>CM035158.1:82476509-82832192 GCA_020205615.1 Panax quinquefolius
GGAGATCGGGGAATAGAACTAGGAGGGAGAGATGAGTAAATCCTTCTGCTAGTGTGTCCTACCTAAGCTTATTTTGTTGTTGGTTCGAATATAGGGTTATTATGTGATATGTTAATTTCTTTAATTAACCCTTGTTTTATGGTAGTATTTAAGAATGGCATTTGAGAATGTTAATGATGGAGTAAATGAGGCAGTGGTGGAACACCTTTACTCATCAAATCTAGGAGAAGCGTGCAGCAGGGATGACAATGTTCCTCATAAACAACACCCACGAATCAAAGCGATGAGCGATGGGATGTTTAGAAACTTTTTGCAGTTCATGCAAAAAATCGAGGCGAGAGGAGACTTCGTGTACAAAATCTGGTGGAAATGATAGTAAGCACGGTTTGTCACTGACCAAGCGAGTTAAAGAGTTGGGACCACGAATTGCAGGGAAAGCGGATCCGATTAAAGGCGGAGGCGTGGGTCAAACAAATTACCAAGATATTCGATGTCTTGGGATGCGCGGAGAAGCAGAAGGTTCCATTCGCCACCTTTATGTTAAAGTAATGAGGCGATTCTTTGGTGGGAATCGTGAAGCGTACCCGACCCGTACTTTTCAACATGTCTTGGGAAGCATTTGAAAAGCTGTTCAATGACAAGTACTTTCCTGAAAGTATTCGTCGTATGAAGGAGGTAGAGTTTATTAGACTAGAGCGAGAACAACATGGCGGTGTCCCGATCTGGCGAAGTTAGCGGAGTTATCGAGTTTGCACCTCATTTGGTGGAGAATGAGGAGCATTATGGCGGATGTTTACGAGAGGTTTGAAACCCGAATATCGTCGATATCTCATTTCTCATAAATTTTCTCTATATTAGGATGTTGTGAATAGGGCTCGATTATTAGGCGAGATAATGAGTCGGCATTCAATGAGAGAATAACGAACAACACTGACTTCGATGATAATCGTCTTGGTGGCAATGATCATCGAACAATGATAATCATCGTGGAGAAATTATCATGCGAAATGGTAACCACTTGGTGGTAATCATGGCCAAGATAATAGAAGAAATAATTCAAGTGGAAATTTAAAAAAGAAGATTTAACGATGACGGAAGAGCGAAGGCGTCGACACTGACACCAACAACAAATTCTAGGGGAGGAGAGCGACCGCGCCGGTTAGATCTACAAATGCGGAGAGGAGGGACATATAAGTCCAAAGCTGTTCACTGACCTTCAAGGTATGTTTTAGTTGTGAAAAAGAGCGGTCATATAGCTCGATTTTGTCTGTAGCGAAACCAAGTCCAGTGGGGATGGTGACTCAAAGGGCGGATCGGAAAAGTCAAAAGTCGGCGGTTCTGGAAGAGCGTTTGTCGTGACTTCTCAAAAAGCGAGGAACGAACGAAGTTATCACGGGTTAGTTAATTATAAATTCTTGCGAAATTTATACCTTATTAGATCTGGGTTCTACCCATTCATTTTTCTCTCTCTGCTTGTGCTCAGCGTTTAAACTTGACTCAGGAGAAATTAGACTTTGACTTATATCTGTGGAACTCAGTTAGGAGAAACTTTCATTACATCCTTTATTTATAAATCTTGTTTGATCAAGTTGGCACCATCACATTACTGTTGATCTTATCTCTTTAAAGATACTTGCTTTTGATGTGATTTTAGGGATTGATTGGTTAACTACTCATCATGCCAAAATTGATTGCTTTTCGTAAGGTTGTTAGTTTTCATATTCTAAGCAACTTTATTATTGAATTCAAGCAACCAAACCATTGAAGTCAAACTTTCATATCAAGCCATAAAGCCATTCGTTTATTGAAAAAGCGGATGTCAAGTTTTCTTAGCCCATGTCATGGACTTGAACAAAAATCGTCGATTTGAATGATATTTACATTGTTAGTAAATTTCTGGCGTATTTCTGAAGAATTTCTTGGCCTACCCGAGGCGTGATATTGAATTTTGTATCGACTTTGAACCCGGTACAAAACCCATTTCTAAAATCTCATATTGAATGGCTCTATTGAACTTGAACTTGAGTTAAAAAACCCAACTATAGAAGTTGGTACAGAGAGCCTCTATCTGGTGACTTCCTTTGTGGAATGCCAAAGCGAGACTCTCCGTAGGGGGGCGCCATATTCGATGCGGTAGTAAAGCGATAGGTGCCATTGTGACGTCTTATCCAAGATTGGGATATGAGTCGCGGTTGAGAGCAACCTAAGTCGATAATCAAAATCGTAGCTTTCTAGGCTTAGTTGGTTATTATCGGAGATTCGTGGAAAGATTTTCTCGAATCGCTACTCCATTAACTTTCGGTGACTCGTAGAGATACAAAATTTGAATGGAGCAAGGAATGTGGAAGAGCTTGAAGAACTCGAGAGGAGACTCATTTAAACACGTGTTACTAACCATACCATCTGGAAAAAGCGAGCGTGGTAGGTGGCGTGTTGAGTAGAAGATCGTATCTGATACGAGTGCGATATTGTCAAAGACCCATTTTGTATAACTTACAAATGATAGAGATAGAGTTAAAGACTCTAGGGACCCGCGTGATGATATCTGAGTAGAATCGACTTTAATCGATAAAGTTAAAAATCGATTCAAGCTACACTTCGAGGGTGATGAATATAAAGAAGAAGGTGCGAAGGCGTTATTCTAGAAGTAAGAATCGATGATGAAGAGAAATCTCAAACCTTGATTTATTAGTCCATTTGAAATCCTCGATCGAATAGGAAGCTGTGGCCTATAGACTCGTTTTACTGCCAAGTATGTCGGCGTGTTCATAGCGTTTTTCACGTATCGATGTTACGTAAATATGTGAACGACCGAACCACGTTATTGAGTTAGAACCGGATGAGATAGCAAGAAGATTTAACGTCACGAGGAAGTACTGTCAAGATCTTGGATAGGAAGGGCATGTCCTACGCACAAAGGTTATACCACAAGTTAAAGTTTTGTGGAGGAACCATCTTTATTGAAGAAATGACACGGGAGTTGAAATAGAAATGAAAGCGAGGTATCCTCACTTTTTGAAACACAGTCGTCGTCGTCGATTTCGAGGATGAAATTTCATAAGGAGGGAGGTTGTAAGACCCCAACTTTTTTTTATAAATAAAATGGAATTTCTCTATTTATTATTTTGAAATAGTAAAGGGTTGATTTGATTAATGTGGTTAGTTATGGGTAAAATCATAAATATTTTAAATAAGCAAGTGGTTATAAAATATTCATTGTTGTCGGGGAATATTCGTTTGGTCGTGGAATATTCTTGTTGTCGGGGAATATTAAATGCAATGCAGTGCCTTGACCTTTGTGTGGGCCCATGTGAAAGCGATTGGATGAAAAAGCGACAAGTATAAGTTGTTTATAAATAGCGGCGTAGTTATTCTAGATTATCTTGTTGGAATACGGTGGATTAAAACACGATGTCTGGCGTTGTTGCATGCGATGCTTGCACGGTATATTGCACCAATTATTGATTCTTACGTGAAGGCACTACTCGATCGATAATTATTACGGAATTCTTATTGATATTTTATTTTATTGATTCAATAATTGCTACGTTGATATTTTTATTATTATTGTTTTTGATAATTGTCACTACTACGATATTTTTCATTATCGGATCAATAATTCATATTATTTGAATAATATTATTAGATAGCATTATTGGCAATGTCTAGAAAGTTCTATCTAAGGAGAGGTTTGGTCACCTAATCAATTGCGATGAAGGAGAAATCCTTATTGGAAAGCCCCTCTTTCTTTCTGAGGAGCACTTTGGTTGTCGATATTGTGATTACGTAATATTATTTGTGAATAATTAATTATTGATTTATATGATAAGGAAAATATTCATTTTATGTGGATATAGATGGAGAAAATTTTTAAGTGACAATTGTTGAAAATTGATATTTTATCTTTTTACGATAAAATAATTCATTTAAATATATTATTATATTATAATAATATAATAATGGTGATATTTTTACAATGAATGTGTGATATATGAATAAATGAGGAGGAAGAGTATTTTTGTTTTAAAAAATATTTAACACATGTTTTGTGTGTTGGTGGACCTATTTTATTTGAAATTTGATTATAGCTTGCTAAAAATCAATAGTATGTGGATTTGGTCGATTTACATTTGGAATTTGGAAAAACTTTCTTTGCAAAGTTGTAGAAATTAAATTTTCTATGGAATGGACATAAGATTTGAATTTTTTTACGATAAAAGGGCTATTTATTATGAATTATTGAAGTTAGGAATATTGGAGTGCGAATTGATTTTGTTACAAAAATTTTTAAAACACATTTTTCATTTTTTTGGTGGGCCCCTTGTGTGGTAAATGTGTTGAAATTAGATTTTCTAATGGTGCGTAAAATTTTTTATATAAATATTATTATTTTATTAAATTTTTTGCTTTGGTGTTCTAAGCATTTTCTATAAATAGGGTGCTTAGGTTAGAATTGAAAATCACACGAAGCTGAATTTTTTCTCTCTATATTATCGGCGTATTTTGTGAGTATTTTGATATCTTGAGTGTTGCTATCTGGTGCAAGTTTCCTTTGACGTTATATCGATATTCGGCCGGAAATCTTATTCTTTTGAGGTAAGGGATGTTATTTTTTTTATAAATGATATTATTTCTTTCAATATCATTATCTTAGGAATATTGGTAAGATTTTTCTTGTGAAATTCTTATCTTTTCATGTTAGAGTTACTATTCACGAGTTCTTATTCATGAGTTTCTATTCACGAGTTCTTATTAACGAGTTACTATTTATTACTATTTACGAGCTTATTCATGATGATTTTCTTGTGAAATTTCTACCTTTTAGTGTTGGATTACTATTCACGTATACGGTATTATTCACGTATCTGACCTTTATTCACGAATACTGACCTTTATTCATAGAAAAATTAAATTTTCTTTTACGTGTCCAAGATTATGCATTATGGTTCCTATCTTTGATTGGATCTATGTTTTGATCTTCATTTTTGAATTACGCTCCTGATAGTTTATTATGGAGTATTTTTGAACTTGGATTGTCTAAAATACTGAATCCTTAATATTTGTTCTTTTGTCTCCTTTGGATTCGTTTTCTTTAAAATATATTTTCATCATCCTCGGTCCTAAATGATGATATTCTTGAATATCTTTGGCTGTAGTGCAAAGATGAATGATTTCTTGATGAATATCTTTGGCTAGTAGTCTGAAGATGAGCAGTGTTGAGATGAACATGATTGGTGATTAATATCTTTGGTTTGTAGTGCAAAGATGACTATTTGATTCAAGATGTATATTGATTGATGTTCTGAGGGGATAAAATATCGATGATGGACTTTTAAATTCATAGATGATAGTAGATTTCATTCTCTACTTAACTCTTTTAATGAATTGTTGTTTTCATTGCGGTTGTTGATCTAAAACTTGTTTGTCTATTGTATTCTATCAGATTTTCCTGTTGAAGACTAAGGATAATTTTTGTACATTATCTTAGTCATAATATTCTTTCTTGGGCTAGTTGAGCTCACCCTTTTCCTTTTTGTTCCATTTTTTCTTCTCGGGAGGCGAGAATATAGCGGAGTCGGGAACTAGTAGGGGTGTGGAGTGATGGTTCAAGATAGTTGTTTTAGTAGTCCTCACTATTCTGTAAAATAGTGTATCAATAATTGTAATGAGGACTTTATTTGAGTGTGGATATTATCTAGAAGACAATATTTGTATTTAAACTCACAGCATATGTGTTGTCGTATTTTGCACGACAATTGTAATAATGAAGTTGTAGTTGTTTTATGTACCATGTATTTGGCGACTCGAGAATAGGTTGGTTTTGGATTGGACCTATTTTGGGTGCGGTGGCAATGGCCATCGGGACAATGATAATCATCGTGGGGGAATTTACCATGCCAAAAATGATAACCACTTCGGTGGTAATCATGACCAAGATAATAGGAAAGGTGAGTCAAGTGGAAATTTTAAAAAGAGAAGATTCAACAATAGCGGGGAAGGCGTCGGCACCAACACCAAAGAACGAATTCTAGGGAGGAGAAAGACCGCGATTAGATGCTACCGATGCGGAGAGGAGGGACACATAAGTCCAAACTGTTCACAGCCTTCCAAGGTATGTTTTAGTTGTGGAAAAGACGGTCATATAGCTCGAGATTGTCCTGTAGCGAAACCAATTCCAGCGGGGATGGTGACTCCAAAGGATGTCCCGGACAAGTCAAAGTCAGCGGTTCCTGGAAGAGCGTTTGTCGTGACTGTCCAAAAAGCGAATAACCTGAACGAAGTTATCACGGGTTAGTTAATTATAAACTCTTGCAAAGTTTAGATACCGGTTCTACCCATTCATTTATCTTTCCTGCTTGTGCTCAACGTTTAAACTTGACTCCGGAGAAATTAGACTTTGACTTATCTGTGGAGACTCCGTTAGGAGAAAATGTTTAACACGTGTTTTGTGTGTTGGTGGACCCTATTTTTCACTAAAATTTGATTATAGCCTGCAAAATCGTCCGTATGTGGATTTCGGTCAATTTTTGTTTGGAATTTGGAAAAACTTTCTTCTGCAAAGTTGTAAAGAATTAAATTTCTTATGGAATGGACATAAGATTTAAATTTTTCTGATAAAAGGGCTATTTATTTTGAATTATTAAAATTCCGGAATATTGGGTCTGAATTAATTTTGTTACAAAAATTGTTTAAAACATGTTTTTCATTTTTGGTGGGCCCCACTTGTGTATTAAATGTGTTGAAATCAGATTTCTAATGTTGCGTATGATTTTTTTTATATAAATATTATTATTTTATTAAATTTTCTGCTTTGGTGTTCTAAGCATTTTCCTATAAATAGGATGCTTAGGTTAGAACTGAAAATCACACCAGAAACTGAAATCTTCTCTCTCTATAGTATCAAGCGTATTCTTGTGAGTATTTTAATACTTTGAGTGTTGCTATACGGTGCAAGTTTCCTTCAGCGTTATATCTGATATTCCAGCCAGAAGTACTATTATTTTGAGGTAAGGGATGTTATTTTTTTTATAAATGATATTATTTCTTTCAATATCATTATACCGGAATATTGGTAAGATTTTTCTTGTGAATTCTTATCTTTTCATGTCGGGGTTACTATTCATGAGTTACTATTCACGAGTACTATTCACGAAGCATGATGATTTTCTTGTGAAATTTCTACCTTTTAGTGTTTGAGATTCTTATTCACGCATTATACTGGTCTTATTCACGATATCTATTAATTATTCACGAATACGACACTATTCACAGAAAAATTAAATTTTCTTTTCTGTGTCCAAGATTGTCTGTTATGGTTCCTATCTTTGATTGGATCTATGTTTTGATCTTCATTTTTGAATTCTGCTCCACAATAATTTATTATGGAGTATTTTTGAACTTGGATTGTCTAAAATACGAATCCTTAATATTTGTTCTTTTGTCTCACTAGATTCGTTTTCTTTAAAATATATTTTTCATCATCCTCAGTCCTAAATGATGATATTACTGAATATCTTGGCTTGTAGTGCAAAGATGAATGATTTCTTGATGAATATATTTGGCTCGTTGTGCAAAGATGAACAGGTGTTGAGATGAACATGACCGACTGATTAATATCTTTGGCCTGTAGTGTAAAGATGACTATTTGATTCAAGATGTATATTGATTGATGTTACAAGGACAAAATATCGATGATGGACTTTTAAATTCATAGATGATAGTATATTTCATTCTCTACTTAACTTTTTTAATGAATTGTTGTTTCCGCTGCAGTTGTTGATCTAAAACTTGTTGTCTCTCATGTGATTCTATCGATTTTTCCTGTTGAAGACTAAGGATAATTTGTTGTACATTATCTTAGTCATAATATTTTTTTTGGGCTAGTTGAGCTCACCCTTTTCCTTTTTGTTCCATTTTTTTTCTCAGGAGACGAGAATATAGCAGGAACTAGTCGGGGTGTGGAGTGATGGTTCAAGATAGTTTTTTTAGTAGTTCTCACTATTTTGTAAAATAGTGTATTAATAATTGTAATGAGGACTTTATTTGGGTGTGGATATTATCTAGAAGACAATATTTGTATTTAAAGTCACAGCATAAGTGTTGTCGTATTTTGCACGACAATTGTAAAAATGAAGTTGTAGTTGTTTCTGTACCATGTATTTGGCGACTCAGAATAGGTTGGGTGGATTGGACCTATTTTGGGGGCGTCACACCTTGTGTCCCTCAACTTAAATTTTGACACCTAGTCTCTTACTTAACACTAATTAATTTTAAAATTAAATAAAAGGACATGTGTCAAAATTTAAGTGGGGGGACAGAGGATCTGCTCTCCTCATTTTGAGCCCACCAAAGATACCATGAGAAGACTGAATAACAGTGAGTCTCCCCTGCCAAAATTTCCAGAAAGACTGAGAAGATTTTAATTATTGGTCGGCTATAGCCTGTAGAGTTACCTCCTTTACATTACAAATCCAACCACCATTTGTTAGGCTTTAGAGCATCTTCGGCAGATGGACTATACCGTGGATTATATTTAATAAATATGACATCAGCAGATGTTTTTTAGTTTTCAATCTTTCCAGCAAATAGACTATTCCGTGAACTATAATATAAAAAGATTAAAATAATCGATGAATTCAAAAAAAAATTATTATTAAATATAATAAAAATACAAACTATTATTAACAAAATACTTACAATTGTACATATTTATAGATTTTCCAATTTATATTTTCAATTTCTATCCGTTAGTATTTTATTACTGACCAAATTTTTTTTTCTGTTCTTATTTTTTTATCAGTTGGAGCTGGCCCTTCGTCTTCTCCTTCAGCTGCTTCTCCTTCTTCGGCTGGTTCTCCTTCTTCAGCAATTTTCCTTTTACTTCAGCCATCTTTCCCATTTAAATATATTAAAAATTATAATCACAATTATAGTCCACCAACTCTTGTTACTTAATAGTCTTTGTGCCTTGCCCGGAAAATTCAATGGACCATATTTAGAATAAATATAGTCTAGGATTTGTGGACTCGGGTACTGCTGGAGATGCTTAGGCAATACTTGGTGAGAAATTATGGCATCCTCTTCGTCCATCACTCGTGCACTACTTGTTCTTCTTCTTCTGGCTTCTTGTGCAAATATGATATTAGTAGCTGCAGCAGCAAAATCACCGGAAGCTGAAGCTCTACTCCGCAGCGGCTGGTGGGGGAGTAATAATAATAAAAGTACTTCTATTATTACGGTGAACACTTCTCATAGTCATTGTAACTGAGAGGCATCAATTGCAATGATGCAGGTAGTGTCACTGATATAATCCTGTACACTTACGCAGGAAGTGAGGTAGGGAAGTTGAATTTTTCTGCATTTCCAAACCTTGAATTGATTGACCTTAACTCCTGTGGACTGCGTGGTAGCATCCCATACCAAATTGGTATGCTTTCAAAACTCACAGACCTTTTTCTGGGAGAGAACTTTCTTACGGGTAAGTTACCTCCTTCCTTGGCTAACCTCACCCAACTACAAATGCTTGACATCTCACGTAATAATATTAGTGGTTTCATTCCCTTAGGATTTAGGAATTTGACCAACTTAGGTTTTCTACTCCTCTATAAGAATGACCTCGTCGGTTCAATCTCTTCAGCTTTGGGTTCTTTGCCGACAAATCTGGTCACTCTGTACCTTTATCATAATCAATTTAGTGGCTATATCCCTTCGGAATTAGGGAACCTGAATATGCTAAAGTCACTAGACCTGAGCAATGACAACCTTGATGGTTCAATCCCTTCATCTCTAGGTCTTTTAAGCATCTTGACAAATTTGATCCTTTCTTCAAACCAAATAAACGGCTCTATACCTATGCATGTTTTCCTTCTCCCCAAACTTCAATTTATTGATTTGCACTCAAATCAACGTTCTGGAACAATACCGATTTTTGAGCAGTGGAATAATCTTCTATTTCTAGACCTCTCAAAAAATTGGTTTAATGGACACGTCCCCAAATAACTTGGAAAATGTAACCAACTTGAAAATTTGTCATTAAGTTGTAACCATTTTAATGGAGCCATTCCTGTTGAACTTGAAAGTTTGTCAAACTTGAAGTACTTGAACCTCTCCAATAATAATCTTTCTGGCACAATTCAAATTTGTCCTTGCAATGGTTGCGATGGCTCGTCAATTGATTTATCAGGCAATTACGCCCTCAAGGGTAATCTGACTTGTCAATACCACAATAAACAACGACATCATCTTCAACAAAAGAACAAGAGAAAAAGAGGCTTGGACACTATAAAAGTTGTTCTTCCCATTGTTGTTTTCCTAACCTTCTTAATGATTGCCCTTGTATTATTGAATCGTCTTAAGGCAAAAAGAAGTCAAAGCCAAGCTCAAGCAATCAAGAACGGTGATTTTTGTTCGATATGGAATTATGATGGAAGAATTGCATATGAAGATATTATTAGAGCAACCAATGACTTTGACATCAGTTACTGCATTGGAACCGGTGGCTATGGTAGTGTGTATGCAGCTAGACTACCTAGTGGCAATGTAGTGGCTCTAAAAAAACTTCATAGGCTCGAAGAGTCGGCTTTTGACAAGAGTTTCAGGAATGAGATACAAGTATTAACAAATATAAGGCATAAGAACATCGTGAAGCTTTTTGGATTTTGTTTACACCGCAGATGCATGTTTTTGGTTTATGAATACTTGGAAAGGGGAAGCTTGTTTTGTGTCCTCAGAAATGATGTTGAAGCCATCGAACTAGATTGGACCAGAAGAGTGAACATTGTAAAAGATATTGCAAACGCTTTATCTTACATGCATTATGACTGCAACCCACCTATTGTTCATCGGGACATATCAAGTAACAACATATTATTGGACTCCAAGCTTGAGGCCTTTGTTGCTGACTTTGGCACTGCAAAATTGCTATACCCGGATTCATCAAATCAAACTGCACTTGCCGGCACTTGCGGATATGTTGCTCCAGGTGAACAAGTTTATTCATGTAATGTAATTTTATTGATTTCTCTTTTCCTCTAATATGTCCTAAAAATGTTATATCAGTTTAGATAATTTAATCTACATTGACTTGCAGAGCCTTTAAGTATATACTAGTTTTGAATATATTTGAAAGTTTAAGAATTAAAATACTTTAGAGTTCATAGCCTAATTTATGAAGTTCAAACACCCTTTTCTGGAAAGTCGAGATGGATTTCAAGAGATGTTGAATTCATATTTATACGTTACAAGTTTTTTATATTTTATTATAGCTATATATACGCACGTGTTTGCGTGTTGTGGGTAAGAAAATCGCGCATTGCTAGGGTTAGGGTTTCGTGTTGACTGGAGAGGCGAGAAATTCACGAAGAATAAGGAATTGACTGATTGATTGAAGAGGGGAGAACGACAGGTGGGCAATTACTCCAATGACACGTGGCGAGCTCTCGAGAATCCGAAAAGCCAGGGTTAGGGTAGCAGGGATTCCAAGAACCTTCTTGAGTCTTCGAGTTGGGAGAGAATTCCAAGTGCTCAGAGCTTCCAAGAGTCCAAGTGTAATGTTTGGCCAAAAAAGTCCAACTCCTTCTTAGGATAGAAGGCTATTTATAGAGCTTTCCTGGGAAGCAGTCACATGTCAGGCACATGTTTTAAGAGAAATTCCCGAAATACCCTTAGTCATGTCTTTAAAGGAAAATTCTAGAAATACCCTTTAGTCATCAAAGTAATGCCCGTATTGCCATGTCCTTCTAGCAGCCAATCCAATCCCTCAATCAATTCCCAAAATGGGTTGCCTCCACAAGTCTTCTGCCTTGGAACACGTGGAGGCTTTCCTGGGTCTAGCACATTTATTTTCGGCTTTTTCGGTCTTCATTTAATTGCATCATGGACCCTAATTTGTACAATTAATTAGGTCATATGAACCCTAATTTGTACATTTAATTAGGTTATGTAAATCCTAATTTGTACATTTATTTCAATTAGGTCATGTGAATCCTAATATACACTTGGGCCCACATTTGCCCCCTGCGCAAGAGTCGCGATTCCAGAGAGACGCTCATGCAAAATACTCTAAGCTTTCGAATGATTTTTGCAGGACTCCACTCCATTAGCTCTACAGGTCTTGAAGACAAGGGTCCTAGAAGAGGGAACCCCTAGGGAGCCCCTAGGGAGCCAAACCCTTAGGATTAAAACCGAGGGAGGCAAAACCTAGCAGGGCTCTTCTTTGGACATATTGAGGAATCTTCTGCAAATCTTTCCATAGCTTGCCCAATATATGTTTCCTTATTTTTTCCTGGAAATTAAAACAAGGAAGATCATCAAATCTTACCAAATAAAATTTAATCTAATAAAATCTTTCTTTTGGTAAATCAAATCTTTTTTTTTTATTTAGGAATCAAATCAAATATTTCCAAATAGAATCTTATTTATTTTGGAAGTAAAATAGAATCTTCCTCTATTTGATTTTTGTAAAGCAATATCTTTCCTCTTAAGGAAATCAAATATTTATATATATATATATATATATATATATATATATATATATATATATATTAATTTCAAAATTTCCTTATTGTTAGGAATAAAATATCAAAAAATATATTATTATTATTTAATTTTATTTATTTAATTTTTTTTTCGAAATTCCATTAAAATATATACAAATTTCGAAATTTCCATCTATATATATTTTTTATTTAGAAGTAAGCTCAAATAAACTTATCTTTATATTTCAAAATTTTCCTTAATAAGAAAATAGAGGTTGCTTTCTTTTCTGTTGCAGGCATACTTGGAGAATATATGCATATACATATATATACATCTCCCAAGTCACTTAGGCTTTTCTTTTCGTCTTGCTTCATCTTGGACTCCCTCTCTTCTTACGAGCTTGGAAAATCATCAAGGAGACAACAAGGAAACATTCTTTATTCTGAGCAGGAGGTAAAAAAGTAGAATTCCTCCCCATAGGGCCGAACCCTAGGGGTTGAACCCGAACCCTTGGGGCTCCGTTTCTTCTTCTTGTCTTTGCTTTCAATTTTCTGTTTATTTGAATGCTTTCTATCGAACTTCCCCCTGACTTGTTTCATTTACTTTTCTTTTCTGGCCATTGTAACCTTTCTTTTGTCTTCCGAGCCCCGTTACCTTGATCATATCTCGGTAGGGCTCCATCGGATAATAAAGGAAAATACAATATTTGTCGCGTCAAATTAAGAAGCATTCGCTCCAAAAAGTTGATTTGTGGAGTATCAGAATATCACAGGTATACAAAAGAATCCCCCTAGGGGGCCGAACCCTATAGGTGGCCGAACCCTATAGGGGGAAAGCCGCCTTAGTTATTTTTTTTTAAAGAGTGAAGGAACACCCCCTAGGGGGGCCGAACCCTATAGGAGCCGAACCCTAAGGGGGCCGAACCTTACTCAAATATTTTTTAAGGGTGAAGGAACACCCCCTAGGGGGGCCGAACCCTATAGGAGTCGAACCCTAGGGGGGCCGAACCCTACTAATTTTTTTTTTATTTTTTTTATGTGGCAAAACCACCCATTTTGATTGAACCCTCGGGGGCAGAACCCTAGGGGGCGAATCCTAGGGGATGATCATTGTTTAGGCGAAGAAATGAAGTTTAGGAGGTGCAGTTACTATTTGGATCGTAACTTTTGACTCGTTTGGAGTTTCGGGGCCCATAATATATCAAAACAAAGATATCGACGAACCCTACAAAAGTCATTGCCTTGGGCAATGGCATATGCTGTTATAAGTCCAAAAAAGGCTCCGAAGGATGCCTTTTGGCCTTCCAAAGTTTTTTGAAAAGTTTTTGGGAAATTTTTCTTCCATAATTGTGATTCCTAACTCTTTCTGACATTGTTTCGTCTTCTTTTCAGGTGTTTTGAAGCTTTACTCTTGGATTTTCCTCTTTGCCATGGTGAGTACTTCAAGCTCAAATACTTTACTTAACATCCTTTCTTTACTTTATTTAGAATTGTTATAATAAACTTCATCTTGCTTGTAGGCCCTTTCACCTGAATGCTCCACAGGACCACGAACTGCCAAGGAGTCCCCTTTCATCACCGATTGGGGGAGAGCTCCCTTCTTTGGTCCTTCTGACATCTTTTGGGATAGAGTTAAAGACTATGACCGTGCGACTTTTCCTCCACCAAAGAAAGAAGGCTTGTTTCTGTATGCCCCTTCTTGCGGAGGTTGGGATGACTTCCCCCATGCCAATTGTATTCCCCGCCTATGCATAGAGAAACAAGAATACCCTTTTAGTTCCCTTTGCTTCCTGTCTGATTCATCTAATCGCCTTCAAGGATGGCAGGATTGGACCGACGAGATCCTTGGAAATGCTAAATACGTGGAAATACTCAATAATGCGAGCATCTTTCGTTGTGTTCAACTGTGTAGAGACCTACGTATCCACCATGACCATAACGCTCTTACTCTGTTGATCTCCCAATGGTGTTCCTCTACTTGCACATTCATCACTGCCTGGGGGGAATTCACCCCTACTCTAGAGGACATCTATGCCCTCTATCAGTAAGTTCTCTTATTTTATTCCTTTAATTCATTCTCATTTTTCTGAAACATATATATATTTATTTTTTTGAATTACATCTTGTAGCCTTCCCATTGTTGCCTCGAACTCATGCGACCCTTCTAGCACGTCCACTAGAGATGCCGACTGTGTTGCCTATTTGATGGAAGCCTTCAAGCAATCTTCCCACTTCATTTCCCGCTTCAAGGGCGATACACTCCTTCCGGACTTTGAGACCTCCAGTCGGCAAAAAAGTTCTTGGTTATCCTGGGTACATTACTTCTTCCGTGACTATAAGACCAACCAGTGGGACAGCTCTATTCATGACAAATCTGTTCTTGCCCTCCGTGGAGAGACTTGTCCTTTTCCTCTGGCGACTTTATCGGCTATGTGGTTCATCCCGCTTCCTCTTCCCTGGATCTCCACAGACGGTCCTTCCGCCTTAGTATGTTCAAACATGACATTATTATCCGGGGCTCAGAGATTCCCCTTGCTTCTCTCTTCCTAGGGACCTTATATCGTCGCCTAGATGAAACAACCCTTGCTATGAAAGAATCCGTTGGGAGGTAATCACTTTCATATATATATATATATATATATATATATTCGTCTTTACAACCGCACTTCTTTTCCTTTAACCTTTTTCTTATTTGACTTTTATTCATTCAGGTACGATGTCAATTTCTTCCTTCCATGCTCCTTCCTTCAGATTTTTCTTTTCGAATGCTTTTCAGGTTATTTCTCGAAGAAGAAGAAGAAATCTCCTCTTTGTTCATCACCCAACGTCATTCCTCGCATGGCACGTTGGATTGATCACCAATTTAGCCTTGATAGTACTGATTTGCGGCCTTTCCTTGATGATTATTCATGCTTCACTGCCCATCCCTACACCATTACTTCGGAGGGTTGCGATCATCTACCTCATTTTTACAAGCACAAATTTCGTACCTACTCAAGCCTCAACAGGACCAGCTTGAGTGGTTCTGCACTATCTTGGTTCATTTTTCTTCGGTCTACAGAGCTTCCCTATTTCCTTGAGAATAATAGTTTTGGCATTGTACTGTATTCCCCTCACAGGGTTATGAGACAATTTGGATATGACCAGGAATGCCCTTTCGGTCACACCTGCCGGGGGAATTATGAGGCTACTCTTCTTAATTTCGTCTGTACTTCCCCCTTTTTTACATGGGCATTTTCGAGGCTACCAAGTGATCCTTATAGACCCCTTCCTTTTGTCATACCAGATAATTCCCGGAGTGGGCGATATATCTTCTTGTGACGTAATTTGCTGGCGGTCGATCTTAAAAGATGGGAGGATGATACCTTGATTTATTCATTGCCAGTTTCTATTCTAAAACGTCTCCAATGGGGACGACTGCTATGCTCTCCCAAGCCCAATGTTCACTCAGTACTCTGGCCAGCCAGTAGTCAGTTGGCTGAGCGTGACATTTTGATGCCTAAGTTGTCTCCTCCTCAGTTAGCAGATATTCCTCTTCGAGATGATCTAGCTACTCTTCCTTCACAGGCCACCACTACTTCCAGGAGTCTTCCACCACGAGCTCCACTTCAGGTGTCTTCTTTACCTCCTCCCCAGGGATCCTGTGATGCCGAGGAGATGAGAGTTACTCGTTCTAAAATGAGAGCAACTACTACTACTGATTCTGAGATAGCTCCTCCTATTGCTTCTGCCGTGGTTCCAATCAGTCATCCTCCTATCAGGCTTATCATAAAACCATTAGCGAAACGCCCCCTTAATGATGTTGATCCTAGTATCCCGGCAGCCGAGGATCCGATCAAGAAGTGACGTAGGAATTTGGTAATTTTTACTGTATTATTCTCGTTTTTCTTTCATCCCTTGTATTACTTCCTTCACATATCATTGAGTAATTGTTTTCTTTATTTTTTTTAGGTTACCGTGGTCGATGAAGATGATGATGATGATGATGATGATAACGTTCCTCTTGGGGTAATGTACAATACTGCAAATGAGGCGGCCGCGGCGATTTCCACTAATCATAAGCCTTCCCAACCTGTACTTGTTGATATTGAGTCATCTACTCCTCGTGATGATTGTGTTAGCCTGGATGCTAAGGATACCTTATCCGATGTGAGCTCGAGTCCTGCTGTGGGTGATACAGCTATTTCTTCACACCCTCCTATAACTGCTCCTCATGATGAGTGTGAAGATGTTGATGAGGCTCTTACTTCCCCGAGGGGGAATCATTTTGAAATTATTGGTGATGTTCATCCTCCCAGAAGGATTCTACCGAGTTTGTGATTGCTCGGGAGGGCATTGTTGATAACACTTTGGGTGGGTTGAATAACATTCCCCTTTCTATGGCATCTCCCGACTCCTTTTCCATTGACTATATTGTGAGTATCATTCTTTAATCAACATATGATTTGTCTTGAATTTCCTTTTTTTTCTTTGTCTTTAATATATTGTGCTTTAACATTTTGTTTTTCAGAGCAAGAAGATGAAAGATTTTCCTTTGCCTATTGAGGCACTCGCTTTATTTGATGCTCTCCATCCGGATGTTGCCCACTCGCCATATAGTGACCTTGGTTATCCTCCAGGTGACCAAGGCTTCGAGGAATCCTCAGCCCTACAGCATCCCTATGCTCCTCCATCTCTTGCCTCAATAAATTCCATGATGGCCTCTAAAGTAGTTCCTACCGGAGCTTCCTTCAATCCAAAGGGGGATCTTATTTCTTGGAGGGGTTTCCAGATATCATCTTCTAGTCTGAAAAATTTGGGCGTCTCTAGCTTCGGTTCCATGAGATACTTGTGGGTTGATTATTAAGGAAACTTCCGCCCAAACCTTCTTCCTAGATCAGCTCACAGGCCTTATTCTTGGGTTGCACACTCTTTCTTTATATTCTTTGCGAGTTAAGGACTTGAAGAAGTTTAGCAATAATGTAGACGATCTTACAGCCATAGGTGTTGACATGTCTCCGTTTCGCGATAGGTTGGCTCTTCTCAAGTCAAGTTTTGATCTTGTTTCATTACGTTCAAAGGTTGCTGTACGTAAGTGTGAAGATGAATCCTTTTCGATTCGACTTTACGAGCTTGTGAAGCCGCCAACAAATTGAAGATCAAATCTCAAGATTTAGAGGGGCGACCGGGAGGTAGGCGCCGGTGACGGGACTTAAGTCGACTACCCGACGAAGTTAGGGAACTGAAAGCTTCAAATCTTAAGATTCGAGATCTTTGAGTTCTTGACTTAGAAGCTTTAGTTGTGCCTCCACTTCATTTTGATATGTCTTGGCCTTTAGATCATAACTTGTTGTAATAGTTTTTTGTTTTTTCGATTTCCTATTTCAGAAACTCATTTACACATATTTCATTTTATCAAAATGTTGTTTCTTTAACCTTGTTGATTGCTTTTAATTTGAACAATTCCTTAAAACTCAATATTTATCATTGAATCTCAAGTTATTCAAATTAATATTCCAAGACAACAATAGGTATTATAAGCAAGTAAACATGAATTTTATCAAAAACATGTATATATATATTTTTCACAAACCAACACTATTGACTTTTTTTTTTGTAAGAAATTTAAAAAAAACATTCAAGTATAAGTGAAAGTTTGTCAATTTATTGATTATCAAATTGCTTTTAACGAAAAGCATAACGTTTTATTAGTAAATCTTGCTTTTGTCGAAGAAAGCATAACGTTTTCCACTTTTAGACGTAAAGTGTAACTTTCTTGCTTTTGTCAAATAAAGCATAACGTTCGCCACTTTTAAAGATAAAGTGTAACTTTTGGGGTTGAGGGCTTATACTCAGGTGCCTCAGTCGCTTTTGAAGTTGAAAGTGTAACTCCCGAGGGTTGTTAATCAGGTGCCTCGATCACTTTTGAAGTTTAAAAGTGTAACTTCCGAGGGCTGTACTTAGTCAGGTGCCTCGATCACTTTTGAAGTTGAAAGTGTAACTTCTGAGGGCTGTTAATCATATGCCTCGATCACTTTTGAAGTTTGAAAGTGTAACTTCCGAGGGCTGTACTTAGTCAGGTGCCTCGATCACTTTTGAAGTTGAAAGTGTAACTTCTTGTGATGCTCTTCTAATGTGTAATATTTCTTTACCCACTTCAAGTTTAATGGGCCTGAGACAGCATCTGATCCCACATGAGATATCTTTCAATACCCGCTTTTAGAGATCTCTCGTACCCTATACGGGCCTTCCCATTTGGGGTAAAATTTGGTGGTTGGGGTCCCCCTCATGACTTGAGTTGCCGTTTTGAGCACCAGGTCTCCCACCAGAATTCGTCGTGGTACCACCGCGGTATTGTATTGTCGTCAGCAGTCTTTCATGGTACCGTTCAAGCTTTTCTTTAGCCTTGTCTCGGAAGTCAACTAAGGCCTCCAAGGCGGCTGGTCGGTTTTCTTCCTCAACCAAGCTTCGAAGTCTCATTCGAGCCGAAAGTATTTCTATTTCAGCGGGCAAGATAGCTTCTTCACCATAAACCAAAGCATATGGGGTCTCGCCTGTAGGCTTCCTTTTTGAAGTTCGATATGCCCATACTTATTTATTGGTAATTGTTCTGCCCATGTCTTCGGATGATCGTCTAGGGATTTTGATAAAATTTTTATCAAGGTTTTGTTTGTAGCCTCTGCTTGTCTGTTGCCTTTCGGGTAGTTGGGTGATTATTTGTAATGTTTCACCCTGTATCTTTCCATCAGATTTTTGACATCCCTATTGATGAAGGGAGTTCCATTATTCGACAAAATGATCTTCGGGATCCCGAAACGGCAAATGATGTGCTCCTTAATAAAATTGGCCACTGTTGGTCCCGTGGCCTTCTTCAAGGGTATTGCCTCCACCCACTTTGTGTACATCTCGGTGGCGAGTTAAAATCCATATGTTACCCTTAGAATTAGGGTGAGCGGGACCTATAAGATCCATTCCCCATGTATGAAAGGGCCATGGTGTTGCCAAGGTTCGCATGCAAATCCTGGCGGGAGCATGGATCAAGTTTCCATGTATTTGACAAATGTGGCACTTTTTAACAAATTCTAGACAATCTCCCTCCATCTTTGGCCAGTAGTAACCATAATCGATAAGTTATTTGTACAACTTGACTCCCCCTTGGTGTTCATCCTTGTGCATTTGGTAAACCAAATCTTTGGCTTCACCTAGTTCCAAACACCGTAGGGGCTTGCCATTGAATCCCCTTCTAAACAATTCTCCATTCTGCAAGAAGAAACGTTGTGACTTCCTCTTGATTATAATTGCGTCCTTCTTTTTGGTCAGAAGAGTCCCGCTTTGTAAGAACTCCACATAAGGGATTCGCCAATCCACTATGTTTTCAATGAAGGCACATTCATCCTCCCCAGGATATTCTTGGCATGAAACACATTGGCGTTGTAGGGCATCCGCTTCCTTCTTCATTTCAGGCCAATAATACCCTTGACGCTGCAGCCTACGATACAAGTCTATATACCGCTTGATCTGCGAGTTCTCGTCATTACACATTGCAAGACTCTATTTGCTTCTGCCTCCCTAAGCATCGTGTCGATACAAAATACGCTTCTTTGTGATACAAGACACCTTTGAAGATGTTGTACTTCTGTAACTTCACGGTAGGTATTATTCCCTCCTTTTTTTGCAATTGATGGGAGATTTCATATCGCCAATCATCTATCGTGTCTTTGGGGAACAAATTTAGTACTGTGGTTGGAAGGGTTCTCTTCATTACCTTTACATCCAAATCCTCACCTTGGACATAGACTCGAGACGCTACTGTTGCTAGTGCATCAGGTTGTTTATTTTGTCCTCTTGGCACATATTCAATCACCACCTTCTTAAAAGCCTCCATCACCTTTTGTGCTACAGTTCGATATGGCGCCAAGATAGGTTCCTTCACTCCGAATTGGCCTCTTATCTGTTGCACTATGAGATTTGAATCTCCCTTTACTTTAAGATGTTTGGCTCCCAATTCTTGAGCCGCCAACAATCCTAGTATGAACGCCTCATATTATGCTTCATTGTTTGTGCAAGGGAAATCCAATTTGTATGACAAGACCACTTCATTTCCTTCTTTGGTGGTCAACACCACTCCTGCTCTTCCTTTACCTTCTGCAGCTGATCCATCAAAAGCCAAACTCCACCATTCTGGGTCCTCATCTATTAGCTCGATTGATTCTACTTCTCCACCCGGAAGCTCCTTAGAAAGGGGTTCATATTCTCCATTTGGAAATTGAGCCAACAGGTCTGCCAAGGCTTGACATCGGATTGCCTTCGGTGTTACACACTTGATGTCGTATTCTGAAAGAATCATCATCCATTTGGCAGGTCTTCCTACTAATGCTGGCTTAGTTAATAGATATCTGATTGGATCAGTTCTTGTTGCAAGCTTTACTTCGTGTGCTACAAAATAATGCCGCATTTTCTGCGCAATGAACACCAATGCTAGGCAATGCCTCTTCACCTATGAATACCTGGTTTCCGGACCTCTTATTATCCGGCTAATGTAATACACATGTTTTTCTTCCCCATCCACCTCCTGCGTGATTAATCCACCTATAGACTTCTTGGTAGATGTAATGTACAACTGCAACGACATTCCTCTTTGCGACACCACCATCGTTTGTGTTGAAGCCAAAATTCTTTTCACCTTCTCAAAGGCCTGTTGTTGGTCTTGCCCCCAGTCCCATTGTGCCTTTCCTTTTAGCAATTTGCCGAAAGGTTCTGTGACTTTGGCTAATGCTGGCATGAATCTTCTCATGTATGAAACTTTCCCTAAGAAGCTCTTCAACTGTTTCTGCGTTTTTGGTGGGGGCATCTCTGTGATTGCTTTCGCCTTGCTTGGGTCTACCATTAAGCCTCTGTTGTGTACCAAGAAGCCCAAAAAATTTCCCGCCATCATTCCAAAGGTACACTTTTTCGGATTCATCCTCAATTTATATGTGGGCGATTACTTCAATGACACGTGGCAGAACTCTCAGAATCCGAAAACCGGGTTAGGGTAGCAGGGATTCCAAGAACCTTCTTGAGTCTTCGAGTTGGGAGAGAATTCCAAGTGCTCAGAGCTTCCAAGAGTCCAAGTGTAATGTTTGGCCAAAAAAGTCCCCCTCCTTCTTAGGATAGAAGGCTATTTATAGAGCTTTCCTGGGAAGCAGTCACATGTCAGGCACATGTTTTAAGAGAAATTCCCGAAATACCCTTAGTCATGTCTTTAAGGGGAAATTCCATAAATATCCTTTAGTCATCAAAGTAATGCCCAAATTGCTCTGTCCTTCTAGCCTCCAATCCAATCCCTCAATCAATTCCCAAAATGGGTTGCCTCCACAAGTCTTCTGCCTTGGAACACGTGGAGGCTTTCCTGGGTCTAGCACATTTATTTCTGGCTTTTTCGGTCTTCATTTAATTGCATCATGGACCCTAATTTGTACAATTAATTAGGTCATATGAACCCTAATTTGTACATTTAATTAGGTTATGTAAATCCTAATTTGTACATTTATTTCAATTAGGTCATGTGAATCCTAATATGCACTTGGGCCCACACGTGTATATACATATGTATTAATATATATATTTTGCATTATCTTAAAAAAGTTATGTCACATGTATTTTGAAAAATAGAACAACTAAAATGAGACTTTAGAATTTCTCAAGAAGTTTCTTGACTCTGCAGAACTTGCTTACACCATGGTTGTGAGTGAAAAGTGTGACGTTTACACCTTTGGGGTGCTGGCAATTGAAATAATGGTGGGGCAGCATCCAAGAGAGCTCCTCTCACCTCCAAAGTCATCTTCTGCCCAAGATATAATGTTGAATGATGTGTTAGATGTTGGGTTTCCTTCCTTTCCTATCTATTTCTTAATTACAGTCTTTGGCATGCACCTTGGTAAAATGCATGGCTTTTATTTTTGGTGGTTTTCCCGTGCATGACTCTTGGTATTCTCAAGGCTTGGCTTGGAGTCTTCAAGAAGATACAAATCCTTATAAATTTGAGACATGTCCCATTTTTGGTAGAGGTAGAACAGATACAGAAAAGGAAAGAGAGAGAGCTCCATTCAGATAAAATTCTGTTAGTTCTTCCTAGTTCTGATAAATTCTCCTGTTCAGTCCTGTTTGTTCTTGGAGATTTGTTTTCTCATTGGTGAGGTAATTTTCCTCTTGTGGTTTACACCTTTGGTGTGTTTGTAAGGCTTATGCCTTTTTTGGCCATTTTGTAAACTCTGTTTGGTTATAGTGGAAGAAACTGACCTACTGGTCTTGTGGATGTACCTCAGTTTGAGGGAACCACGTAATTCTTGTGTGCCTACTTCTTTTTGTTATTTTCTTGTATTGCTTCCATTGATTTACACTTGTGGGAAAGCCATATTTTTCCCAACATCTAGTATCAGAGCTATTGGTTAATTCAGTTCCATTTCGTTATATTTGTGTGTGAATCATGGACGGCAACGTTGGGCGTATAATTAGTTTCAATGGCACAAATTGGGTGACTTGGAAAACTAAAATGGAAGACCTCTTGTTCTGTAAAGATTTGAATGGACCCATAGAGGGTGATAGTGGCAAACCAGAAGGAATGAAAGATGACGAGTGGAAAAAGTTAGATCGAAAGGCTATCTGTTTTATTCGGCAATGGATTGATGATAGTGTCTTTCATCATGTCTCTACAGAAAATTCAACACACAGTCTTTGGACCAAATTGGAGAGTCTTTATGATAGGAAGACGGCCGTGAACAAAGCTTTTCTATTTGGAAAGCTTGTGAACTCTAAATATAAGGAGGATATTCCTATTGCAGAGCATTTGAATGAAATTAAGAGCACTGTGAATCAGTTGGCTGCTATGAAAATTACTTTTGATGATGAATTACAAGCTTTGTTACTTCTTAGTTCAATTCCTGAAAGCTGGGAAACTTTGGTGGTCATAGTTAGTAATTCTGCACCTGACGGAGTGTTAACAATGAGTCAAGTTACCAGCAGCCCGTTGAATGAAGAGACAAGAAGAAAGTCATCAAGTTCTTCTCACTCCGAAGCACTTGTGATGGAAAACCGGGGGAGAGGCAGGAATAAGAGTAAGGCTCCGCACAACCGTGATAAATCTAGAGGTCGTTCAAGATTGATTTCAAAGAAAGATGTTGAGTGCTATTATTGTCACGAGAAAGGGCACATGAAGCGACAGTGCAGAAAACTCAAGTTCAAGGAGCAGAACAAAGAGAAAATTTTGGAGAAAAAGCAAAATGATACAGCTGCAGTTACCAATGATGAACTCATGGTTATCGGTGATGATGCTAGTATTAATTTGATTGGCCAAGAGACGGACTGGGTAATTAATTCTGGAGCTTCATTTCATGTTACTTCGCGGGCTGATTTCTTTACTTCTTACTCACAAGGTGAGTTTGGGAATGTCCGTATGGGAAATGAAGATGTGTCAAAAATTGTCGGTATGGGTGACATTTGCTTGGAAACAAATATTGGCTGCAAATTGTTCCTTAGAGATGTGAGGCATGTACCGGATATTCGGCTCAATTTAATCTCTGCTAGAAAGTTAGATGATGAGGGCTACAACAACAATTTCAGTAGTGGTAAATAGAAGCTCTCAAAAGGTTCTCTAGTGGTAGCAAAAGGAAAGAAGACTTGCTCTCTTTACACTATGCAAGCAAAAATCTGCAAGGGTGTTGTGAATACCTTAGAGAATGACTCATCCACCGATTTATGGCATAGAAGGCTTGGACATATGAGTGAAAAAAGGATTGCAAGTTTTGTCCAAAAAAGAGCTTTTTGCGGGGATTAAAGGCACGCCTTTGAAAACATGTGTTCATTGTTTCCATGGTAAACAAAACAGAATATCATTCCGTAGAAATATAGCATCTAGAAAATCTCATGTTCTAGATTTGGTACATTCTGATGTATGTGGTCCTCTGGAAGTTAGGACACTTGGTGGTGCTTTATCACCTTTATTGATGATCACTCCAGAAAAGTTTGGGCTTATACACTGAAAACTAAAGATCAAGTTCTAGACGTGTTTAAACATTTTTAGGCCAAGGTTGAAAGAGAAACTGGTAGACAGTTGAAATGTGTTCGCTCGGATAATGGTGGTGAATATATTGGACCATTTGATCAATATTGCTCCAACCATGGCATCAAGCATGAAAGGACAGTCAAAAAGACACCTCAACAGAATGGGGTTGCGGAGAGAATGAATCGCACCATTCTTAAGAGAGTCAGATGTTTGCTCTCACATTCAAAGTTGCCAAGATCCTTTTGGGGTGAGACAATGAGGACAGCAGTTGATCTTATCAATTTGTCTCCTTCATTTCCGTTGAATGGTGATGTACCAGAGAAAGTTTGGACAGGGAAGGAAGTCTCCTATGAGGGTATTCGGTTGCAGAGCTTTTGTTCATATTCTAAAAGATGAAAGGTCCAAGCTTGATCCAAAAGCAAAGCAGTGCATATTTCTTGGCTATGGACATGAAGAATTTGGCTACAGGTTGTATGACCCAGTTGACAAGAAAGTTGTCAGAAGTCGAGATGTTGTTTTCTTGGAAGATCAGACTATTGAAGACATTGACAAGCTTTGAGTCGGTGAGTGTATCTTGATGATCTTGTTGATTTAGATCCTCTTGTTCCACTGTTGTTCATGAGGAAGTGCGGACACATCGTGATGATCAAATGGAAGATGATGTTGAGCGAAATTGAGGGGAGCGACCACCGATCAAGAGCCATTACAAGGAGATCTACGAGAGAAAAACAACCATCAAAAAATATTCTTCAAATGAGTATGTAATGATATCGGATCGGGGAGCGGAGACTTATGAAGAAGTCTTGAAGCACGAGAACAAAACTGAATGGCTTACGACAATGAAAGAGGAAATGAAATCTTTGCATGAGAATCACACCTATGATTTGGTGAAGCCGCCTAAAGGGAAGAAAATTTTGAAAAATAAATGGGTCTTCAGACGAAAGAATGACGGGAACAGTTCTCAACCGAGATTCAAGGCACGGCTTGTTGTGAAAGGCTTTGGTCAGAGGAAGGGAGTTGATTTTGATGAGATCTTCTCACCAGTTGTGAAGATGTCCTCCATTCGAACTGTGTTTGGTATAGCTGCGAGTATGAATTTAGAAGTTGAGTAGCTTGATGTGAAGACCGCATTTTTGCATGGTGACTTAGAAGAGGAAATTTATGTGGAGCAACCTGAGGGCTTCATAGATAAGGGTAATGTTCAGTTAGTTTGCAAATTGAAGAAGAGTTTGTATGGATTGAAGCAAGCTCCAAGGCAGTGGTATAGAAAATTCGATTCTTTTATGACTAAGCATGGGTATTCAAGAACCAATTCAGATCATTGTGTGTTTGTGAAAAAATATCTAAATGGCAATTTTATTATTCTCTTGCTTTACGTTGATGATATGCTTATTGTGGGACAAGACGCTTATTGTGGGACAAGACACGAGCAAGATTAGCGAGTTGAAGTCAGAGTTCAGCAAATCCTTTGCCATGAAGGATTTGGGTCCAGCAAAGTAAATTCTAGGGATGAGAATTGTTCGTGACAGATCACGTGGGCTGATTTGGTTATCTCAAGAGAATTACATTAAAAAGGTTCTTGAGAGGTTCAATATGGACAAAGCAAAGCCTGTTAATTGTCCACTTGCAGGCCACTTCAAACTTAGCTCAAGACAATGTCCTAAAAGTGATGAAGAGAAAAAAGAGATGCAGAAAACTCCCTATAGTTCAGCAGTTGGTTCTTTGATGTATACCATGGTTTGTACTCGTCCGGATATTGGTCACGCTTGATCGGGGTTGTTAGTCGTTTTACATCTAATCCAGGAAAGAACCTTTGGGCTGACGGTGAAATGGATTCGAGGTATCTTGAGGGCACTTCAAAGATGAGTTTTGTGTTTTGGTAAAGGCGAAGCCTATTCTTGGCGGGTTCTGATTACGATATGGTGGTGATGTCGATAGTGAAAATCTACTTACGATTATTTGATTACCTTTGCAGGGGGGAGCGATGGCGTGGCAATCAAGGTTCTGAAAATGTTTGCTCTCTACCACGGAAATTTGAGTTCATCGCCATCACAAAAGCTTGCAAAGAACTACTGTGGTTGAAGAAGTTCTTACGAGAGTTGGGTTTGAAACAAGAAAGGTATGTCCTTTATTGTGATAGTCAGAGTGCGATCCACTTGAGTAAGAATTCTTCATTTCATTCGAGATCGAAACACATTGATGTTAGATATCATTGGATTTGTGATGTCTTAAACGATAAGCTGTTGCAACTTGAAAAAGTTCACACTGATGATAACACTTCGGATATGTTGACTAAAGCATTGTCTAAGGACAAGCATGAGAAGTGTCAACTCTTGGCAGGAATGGTCGAATCCTCCACATAAGTCGGGAGGGGGAGAATTGTTGGGTTTCCCTCCTTTGTGGGACCCATCTATTTCTTAATTACAATCTTTGGCATGCACCTTGGTAAAATGCATGACTTTTATTTTTGGTGGTTTTCCCGTACATGACTCTTGGTATTCTCAAGGCTTGGCTTGGAGTCATCAAGAAGATACAAATCCTTATAAATTTGAGACATGTCCTATTTTTGGTAGAGGTAAAACAGATACAGAAAAGGAAAGATAGAGAGCTCCATTCAGATAAAATTCTTCTGTTAGTTCTTTCTAGTTCTGATAAATTCTCTTGTTCAATCCTGTTTGTTCTTGGAGATTTGTTTTCTCATTGGTAAGGTATTTTTTCTCTTGTGGTTTACACCTTTGGTGTGTTTGTAAGGCTTATGCCTTTTTTGGCCATTTTGTAAACTCTGTTTGGTGATAGTGGAAGAAACTGACCTACCGATCTTGTGGATGTACCTCAGTTTGAGGAAACCACATAATTCTTGTGTGCTTACTTCTTTTTATTATTTTCTTGCATTGCTTCCATTGATTTACACTTGTAAGAAAGTCATATTTTTCCCAACATTAGATCCTCGCCTCTCGCATCGAACTACAAAATTAATTGAACAGGATATCATCCGAGTTCTTTCATTAGGTTTTGCATGTGTACGCTTAGATCCTAAAGCGCGACCAACCATGCTTTCCGTGTCACAAGATTTAATAGGTTGCAAACCTGTTTCTAAATCTCTTCATGCAATTTCAGTAAGGCAATTAAGGTATGGAGAGAAAGTATTCATATTTTAAACTAAGTGGCCAATTTATGGAATTGAAAATAATTGTCTTTATTCCTTAATAAGAAGTGAACTCAAAACTTCTAATTTTGAAAGAAGAAAAAGCACAAATATTTCAATATATTCTAAATATTCCTTTATGAAACATCTATTAGACTATTCTTGACAACTTTTTTTTTTGGCAGAGATAAGCTTATGCAAATTTAGAGAAAAACCGCAAAGAAGCTCACTCTTCGGCACAAGCTTTTTCAGTGAATCAAAAATTGGCAAAAATAATGGTATGTCCAAAAATTTAATATCTTACAATATTGTTAGCTCCGTCCTTTTCAGATTTTCATTTGGAATTTACTCAATTTAAGAAAGTATATGACCTTATAAAAGAATTGTGTGAAAAGTTATATGGTGTTATTTTGAATCCTACTTATTGTTGGATATTTGTTATTGTGTTATTCTACTGCCTCCTTGGTTTAATCATATTATTGTTGGGAATTTGCTAACAAAAATAAAACAGTTTGACTTCCTAAAAATTTATGTAAGTTAATTCCTGATATTTTCTTGAAATACATGGGAAAGGAAAGGGAAAGATCGAGACATTCCCTTTTTTAAACATGCTAGTTTGTCCTCTCTTTTCCCACACGTAATCCCAAGGAGAGAGATTTTCATATGTAACTGGAACCCACCTATTGTTTGTCGTGACATATTAGGCAACAAACTTCCTGTCGGACTCTAAGTAGAGGCCCTTTGTTGCTAAGATTTAGAGTCTCTCAGCTAGACTTGCAGAAATTTGGGGAGAGTAGAAGAAGAGATTGGAAAATTGATACTTATATTTCGATACCTTTCTCTGTTACAAATCAGTTGTTTTAAGTACATGAACTTAACATGCAAAACTCATATTTGTTATATACCGTTGATCCTAACTAATTTTAGTGTTAATCTCAACCATTGGATCTCTCTTACAAACCCATTTTAATTAGCTGGGTCCATGGTACGTGACAATACCGTCCCCTCAAAAACCACCTTGTCCTCAAGGTGGTACTTCTTATACATGGGTTTGAAAGTACCAACAAAAGAACCATAGATGCCAAAACTTGTTATACATTCAGACCAGTGGCATATATTACATTTGCCAGTTGCCAATAATTGCCCATCATTTGCCATTACCGCATTACGTCAGATAGTGTTCTCGGCAACCAACTCGGTGCAAATCAAATCCAGGGGTCACCATGTTGGGCTTCAATAAGATTCCTTCAAGTAGGATTTTCTGGTCATTGAGAGCCTTGTAGTAAGCAGAAAGAATAAGCTCTGTTACATCAGCACTCTTTTTGATATCATGGGATCCATCCACAAAAATCTCAAGCCCGACAAAAGGGAACATAACATTTCCCAGGCAGATGATGGCATTCCGGGCCAAACCCGCAGCAGATTTATTGACTGCAATGGAATTAGTAGTAACAGTAACCTGCCCCCACTAATTCAGCCAATTCTTTGATGCCTCGATGCTGAAACACAGTTGCAACATATATTATCTCCACCTTCTTTTCGGTATTAATGTTGTTCTCCATTGTTGCCAATGAGAACTCTAACAACAAAGCACCTTTAACAGTGACAAATCCAAATTTAAAGTGACTCTTCCCTTTTATTTTAAATGAGCAGAGCTTTAATACAGAATTGACAAGTATCACAGCCCCATGTTCTGAAGGATATGCATTAAGCACTTTATGCTCCCAAAATGGGTGTTTGTATGGAATAAGAGCATGTCACACTTAAAGAATAACAAATAGGAGTGAAATTCACACATATTATCCCATTTATGACCTAAACAGTAGATATGCCAAGCACAGAACGCACATAATGGAAGAAATGTTGACCTGAAAGGGACCCAATGAATGACTTGCATGAGTCCAACCATCCCACAGAATTTTTTAAAGCCACCATTTTCTTCTGGACTGGAAGTTGCAGGCTTCTTGGGAAAGATGGTCGGATAAACTCTCAAAAAGGTGTGAATACCATATAGTAATTGTTTCCGCCTCACTTTATAAAGGAAGAGCTTCAACTGATGTCTATTTGCATCCTGGTTGTAGTTTACAATAGGCTCCCCATCAGTTGGAACAAATGAAGTACACAGACTTGGAATATACACATCAGAACAACTTATCATAAAAAGCAAATGCCTCATCATCATAGTTTTGCATTATTGAAGTTTCCTTTTCATCATTCCCCCACAGCTGAGAGTTCACAAACTCCTCACAATAGAGAACCAATCTCTTACTACGTAACTGAACAAATAGAAACTCCATACATCATAATAGCAAATAATCTCACAAATGATGCATCTTCATTGAAACTTCCATTTTAATTATCCCAGATTGAGTGAGGGTAAAGTGGTGAAAATTCCTCTTCTTCATATTTCTGCAGTTTCATAGCCCCAAGCTCAGCATATAAACCGTAGCTCAGAACTACACCCAAATAAAACTTAATAAAGTTTCCAAAATTTGCACTAAAATATCCTTCTGAGCTAACTAAAACTGAGACAAATAACTTCGCACAATCCATTGACTCTGTATCGTATTGAAAATGTATTCCATTTTTGTCATTGTTGAAAGTGGGGAAACTGTGCAAGTGTAGGGAGAAGTAAATTTTCAAGTCTGGAGGCTTTAGAAACTCATAAAAATTTCTCAATGCTTTTTCTAAGTCGATCACAATAAGACTCCTTAATTTAAGCAAGTTTCTCAACCTGAAACAGAAGCACAATATTTGTAGAAAGGCCCAACAAAGACGACAAGGAAACACCTGCTAAAGCATCATGTTCCTGGTGTCCCATCAACTCTCCCAAAGTTGTGTCTTGTATTAGTTCATCTTCGGTATCATTATCCCATCCCTTGAAACTAACTTGTCCGCAAGTTGGAGCCCCTGTTTTGCATAGCCCAAATATGTTACATTAAAAACATCCCTGACTGATGTATTAATACAAAGCATAGATAGATCACGTTGAGAGTAATACTCAACGGGTGGCTTTGGCATGGGTCAGTTTTAACAATGTATTTGTGTTGCCCATTATCAACAGTATCCATCTTCGTGTTCTCATACAAGTGCCAAACATCATCAGTGTGGCGATGCTGAATTAAGCACAATAAGGTTAAATTCCATAGCACTAACAAGGGCCTAATGCCAACACATTTTAATTGTTTCAGCACATAACATTCAAAGAACTTTAAAGAATATGGAGTTGAGATACCCTTGTTAGAGTGAAGAAAAAACTTTGCAAGCTCCCCATTGAGACAAGCATGAAGAATATGGCCAAGCGATTTGTTTGCTACACTTTTGAATAGAAGTTCTCATTTGTCCTTGAATGCTCTGTATATGCTTCGTATCACTCCATGCATTGTACTGACCGTAATTTCAGCAATATGCTTTGAACTCTGTGCTCCAACAAGGCCATCTCGGTAACAATCAATTGCAACTAGTATCTCTTAAAATTTTTGGGTATCAAACAAGCTATTAACTGTAGAAATTCCCAGCCATCAACCACTATCACATTGCCTTCCTTCCAGTGTTGATTTTTCTTATCTTCCAAATTTAGAACTCCATCATACCCACATATTCCCAAACTAAATAAATTCAATTTCAAATGATGATAAACACAATAATAAGGATGTTTTTCACCTTTAATTGAGCACTCATCCTTCAACAAATCAACCTTCTGATTCACGTAGTATTCCATATCGAAGTCCGTTGAAGTATTCTCACTGTTTTCTTCTTTTAAATTTTCGCAACAAGAGTACATAGCAGGTGACAATGATACTTCAGTCCATTTCCCTCGACTACAATTTAACTCAACCCCTGGAGAAATAGAAGAGAATTTCTCCAAATTCATGTGTGATGCCGATTGGTTCTCACAGTATTTATAGTTAGCAGAAATAGTTCTTTTGTCCCCTTGTTGTAACAAACCATCAGACAACCTAATGTACCCAGATTTATATTCAAAATAAGATGTTCTACTACAAATACCTTCTTTTGGTCTTTCATTGAACATCTTCCAAACAGCTTGCATTCTCACTATTGGGGGTGGTTTTGGAGTTCCATAAGCTCCTTCTTCGCACGAGATAACCAAATTAAAGGAATTCTCAACAGTTGGGAGAACAACTGTTCAAAATTGTGGGTTGCGGTTCTCCATCAGATAATGTTTTCTCTTCATGAGATAGAGCTTCTTTCGGAGTATGAAACCTCTCCACAAATTCCTGTTCCTGCTTCAATTGATCCGTTTCTCGTTCAGGATTTTTGTCGAACACCTTATCAGCCACAGGACACCCCTTTGTATTTGTATTGAAATTTGAAAGATACTACAAATCATCAATTTTCGGCTGAAAGTCCCTATGCTCACCAATCCCCGAGAAAATTGGATCATCAGCTGCTTGATGCTCTAGATCAAGCTTTACACAAGATTGTCTCCTAGCTTCAAAGCATGTAGCCATGGAAGAAGAAAAATCGTTCACAAACTTGTCCACAGCTATTGTGATAGGATGGAGTTCCACCGATGGAGCTCTCAATGAAAGCACCGTTGTTGCTAAGATTTAGAGTCTCTCAGCTATACTTGCAGAAATTGAGAGAGTAGAAGAAGAGATTGGAAAATTGATAGTATTATACTTACAAATAAGTTGTTTAAGTTAAAATATAAGTTACTTATAACTTATTTTAAGTTGGGACTTATAAATAAAATCGTTCGGTATCAATTTAATTTATAAGTAAGAAATTAAGTTAAAATAAATTAGAAGGCTTTCGGCTCATGCTTATAAGTTAAAATAAATGTATAGATCAATAAAAATGAATTAATAAAAAGATGAACAAAACAACAAAGGATAAAATAAATATTACATTTGGTCAAAGTAACTTATTTTAAAATAACTTATAAGTTATTTTTAAATAATTCACAAATATTACTTATTTTTTGACATAAAACTCAACGTATAAGAAAAACAAGCATGATGCGGTTTGGTGTGGTTTGAAGTCCAAATCGCACACAAAACCGCTTAGGTGCAATTTGACAAATCCAAAACAGTACATGAATCTGCTTGTAATTGGTGCGGTGCGGTTTCATTTGGTGCGGTTTCGATTCCAAAACCGATTGAAATAACAAAATTTTATACAACTTAAATTAACAATTTAGCATCACACAATATTAAAGTTGTAAAAGAGATCAGAGCAAAGGTATCAAAGTTTTTATCCCTCATTCTACACATCCAAAAAGAAAAAACAACCAGCAAAGAAGAATATTCAGTGCTACTTCATCCAACATCGAGTTTTAGAAGTATGCTGAGGCATTAATGGCAAAATTGTAAATAACAACATCATTCCAGCGCGAGGGCGCTCTAGCAAGGAAGGAACCCAGCGTCGAGGCGCTGGGCATCAGTAAGAGATGCATGTTTTTGCTGCAAGGAAAGGAAAAAAAAGAAAAGAAATGCTAATTGTAGACACTCAAAATTTTACATCCATGTTACTAACCCTGTGTCGACGTCGGGATTTTTGAGTGTCCCTTTTCGTTACTTGTTCTTTGGTGTTCTCATGTTAATGTGAGATTTGTTTGAAAAAACAAGTGCTAAAGGTCCGACATGTATAATGTCGACGATTGACTTTAAGAGTCGTCATTTGGTGTATTTAACTGATTGCACCAACGCAACCGAAAAGGTTAGCACATTGACCCGATGTTTTGACAACGCTAAATGGTCTGTGAAACCAAGAGATTCATTAAGGGTTCGGGGCTTGATTATGCAGAGAGGAATGTGTTAGACACCCAGACATCCAAGTGTTACCACGGTGACCGCCACTCTTCAAAGAAACATTATATGAATGTGTGTGTGTGTGTGTGTGGATCAATGTGCAATTATTTAAAAGTAGTGTGAGGCCTCGTTAGCACCTATATACACAAGGTTTGAATTTTATAGAAAATCCAATTTTAACCAAGATATATGATGAAGTTTTGTAAAAGAGGTTTTTCAAACCGTGTGCTCAATAGAATTGAGACCTTTTCATACTTTCATTTTATTAAATGTTCTACTTGTTTGCTTTTATTTTGAGATGCGAAGCATTCTCGAGAAAATAATATCTGACGATCTTAGAACTCCTTATGGGTATGATAATGACCGTCAAGGAAACTCGAGACATCGTAAAATAATGTACAAGTCGCTACTGACTAAAAATGTCCATCATGGGAACCGAATCTAGATTTAGTAGATGAACACTGTGATCACATGATTCCTAGGCTCACATGATCACGCAACTTGTATATATATAAAAGTCAGAATATATATATATCAGATGGATCAAACCACCACGAAAGCAACTCCATGGGGATCGAAATGTAAATATATAAAAGCGATATATATATATATATATATATATATATATATATATATATATATATATATATATGAACAAGATCAACCGCCTTGTAAGTAAACTCAAAGTGACGAAATGTAAATAAAGCTATAAAAGCGATCAAGCGCCACGAAGTGAACTCCAGGCGAGATGAGAATGTAAATAAAAGTTGTAAAAGGCCACGTAAGTAAACTCCTGTGCTTGACAGAAATGTAAATATATATATATATATATATATATATATATATACAAATATATATATATAAAGCAAGAACGCATATAGGATGTAAATCCGGGCTCATCGAATATGTCCGACATCAATTATATATATGTATATATATATAAAAGCGAATAAACGCACCGGATGTAAAATCCAGGCTCATCAGATATCTCTGACATCAATTATATATATAAATATATGTATACAAAAGCAATTAAACGCTCCGGATGTAAAATCCAGGTTCATCAGACAGAGTCTGACCACAGTTTATATATATAAGTATATATATATAAAAGCAGACAAACGCTCCAGACCAAAGTCTAGGCTCAATCGAGGCATAACTCGATAATGTTAGTCCATATATATGAAATATATACATATATTAGTATATATACACAGACAAAAATGAAAATCACTGACCGAAGTCCGGGCAAACATACTCACACGACTATCAAAGTGTACAACAGTGTGTGATATATGAGAAAGAGGCTTTATAGAATGTAAGAAGGCTTAAAGTGGGCTACCAAAGTAGACTTCTTAGACTTTAAATGGATAAACACTCAGCTCCCATCGGATAAAAAGTAGCTATATGTGAGCTAACTAGTGTTTAAAGAAGAGGAAACACTCAAAAGATGTGTATGCAGAGTAAAATGGACAAGGGTTCCTCGCTTTTTTTCTCTCTCTCCTTCAAATGGGTGACCCCTCAATTTTATATTTATAGATCGATGGCCACACAGGTACACTGCGGCGGCATGCATTTATAGCTTGTGCGGTGGTCGTGGTGGATCCGAGCCTCATGGTCCCGTTGTCTCGTGAACGATGCGATCGTGCTTTGTAATTTCTGCTCGAACTTGCAAAACTTCAATCCGAACATCTGAACGAAGTATATCTGTACTTCTTCAGATCACTTATGTCGAGAGTTACGTAATGACATGCATTAGAGGTTGTACGAAGTCAGGAAGAGGGGTCTATGCCCATGGTCTTCAAGCTTCAAATTCTATCCAAAGTACTGCCACGCGAAATAGGTACTCAGGATTGTCAATCCTCGGCTCTTGTGGGACATTTTTGTATGTATATATGTATGAAGTGTTGAGACGACGTGCCATTTATCAAAGGAACAAGATGACGTTTGACTCCTTGCCGGGGTTATCACCGGTTTGAGTTGAAAGTAGACGTTTCTCAGGGTTATAGCTGAGATTGGACCACTTGTTGGTATGCTGTGATATCATCTTGTTGAGACAGTAAGATGACGTGTTGACTCCTCACCGGGGTTATCGCCGGTTTAAGCAAAAAGTAGACGTTGCTCAGGGTTATATCTGAGATTGGACTGCTTGTTTGTATGCCTCACTGTCATCTGTGGGTATTCCTGTCTGCCCGTTTTGTTAGTCCCGGGATTGAGGTGTATGTGCCTCGACAGGATGTCTGAGCCTGAAGCTGATCGCATGTGTTTGAAACAAGCATTTTCGGGGTTATCATCGGAACTGCAATGACATCCCTTGGGGCTATCACCAAGGATGGGGTTGCTACTCCCAGTGTTGTCTCTGGGACTGGAACTGAACGTCGCGGTGTTATCGCGTAGAGACAGAATTTATCCTCTCCGGTGTTATTCTGCGGTCTTTTGATCTGTATATCTCGGGGTTATCTCCGAGATTAGAAATGACACTCCCGGTGTGTGTTCTGGGTTGAGATGATGTTCTCGATTTGTGTTCCGGGTTGGAGTTGAACTTTCGATAGTATTCGGCATGGATGTAAGTTGTCTTTCAGGTTTATCTCCAAAAGACAAATCTACCCTCCTGCAATGTTAGGAATAGGAGTGCAGAAAATTTTGAGTGTCTATAGATGCCCCTCTTTATCATATTCATGCAATGCAAGGCATGGATATGATAAAGAATCCTAGACACTTGAAATGAAAGCAAGATAAGCATGATGCTATATGAAGCAACATGATGCAAATGCATGTAGAATGCATGAATGATTGTCAGGTAATCCTGCTGGGATGACAATCAGTGATGTCTTGGACATGCGATCCAAGCTTCCAAGGATGTTGACGTTGGGGCTATCACCAAAGTCTTGAATCCTAGACACTGGTTTATACTCCATAGAGGTACCTCTTGTGTGGAAGAGATCTGTGGGGATAAAGTTGTCTGTTTTGAGGATGTGTATAACATGTTCCCTCATACTGTCGGAGTTACTGCCAACAGTTTGTTGTTATCAGGGTTGCATGATCTTCGTTGATGTGTGTATCACCGGATGAATCCCTGCTGGGTGCATTGTCAAGGCTGCTTGACCTTCATTGATGTATGTGTCCATGGTAGCATTGCGTTGTAGCCCCCGTCGGGTAAGGTTGCTTCGATGGGTTTACTTGCCATCGGCTGATATGACGTCAAGGTTGCTTGACCTTCATTGATGTGTGTATCAATGGTTGCATTGCGTTGTGACCCCCGCCGGGGATGCGTAGATGTTTGATAACTTCGGCGTTGTAACCCCCGCCGGGGAGGTTTGATATTTCGTGGTTTCACGTTGTAACCCCCGCCGGGGATTCGTTTAGCATCCACTCTATGTATCAGGCCTTGCATGATGACTATAGAGCGATCATCCATGGCTGGGGATTCGGGAGGTTCTTCTCCATTCTACCTCGTCGTTGTCCCAGGGGTTACCTCAGGGCATTATGCGGCGGTGGTTCCACAGCACTCGAGTCACTCCATTTCTTCGGGCTGCGAGGTGATGATGACGCCGATGGATTGGTGGTTTATCATAGGTATGGAGTTTGGAGGGGAGCCGGTGCCTTGCACGGCGGATATCACCCCTACTGCCGTCAGATCCTTGTTGGGAGTTCCGGCGGAAGCGCTCAAGGGCAGGACTATTCGTACAGGTCCTTTGAGCGTAGATGCTATGAGCAGGCTGTTGAGTGAGCCCATACCCGATGATGTGAGAGTCAGGGATCTCATTCTTCGGCGATTGTTCCTGATGATCATTAAGGGCTACTTCATAGAAGATAATTCCTCTATAGTGTCCTTCGCTTTGATTAGCGCCACTCGACACGTGGACCGTATAGGAGAGTATGACTGGGGTTCCTACACCTTTGCCTACTTCCTCGGGGAATCGCGATGCGATCATAGTGTCAATGACCGAGGCATGGTTAGGATTCTACCCATTTCGCCTGTTGGTGAGTGTTTCTCTTATCTTTTCCCATGTATAGGTTAAGAGTGTTGGTGACGATGAGATGTTTGCCTTTGTGTTGGCGATTTGGGCCTATGAGAGGCTTCCTTGTTTTGCGTCTGAGGCGTGTTAGGTTTAGATACCTATCCACGAGGACGGAGATGGCATCATTCCATACTGGCGAAGGTCCCTGTTGCTGAGGGTTTCACTCATTGTCGCCTACAGCTGGAGCTATTGACAACCGATGCCATCACATGGATTCCCTACTCTGGATAGTATTTGGGAGTTGGCTTTGAGGATGGGTACCCGACTGGAGTAGAGTACGTCATTTCCACCCGCAGGATTCCTCTCTTCACAGATGGAGGATGGGAGCTCTATTTAGGAGTGCGTGCTATCCGGAGCACTACAGGAGAGATTCGTATGTCGATCTTGCCTCCTGCCAGGCATTATTGGCCTGTTTTGCAGTCACCCGTCATTGACATCCCATTGATGGGGAATGACGGTTTTACATTGTCAGAGAGCTCCTATTCTCAGGAGATGTTCTAGCATTGGTGGATCCCTCGTAGGATTGGAGCTCAGACCCGCGCCACACAATTTATGGGGGATATGGTTCTAGGATCCGTGATGATGACGAATTGGCTAGCCTGTGTCAGAGATCCGACTCATGTGACATAAATTAATGATCGATTAATGGCAATTTGGACCGGTCACATCTTTTCATTCGGCATTTGGGCAGAGATCCTGCAGAGGTAGATACTTTTGATCCTTCCAGCTCTGGCGCTGGTCCCTTGGATGACCCATATGGTTTTGCTGACGCAGATCCTCCTTTGTATAGTCTTGACATCTCTATAGATAGAGATCCAGTGACTCAAGAGGAGTTACAATAGGAGGACAGCATCGATGATGTGGACATTAACACCATTGACTTTTTCTGATGTATTTCTTTTGATAGGCCTCTGTTAGCTGCTGGGTAGCTTCACCCCATTCTCGCTATATCTTTTGATAGGCCTCTGTTAGATGTTGGGTAGCTTCGCCCCATTTCCCTGTATTTTAGCTGTATAGAGATGTATTAGATGATGATATACTTAGGAATGTATGCACAGTTTTCATTCCCTATATCATGTTGCCATCTATTGTATCATGCATGTTATTGTGTTATGCATATGTATGTATGTCTAGAGATATTCAGCATTGACCCCTGGATGGTCTTATGACACGGCCCATACAGATGTCTTCTTTGACAGTTAGCAGTATTGATCATACCGCACCATTTGCGGTGCTAGCTGGTATGCGATCATGGTATGATAGTATATCACCATCAGACATAGTGATCGTAGATGATTTCTTTGCGATATCTATGACCTTCCGATGTTTGAGTTCCTCCGAGATTTGTAGAGGGCATGCTAGAAACCTTTGGGTCACAAAGACGGGAGACATGTGTATTCCGCTTTGGGACCCGTGAGTTGACTCCTACTTTGGAGGAGTATGCACGATTGACGACGCTGCCTCTGGACAGACCTTGCGTGCATATGGCTATTGGAGACATGAGTAGACAGTTCATGACTCTCACAGGATTGAGGCGCATAGTAGTGCAGGATGAGATTACATCCGGCCATGTTATATCCTAGCGTTTCCTATTTGACAAATTTGGCTCTGAGGACAGCTATGCACATCATTTCGGGGATTTCACCACACCGGAGGATCATTGGCGTTCAGCCAGAGTAGATGTACTGCTTCTATGCGTATTGTTATACGTATACATGCCGCGGTACATGGATGAGTTAGATATTGGCGTCATTATGGCAGTGAGAGCTCTCAGGGAGGGTCGTACCATTGTACCGATGATTATCGCAGAGACCTTGAGGTCGGCTACATCTTCTTGCACTTATCCCGTGAGAGTGTTCACGAGTAGCTTCGGTCGTCAGTATGTGTGGTTCATCTCACACTTGAGACCGATTTGCACATTTAGACATCATGGATTTTGTTTCACCCATGAGATAGCCATGTCGTACTCCTTTCGACTGCTTGGGGTGTCTGAATGTTGTATCTTGGTAAAACTTTCTTGGCAGAGATTGGAGATCCGTTTGATATATTCTTGAGTGTTCAGGCTTAGCTCACCCTACAGCTTCATTACTCCTGCTCCGGGAATGGATTATCTCCCTCTGGCTGGTTTGAGGGGCATGATTACTTAAGCCCTCTTACTAGAGTCCCCAGCAGAGTCGCCACCTGTCGACGTCGGGATTTTTGGTGTCCCTTTTCATTACTTGTTCTTTGGTGTTCTCGTGTTAATGTGAGATTTGTTTGAAAAAACAAGTGAAAAAGGTCCGACATGTATAATGTCGACGATTGACTTTAAGAGTCGCCGGTTGGTGTATTTAGCTTGGTTGCACTAACGCGAACCGAAAAGGTTAGCACATTGACCCGAGTGATTTGACAACGCTAAGCGGGTCTGTGGAAACAAGAGATTCATTAAGGGTTCGGGGCTTGATTATGCGGAGGAAGGTGTTAGCACACCCGACATCCGTGTTACCACGGTGACCGCCGCTCTTCAAAGAAATTGTTATATGAATGTGTGTGTGTGTGTGTGTGGATCAATGTGCAATTTATTTGAAAGTAGTGCAAGGCCTCGTTCGCACCTATATACACAAGGTTTGAATTTTATAAAAAAATCAGTTTTAACCACGATATAGCAATGAAGTTTTATAAAAGAGGTTTTTCAAACCCTATACTCAATAGGAATTGAGACCTTTTCATACTTCCATTTTATTAAATGATCGGCTTGTTTGCTTTTATTTTTGAGATGCGAAGCATCCTCGAGAAAATAATATCTGCAATGATCTTAGAACTCCTTATGAGTAACATGACCATCCGAGGAAACTCGAGACCTTTGTAAAATAATGTACAAGAAAACATGACTAAAAAATGTCCATCATGGGAACGAATCTAGATTGATGAGATGAACTTGTGATCACATGATTCCTAGGCTCACATAATACCGCAATTTGTATATGGAGCGATGGCAGTTATATATATAAAAGCTATAAATATATATATACTGATGGATCAACCATGCGAAGCAACTCCATGGGGGATCGGAAATAGAAATATATAAAAGCGGTAAATATATATATATATATATATATATATATATATATATATATATATATGAACATGATCAACCGCCACATAAGTAAACTCAGTGACGAAAATGTAAATAAAGTTGTAAAAGCGATCAAGCGCCAAAGTAAACTCGAGTGGAGATGAATGCAAATAAAGTTGTAAAAGGCCACGAAGTAGACTCGAACTGACAGAAATGTAAATATATATATATATACACAAATATATATATATATATAAAAGCGAGAAGCATAGGATATAAATCCTACCTCATCGGATATGTCTGAAAATGACAATTATATATATGTATATATATAAAAGCGAGTAAACGCATAGGATGTAAAATCTAGGCTCATCGAGATATATGTTCTGACAATATATATATATATATATATATATATATATATATATATATATACAAAAGCAATTAAACGCTCCGGATGTAAAATCCAGGATCATCTGACAAAGTCTGACCACAGTTTATATATATAAGTATATATATAAGCGGATAAACGCTCGAGATCGAAGTTCAGGCTCAATCGAGGCATAACTCGATAATGTTAGTCCATATATATGAAATATATACATATATTAGTATATATATAGGCGAAATGAAAACCACGGTAGAAGTCAAGGCGCAAACACACTCACACGACTATCAAGCGTGTACAACAGTGTGTGATATATGAGAAAGAGGCTTTATAGAATGTAAGAAGGCTTACAGTGGGCTGCCAAAGTAGACTTCTTAGACTTTAAATTGATAAACACTCAGTTCCCGCCGGATAAAAAATAGCTATATGTGAGCTAACTAGTGTTTAAAGAAGAAGAAACACTCAAAAGATGTATATGCAGAGCAAAATGGACAGGGCTTCCTCACCTTTTTCCTTCTCTCTATCCCTTCAAATGGCTGGCCCAAGCCTTGTATATATAAACGGATGGGCGATGATTACACGGCGGCCCATGATTGTACCTAACGGTTGGTCGTGGTTGATCCGAGCCTCACGGGTCCCGTCGTCTCGTAGTACGTGCAGTCATGCACTGTAATGTCCGCTTGAACTTGCAGAACTTCAATCCGAGCATCCGAAAGAAGTATATCTGTACTTCTTCGGATTGCTTGTGTCGAGAGTTACGTAATGACATGGATTAGAGGTTGTACAAAGTTAGGAAGTGTGACACCCCCAAATCTGGTACTTCCATTTCCATAGGATTTGGTGTTCACTGTACAAACATCATCTATCTATCTACCCGTAAATAAAATGCAAACCATACAATAGATAGAAATAATAATAAAATCTCTTCTCTTATGAGGTTACATCAACTGAATAATAATAAATCCTAGGTTACTCTAACCTTAAAACATCTGTGCGGAAAACATAAACAAATAAGTCTTGGTAACATCAATTCTAATTACATCACATAATCACAATAATAAAACAGTCTTCATTACTTACTAAGCTTGCCCTTTCCCTTACTAGTGGAAGGTTCGTCTGCTCTTTCGTTCTTAACTGCAATGTTATTATTATGCAAGAGTGAGCACGATTGCCCACAAGTATAACAATATAACAATGAATAATAACATGCGAGAGAAATAATAGCTTTTGATATAAAGCTCAACTTTTGAATCAAGAATGGATAACCAGAATCAAAAGAAATTCAGAGGGTCATAAGACCTTGAACTATGTCCTAGGTTGTCAAGTGTTTTTACTTGAAACCTTTAATAGTCATAAGACTATGGACTCTTCTTCTCGTACTTAGGGGGATCAACCCTTAGTACCATACTGTGCACAATATCTTAACGCTAAAGCATAAATAATCCCCTATACAGGGTTGTTCATCTCAGTTTGACATTCAAGTCCGCACCAAAAGAAGTTTGGTTTGGATAATTCATCGAGGATTACGAAATTTAGAAGCGCTTCATCAACTATGGACTAGTCGAATCAATAAGGGTTCGCTAGTCTAATAATGTTTAACAGTAAATGAAAATTTAACTTGAATAACATCTCAAAAGGTATACAATAGAATAATTATTGTATAACAACATCATGCTTAAAGATTAATAAACTTTAATATCCAAAATAGGCTTGATCAATAATAATGAGAACTTGTTCAATATCAAAAGAGAAATTAATCAATTTATATAACGATAACAAGTAAGGTTAGGAAACTTGTTCAACGAAAGTTTAGGGTAAGAAACTTGCTCAACGTAAATGTAGAGTTAGAAAACTTGCTCAATGTAACAAGATAAGGTTTAGAAACTTACCTCGTGCGTAGATTACACGTTAATAAAACTCGTTCTTTGATTTAAATCCTACATATCATTCATGTTCACAACACCAATCAATTATCACGTAATAAACATCACAAGTTTATCCTTTGTCTAACTCGAGTTCATGACTATACTTAGTCAATTACTACACTTATTGTCAAAAATTAAGACTTCACAAACAATAAGGTAACTATGCATTTGATCATTCAATTCACACGTAATTGTGTTATGGACATGTTAAGAATTTATTTTAACATCTCATTATAGGTCTAACAAGTCTTTATAATCATTAGACTAAGTTGCTAACACATTTCTATACTTGAACACTTAAAAAAAATATTTTACGGACATTACGCTAAGTGGTATTTGCGTCGCCACTTTTATCTTAACTCTTGGTATTTCATGATGCGGTGATTTATTGTTGTAGCGAGAAATGAAGCGGGAGTCAGGTAGCGTACTGAAACCTAGACTGTGAATTTCCAGTTCGCGAAGAACACATAATTCATTGAAATCAACACTTCTTAACACTAATTTCACCAAATTACACATACCCACATGTTATAATTCGTATATAATTAATACTTAACATCTATGGAGTGATTCTCACCCATTAAAACACATAATCACAGAATTAAAGCATGCAAATTGTATTGTTCTTGATGTTCTTGAAGTTTTGAACATAAATTCTAAAATTTAACGCCATAGATTCGTTATAAGACCAAATCCAACCATTTAAATTTCGTTTTGTTCATTTTACCATGCATAATAATATACAAGTGGAAATTTTGCAAAACCATTTATGTTTGACATACTAAAAACACGTATAAGGCCATATGGCCATATAACATACTCTGAAATCTTTTACTGTATAATTTCATGAAACTGAAGATATGAAAACCCATATAATATATATATAACATGCTATGATGTTATATATTAACACATAATCACATAATTTTTACCCTTTCCAACTACAGAAACTTTACAGAAGACTTAGGCCATATTCATGAAAACTTAAAAAGACGTAAAAATAATAATTGGGTTGAAGAGATTACCCAAGCGTAGATAAAATAATAGGAGATGAATTAAAGCCTTCCTCAATAATTCTCAAACACCAAGCAATCTCTCTCAACAATTCTCTCAAACTCTCTCTCTGACACTATCTAGACTTAGGAAAACTAATGAAGAAAAAGGGAGGGGAAGGCGTATAATAAAGAAGCGTCTGACGAGTTGTGGTCAGTTACCCAGTCATGGGTAACTGTTCTCAACTCCCTCTAAGGCTATGTTTGGCTAGCAAGGAAATAATTCAAAAACAATTTAATTTAATAAATCATTATCATATAGTTTAAATAATGTCACATCCATATAAAATAAATCCAATATCTTATTTAATTTACTTTAAATAAAATATAATAATTTCTCATTAATTCACATAGTCACATAATTCAAATTCTCTTTGATTAATAATGTCAAATTATTAAATCTCTAATTAATAATTAAATTAATTAAAATAACATAAGCTTATTAAATATTCTTTTAATCCAATAAGCTCACATAATCACATACTTGAATAAAATAATTCTCCACATTAATTTAATAAATGTAACACATATAATTAAATTAATCTATCACAACTTCATCAATTAATTATTTAATCTAATAATTAATTCATCGAAAAATATTTATTCAATCAAATAAATATTAAAATTAAATTACAAAATTACGGTTGTCACAGGAAGAGGGGTCTATGCCCATGGTCTTCAAGCTTCAAATTCTATCCAAAGTATTGCCACACGTAATAGTCACTCGGGATTGTCAATCCTCGGCTCTTATGGGACATTGTTGTATGTATGTATGTATGTATGAAGTGTTGAGACGACGTGCCATTTGTCGAAAGAACAAGATGATGTGTGACTCCTTGCCGGGGTTATCGCCGGTTTGAGTTGAAAGTAGACGTTACTCAGGGTTACAGCTGAGATTGGACCACTTGTTGGTATGCTGTGATATCATCTTGTTGAGACAGTAAGATGACGTGTTGACTCCTCACCAGGGTTATTGTCGGTTTAAGAGGAAAACAGACGTTGCTCAGGGTTACATCTGAGATTGGACTGCTTGTTTGTATGCCTCACTGTCATCTGGATTGAAGCTGATTGCATATGTTTGCAACAAGCATTTCTGGGGTTATCGCCGGAACTGAAATGACATCCTCGGGGTTATCACCAAGGATGGGGTTCTTACTCAGTGTTGTCTCTAGGACCTGGGCCGAAACGTCGCGGTGTTATTGTCGAGACAGGACTGTCATCTCCAGTGTTGTTGCCGGTCTTTTGATCTGCATATCTCGGGGTTATCTCCGAGATTGGAAATGATACTCCCAGTGTGTGTTTCGGATTTGAGATGATGTTCCCAATTTGTGTTCCGGGTTGGAGCTGAACTTCCGGTAGTATCTGGCATGGATGTAAGTTGTCTTTCAGGGTTATCTCCAAAAGACAAATCTACCCTCCTGCAATGTTAGGAATAGGAGTGCAAAAAATTTCGAGTGTCTACAGATGCCCCTCTTTATCATATTCATGCAAGGCATGGATAGGATAAAGAATCCTAGACACTTGAAATGCAAGCAAGATAAACACGATGCTATATGCAGCAACATGATGCAAATGCATGATGCATGATTGCCGTGTAATCCTGCTGGGATGACAATCAGTGATGGCTTGGACATGCGATCCAAGTCTTTAAGGATGTTGACGTTGGGACTACCACCAAAGTCTTGAATTCTAGACAATAGTTTATACACCATAGAGGTACCTCTTGTGTGGAAGAGATCTGTGGGAATAAAGTTTTCTATTTTGAGGATGTGTATAACATGTTCCCTCATACTGTCGGAGTTACTGCCAATAGTTTTGTTACTATCAGGGTTTTCTGACCTCCGTTGATGTGTGTATCACCGGATGAATCCCTACTGGGTGCATTGTCAAGGCTGCTTGACCTTTATTGATGTGTGTATCAATGGTTGCATTGCGTTGTAACCCCCGCTGGGGAGACGTAGATGTTTGAAGGATGTGCGTTGTGACCCCGTAGGGGGAGGCGAGGTGTTTGATAACCGGTGTTGTAACCCATGGGGGAGGTTTGATATTTCGTGGTTCGGCGTTAGAACCCCGTAGGGGATTGTTTAGGGTTGTAACCCCGCAAATGTGACATCGGACCTTTTGTGGGGTATTGCAGAGCATGGTTTATGAAAAGTGAGCTCATTGGTATAGTATACCTGCATCGGTGAATACCATTGAGACCAAGCGGGAGTTTAACTTTCGACCAAACGAGAGACACCGAATTTCAGTCATTAAGCTCCATCGCGTAGCATTTTATTCTGATTTGGCCTTTTCGACATGAGACCTCCTTTGCAATTCTAAGCGGGCGAGCAGAGAGGTGTGGGACCCGTGTAAGGTGCCGCAGGTGTACTTCTGCAGAGAGCCATGAGTTAACTGCGACCGGTACCGTCTTTATGTATAAAGTTCTTTGGTCGCTTTCATAAGTCATTTTCAAGTAGCGTAGCGAAGGAAATCCGAGAGCTCTTCTTCAGATCTGCTGAATTTGGGCAACTTTCTACATATTCTGCTACCGTACAAGCGTTCTTCATTGTCCTGATAACACATGCATGTATTTTTTCCAATTATTGTCCGTTGGAAAATGACTTATCACATGAAATGCATTTAAACACATAGTAGTGAATATGCATCCTGATATGACTTGATAAAAAATATTCAACATAGTAAATGTTAGTATTAAACCATGCTGAACACAATGATGTGAAAAAATTTGACTTTTGAAGCAGTCAAATTGGTACCTTTTACTGTCATTTCTTATCTTATCTGAGGACAAATGAGTAAAGGTAGAATAGTAAAATAATCCTGGTAATTAGATTACACTTACGGATTTTTACTGTGATGTGATGAATGCATACAAGATATATATGACTGTCTACAGATGTGCTACTGAATGGCCACCTAGTCATGCTTATGTGTATGTGGATAGTCCCATTTACAAAGGGGCTATGGCAAAATTTTCCCAAAATATAGGCATTGAGTAATTATGCATTTTTAACTCTACTGTAGATGTATGTTAAAATAATGCATGTATGCATGTAACCATAGAATATATTTTGAAAAAGACTCTAGGTACAAAATTATCACACCCTTTTTGAGGTGATTTGGAGACTTGCTATCCAGATATTATGGATCCAGATCAGCCGAGTAGTTCCCGCAGGACCACTTCTGGTGTACGGAGTAGGGCTTTTGAAGACCCTCAGTGCCGTTCTGTGAGACAGCCTCATCGTTTGGCGGGGGCGGTGGTACGTCCTATTCGGGTTGAGGTACCAAATGTCGAGGACGAAGAGGAGGATGTACCATTCGAGGTTCTGCTCTCCTTGCAGACACGTGTTCCCGTGAGGAAATTGCGAGTATTAGTGGCGAACCCGGATCTTGGGTGACTTGAGTAGGCATCCTTGAAGTATACACCTGCGTAAGCGAGGTATGAATTTAGATCTTTAATCTTCCTTATTTCCTATTGATGAGGAGTCGAGGAGTCGATGTTGATCTGTATTTAATGTAGGTTCCGACTTCACACGACCTTGAGGGGCGGTTTAGCATCCACTCTATGTATTGACCTTGCATGATGACTATAGAAGCGATCGTCCGTGGTTGGGGATTCGGAGGTTCTTCTCCATTCTACCCCCGTCATTTGTCCACAGGGTTACCTCGGGCATTATCTCAGCGGTGGTTCCACGGACTTCGATCACTCCATTTCTTTGGGCTGAGGTGATGATACTTGATGGATTGGCGGTTTATCACCAGTATGGAGTTTGGAGGGGCCGGTGCCTTGCGGCGGATATCACCCCTCTGCTTGTCGGATCCTTGTTGGGAGTTCGGTGAGCGGCTTAAGGCGGGGCTGTTCGTCAGACAGTCCTTTAAGCATAGATCTTATGATCGGCCGCATTGGTGAGCCCATACCTGATGATGTGAGAGTCAGGGATCGCATTCTTCGGCGATTGTTCTTGATGATTATTAGGGGCTGCTTCATAGCAGATAACTCTTCTACGGTGTCCTTCGCTTTGATTAGCGCCACTCGACACGTGGACCGTATAGAAGAGTATGATTGGGGTTCCTATACCTTTTCCTACTTCCTCAGGGGAATGCGCATGCGATCGCAGGGTTTAACCGAGGCGTGGTTAGGATTCTACCCATTTCTGCTGGTGAGTGTTTCTCTTTTCCTTTCCCATGTGTAGGATTTGACAATGATGTCATCCACATAGATCTCTATCTCATTGTGCATTAAATCATGGAAAAGAGCCATCATAGCTCGCTGGTAGGTTGCCCCGGCGTTGATGAGGCCGAATGACAATCGTCTGTAGCAAAAGGTTCCCCAAGGCGTGATGAAAGCAGTTTTCTCACGATCTTCCTCAGCGACCATAATTTGATGGTACCTATAAGCAATCAAGAAAGGAGTACATGCTTAGTATTGAAAGCGATATTTTCAATAAGAGTGTGGATAAAAGGCACGAGAAAACTATCTTTAAGGCAAGCTTTGTTCAAATCCCGATAATCCACGCAAACTCGCACCTTTCCTCCTGGTTTAATTATGGGAACAATGTTGGATATCCACTCTGGATATGTAGACACCATGATGATGCCAGCTTGAAATTATTTCACAATTTCTTCTTTAACTTTTAAACTCCACTCAGGTTTTAATCGCCTGAACTTTTGCCTAACTAGCTTGAATCCTTCTTTAATGGGAAGGCGATGAAGAACAATGTCAGTGGAAAATCCCACCATGTCTTCATGAGACCATGCAAACACATCCTGGAATTGGGTTAATAGTGCAACCATGTCATTCTGTTGATTTGTGGTAAGGTCTGAACCAATCTGGATTAGCTTAGGGTTGTCTAAGGTTCCGAGATTGAAAGGAGTGGTTTGATCAAGATTGGGTTTGGGTTTGTCAGTGTCCCATTCCTTAATCTCTGTAGGTGTCTCAATGTCCTCTTGGATGTCCATCAAGTCCGAGTCCAACTTTGCATCAAAGTTCTGACCCTTGTGGAGAGAAGGCACCTCATCAACAATCTGAGCACATCTAAATTCATCACGAAACAAAATATGTTTTCACTTAATATATGCAACTATTCGATTATACAAAAGTGTTAGCATATGCACGTGATAAAACAAGCTGCTAGTCTTTGTAAAGGAAAAAAGCAATTAAAAGTTATCTATAGAAATTTGAGGATTTTCTACCATTTTACCCTAAATCGACCGATGCATGGAGTGTTGCTCTAATTGTTGAGGAAAAGTTACGATGGATTTGCGGTGATAGAAGGATCTTTAGTGTCCTCCTTTTTCGAATGATAACCATGACATCCGGGCAATCATAAATCAGGGTGTATCTGTTTGTGTGTTCATCATGAACAATGGCCGCGAATACTGCCATCATCAAGGCAAGGTCGTGTTTATATTTTTGTTCTTTTCTTAGCCTCGGGATCGGGGAATCGACACCTCTTTAGCTTTGATTGGCACTAGTTTGGAAGCAAAGCATAGCCATAACATGAAATTTGGTACCTTCTTGGAGACTATATCAATTCATGCGGTAAAGGTGTAGAAAATCACCGTGCGGCGAAAGTTTGAGGAACCTGTTTATGAGGATTCCTGTGAGTGGAATTAGTAGAATAGCCTAGCCCGGATGTCCCAATTTTACTGGACATTTGGATAGGGTGCTTAATACCCTTTTGATCCTTACCAAGCCCTTGTCCAGGTTGATAACCGGATAACATCATTTCTTGAGTGGCTGACATAACCTCGTCAGAAATCTTGAGTACGGGAAGTGGTGCTCCAATATGATGGTATTGCATGTTACTCACTTCCAGAGTATGGAAACTGGCCGGCTCAACTTCTGAAATGAAGCTGATAATTGGTAGAGTTCCTGGTCTAGGACATTAAACTTAGCATTGGCGGTGTAGACTAGGTTGTTGTTGATGATGTATTTGAGTTATTGATGTAAGGTGGAGGGAACAGCTCCAACCATGTGTATCCATGGTCTCCCCAATAATAGGTTATATCCTGAATCTATCTTGATGACGTGGAAGGATACGTTGAATGTATTAGGACCAATCTCAATTTGCAATTCAATCTCTCCAACGGAATTTTGCCGAGATCCATCAAAAGCTCGGATGATCGTATGGCCACTTTAGATTCACTTGAGATTGATATTCATCTTCACCAAGGTGGCATAAGGACAGATATTTAGAGATGAACCTTCATCTATCAATACTCCAGCTAGCATGTACCCGGAAGACAACCTTTGCGATGTGCGGTGGTTTTTGCGATAACCGGTCCCTTCGGGAGGTATGTCGTCATCAGTGAAGGATATCACATTGTTTTAGAAAATGTGATCAACCAAATGTTGAAATTTTTCCACATTCACTGATTTTGGCAGGTAGGTTTCTTCCAAAACCTTTAGCAAGACCTTTCGATGCTCCTCAGAAGAGAAAACCAGGTCTAGTATCGAAATCTAGTGTGGAGCTTCTCGCAAGCTTAAAACCACTTTGGCTTCATTATGGCCCATAGTACGGAAGAATTTTTCAATCTTCTCCATGGGCAACTTCCCATTTGCTTCGCAAGTAGGCTTGATAATCCGTTGAGGAAGGTACACTGGATTCTCTTTCGATACTGTAGCAGTAGTATGAGATGTGGATCCTTCAGCTTCTACATAATTCCATGGAATTTTGTGTAAGCTGACAACAGGATGTTGTAGTCTGCAAGGTAAAGGAATTGGCTCTGGTGCGGCCACTTTCAAAGGATTGTTAGGTCCTTTGAGATAAATTGGTTGTATGGGAAATACTTTGATAGTCTCATCATCCACTTCGGATATAACTGCTACTGATCCCTTCCATTGAGTAGGACATACATTCCCACCCTTAAGTTGCACAGTGTAATCATCCGCTATTTGCAGGACACCGCTATCAATAAGATTCTGAATGAGGTGGCAGAGTGCCCAACATTCTTTTATGCTGTGACTGCAAGAATTTGAATGATATTGACACATTTCATCAGGATTAAACCGCCCTGAGCGGGGATTGATTGGAGGTAGAAGGAATGTGATTCTTCCTTCGTTGATCAACATTTGAAGTATCTCCTCCATAGATTGGCCCAAATAAGTGAATTCCCTTTTATTGGCGAAATCCCAACGGGCTTTAGCACTTGCTCACTTTGCAACCTTATCCTCTATAGCTTCGCTTTCTGAAGGTGTTGATGAAGCATTCATAACAAATGGAAGGAGATAGGCATTCTCTTGGCTGATTAATTGGCATGTGACTTGATGATGGTGGGTCACCAGTTCTGCCAATTGCTCAATTTATTTGCCAAGAGCTTTCATCTTTCATTCCATGATAAACTGGAACTTTGCATAATCCCATTTGTCAACACCGTCTTTGATGGGTTGGGATGATTCACCAGTAGAATTGGAACCATGTCCAGTGCTCCAACTGATCATGTTAACCTCTTCTTCTTTGAGTTGAGGGAGAGGGTTGTCTTGCATATGAGGTTGATCTGGCTTGGTGACTACGATCTCACCGTTGTCTATCAGATCTTAGATCTTGTGTTTCAAGGCCCAACAATCTTGAGTATCATGTGCCGGGTGCCCGGCATGGTAAGCTCTTACACTTCGAGTAGCATTAAAACCCTTCCTATTAGGGTTGGTGGTGGAAGAAGAAGATCGTAATTTTCTTACGAAAGCGATCGGAAGAGCAGCAAGAATATTTTCGGCGAGTCCCCTAAGGGTGTGAGCGTTCGAGGTCGCTTTACTTCTCCACTTTTAGGCAATGGAGGGTTTGAAGATTGTCTTTGGAAAAGGGAGTAGTTTCTCCTCTGTATAGGCATGCTTGGATTGCCTTTTGTCCTTGTAGTATCGAGGAAACATCCTCCTCTTTCTTTTATGGACCCTCCTCCGGGTTGTTTCCATAAGATCCGGATTTGGATGTGCTTTCGTGATAGCTTTAAGAATAATTTAGGTCTTGAATTTTCTGGGACTTGATCCCATTTAAGACCATCTCATAGTGTTTGATCATTTAGGAAAATGGTTTGCCAATACCGGCTAGAACTCTTTTATAGAAAGGAGCTTCTGTATATCTATGAAAGTCGTGACCATTTTCGATTACATCATGGAAGGAATAACTTTGCAAGCGTGGCGCCTCCACCTTTGAGCATACTCTCTGAATGACTCATTAGACTGTTTCTTGACCTTGGTAATTTGGTACCGGTCAAGAGCCATTTGAGATTGAAAACTGTACTGAGTGAGGAAGGTGTGAGCCAGCTCTTCCCAACTATGGATCTTAGAGTTGTCTAATCTGGTATACCATAAACGGGCTTCTTCAGCCAGACTTTTCTGAAACAGCTGCATTCGGAGCTTTTCATTCTCAGCATAAGATCTGAGTTCTCCAATGAACACTTTTAAATGTGTATAAGGATCCCCTAATTTGTCATATTTCTCAAAATTAGGGGTTTTAAATTTCTTTGGATAATGAACATCAGGGAATGTGCAAAGGCCTGTATATGAAACACTGCCATGAGTTCCAATCCCTTTGAGAACATGAATGGTTTCCTCCATTTGAAGGACTTTCTTCCTGATGTCACCGTTGTCTGGATCTCCTTGGAGATGGGTGCCTTCAGTGTCTTTGTTGGTTGTATCCAACTGATGTTCTGGAATTATTTTTTCCAGGCCTTGAACTCCTTGTGTAGAGGGTTCTATATGTGTAGGTATCTTCGTACCCTGAGTAGACTGGTGTAATTCCTTCAGTAGTACAGCCAAGTCTGTGATTTTTTTACTCAATCTGTCAAATTCTTCTCAGGAAACAGGATTAGACTGTTCAGAATAAGACATAATTGGTTGTAGGCTTGTGGCCTTTTTCGATTTTGAGCGGGTAACAGGCCCAATTGCTTCCCTACAAAAGACTTACGTAATTTAGTCTTAGGGTAATGTAAATGTTATTATAACATGTCCGTTTTAGGAATTTGTCCTGCAAAACCGGTTTGTTAATTGATAACATGTCATGCACAGATATTCTTCATATTTTCCATTACATATGATTGAACATGGAATAAAATTACAAGTAAATGCTTTTACAAGTAATTGAAAATGGAAAGCATGAAGGGACTTTCCTCCGCGTTTGGTTTATCAGAGGCTGACCTATCTTAGGTTTACTCTCACGGCTTTTTGGCATGAAGGTTCCCAGATCATCGCAATCTACTCGACGGGAAGTTAATCCGGTCTTTCAACTAGAGCGAATCTGAGTGGTGCCTTTCACGAGCCCAGGGAATTATTCTTCCACGGGTCCGATAATCAAACAAGCGAGGATAGCCTCTAGTAGAGGACCACACAACATACATTCACATCTGGCGTGTCTCACCGTTTATGCAAAATGATGACATGTGCGAAGCACTAATATCACAGATAGATATTTAGCAGTGAAATAAGTAAGATGCATTCGTACACATTCATCAGAAATGTAAATGCAACAATTACACACAAGCGTATAACAATTTTGAAAAGCTTGTAATAGCGGCTTAAGCCCTCTTCTTTGGAGTCCCCGTGAGTCGCCGCACACTGTCGACGTCGGGATTTTTGAGTGTCCTTTTCCCGTTACTTGTTCTTTGGTGTTCTCGTGTTAATGTGAGATTTATTTGAAAAAACAAGTGAAAAAGGTTCGAGCATGTATAATGTCGACTATTGACTTTAAGAGTCACCGGTTGGTGTATTTTAATGGTTGCACCAATATAATAGAAAAGGTTAGCACATTGACCCGGTGTTTTGACAACGCTTAAGCAGAATGTAAAAGCGAGAGATTCATTAAGGGTTCGGGGCTTGATTTTGCGGAGGAAGGTGTTAGGCACCCAGAACAAGTGTTACCACGATGGTAGCCACTCTTCAAAGAAATGGTTATATGAATGTGTGTGTGTGTGTGTGTGTGGATCGATGTGCAATTATTTGAAAGTAGTGCGAGGCCTCGTTCGCACCTATATATACTGAGTTTGAATTTTATAGAAAAATCTTGTTTTAACCAAGATATATCAATGAAGTTTTGTAAAGAGGTTTTTCAAACCGTGTGCTCAATAGGAATTGAGACCTTTTCATACTTCCATTTTATTAAATGTTAAACTTGTTTGCTTTTTTTTTTTGAGATCTGAAGCATCCTCGAAAAATAATATCTGTGATCTTCGAACTCCTTATGAGCATAATGACCATCGAGGAAACTCGGAACCTTTGTAAAATAATGCACAAGCTAACTACTGACTAAAAATGTCCATCATGGGAACAGAATCTAGATTCATTATTCTGAACCTCTGATCACATGATTCCTAGGCTCATATGATACTACAATTTGTATGGAAAGCAGTAAGCAGTTATATATATAAAAGCTGTAAATATATATATATACAGACTGGATCAACCACCACGAAGCAACTCCATGGGGGATCAGAAATGTAAATATATAAAATAGATAAATATATATATATATGAACATGATCAACCGCCACGAAGTAAACTCCAGGCGGGACGAAATGTAAATAAAGCTATAAAAGCGATCAACTGCCACGAAGTGAACTCCAGGCAGGACAGAATGTAAATAAAGCTGTGAAAGGCCACAAAGTAAACTCCAGGCCTGACAGAAATGTAAATATATATATATATATATATATATGTGTGTGTGTGTGTGAACAAATATATATATAAAAGCGAGAAGCGCATAGGATGTAAATCAGGGCTCATCGGATATGTAAGGCAACAATTATATATATATATATATATATATATATATATATATATATATATATAAGCGAGTAAAAAGCATATAGGATGTAAAATCCGGGCTCATCGAGATATATCGACAACAAATATATATATAAATATATATATATATATATAAAAGCAATTAAGCGCTCTAGGATGTAAAATCCGGGCTCATCGAACAGTCGACCACAGATTATATATATATATATATATATATATATATATATATAAGCATATAAACGCTCCAGACCGAAGTCTAAGCTCAATCGAGGCATAACTCGATAATGTTAGTCCATATATACAATATATATATATATATATATATATATATATATATAGTATATATATATCGACAGAAATGAAAACCATGGATGAAGTAAAAGCAAACACACTCACACGACTATCAGCGTGTACAGCGATTGTGTGATATATGAGAAAGAGGCTTTATAGAATGTAAGAAGGCTTACGGTGGGCTGCAAAGTAGACTTCTTAGACTTTAAATGGATAAACACTCGGCTCTCATTTGGATAAAAAGTAGCTATATATGTGAGCTAACTAGTGTTTAAAGAAGAGAAACACTTAAAAGATGTGTATCTTTGAGTAAAATGGGCGGGGCTTCCTCGCCTTTTTCCTTCTCTCTCTCCTTCAAATGGGTGACCCCTCGACTTATATTTATAGGTGATGGTAGCGAGGTACACCCTCTGGCGGTAGCATGATTTGTACCTATGGTTTGGTCAGTCGTGGTGGATCCAGGAGCCTCATGGGTCCCGTCGTCTCGTAAAATGCGATGATCGTGCCTTTGTAATGTCCTTTCGAACTTGCGAACTTCAATCAGAGCATCGAAGCGAAGTATATCGCACTTCTTCGGATAAACATATGTCGAGAGTTACGTAATGATATGGATTAGAGGTTATGCGAAGTCGGGAAGAGAATTACATGCCCATGGCCTTCAAGCTTCAAATTCTATCCAAAAAATGCGCCACACGTAATAGTCACTCTGGATTGTCGATCCTCGGCTCTTGTGGGACATTGTTGTATGTATGTATGTATGAAGTGTTGAGACGACGTGCCATTTGTCGAAGGAACAAGATGACGTTTGACTCCTCGCCGGGGTTATCGTCGGTTTGAGTTGAAAGTAGACGTTGCTCGGGAGTTTCTGGTGAGATTGGACCACTTGTTAGTATGCTGTGATATCATCTTGTTGAGACAGTAAGATGACGTGTTGACTCCTCACGGGGTTATCGCCGGTTTAAGCGAAGCGAGCGTTGCTCGAGGTTTATATCGAGATTGGATTTGCTTGTTTGTATGCCTCACTGTCATCTGTGGGTATTCTTGTCTGACCATTTTATTAGTCCCGGGATTGAGGTGTATGTGCCTCGATAGGATGTCTGAGCCTGAAGCTGATCGCATGTGTTTGAAATAAGCATTTCTGGGGTTATCGAGGAGCAATAGCATCCTTAGGGCTATCACCGAGGATGGGGTTTCTTACTCGAGTGTTGTCTCTCGGAATTTGGGGCCCGAATATTCGGTGGTGTTATCAGAGACAGGTATCCTCTCTCGGTGTTATTCTTGGGTCTTTTGATCTGCATATCTTGGGGTTATCTCCGAGATTGGAAATGACACTCCCGATGTGTGTTCCGGGTTGAGATGATGTTCCCGGTTTGTGTTCCGGGTTGGAGCTAAACTTCTGGTAGTATCCGGCATGGATGTAAGTTGTCTTTCAGGGTTATCTCCAAAAGACAAATCTACCCTCCTGTAGTGTTAGGAATAGGAATGCAGAAAATTTCGAGTGTCTACACCCCGCAGGAGGGAAAAAATCGTCTTCCATAGATTACCCTGGAAGTCAACTCAGTTCAACCTCGGAGACAACCCCGGGAGGTCCAGTTCCAATCTCAGAGATAACCCCGAGATACTCAGTTTCAATCCCGGAGACAACTCTGGGATACTCAGTTTCAATCTCAGAGACAAGCCCTAGGGATGCAATTCCAGTTCTGGAGATAACCCCGAAAAAGTCAGTTACAACCTCGGAGACAACCCCGAGGCACTCAGTTCCAATGTTAGAGACAACCCCGGGAGGTCCAGCACACCTCAGAGACAACCCTGAGGACATTCAACATTCACAGCAGCCCAATCTCAGAGATAACCCTAAGCAACGACTGCTACATTTGCACAAAGCAGGAGATAACCCCGATGAGGGAAAAATCATAATTTTGCCACCTCGATATTACATTCATGTCATCTCAGCATCATTCAAACCCACACTGCATACAAGGAGTTCCACAAGAACCATAGCTTAAAATCCTGACTGACTACTACACAAGACAACACACTGGATAGAATTTGAAGACTTGAAGATCTGGTCATGGACCCATCTTCCCAGCTCATACAACCTCTAATCCCATGTCATTGAGTAGCTCTCGACAACAGCATTCCGAAAAGGTACAATACGCCTTAATTGGATGCCTGGATTAAAAGTTATGAAGGTTCGAGCGGACAACGCGTAGTCAAAATGCACGTACTTCGAGACAACGAGACCCACATGGACCAGGACACCTCGGACAGCCTCAGGTGGACCCGCGACCATCTAGTTTTTAAATATGAGCTCTTGGCAGCTCATTTTAAAAAAAAGAGAAAAAGAGAGAAAACTCTGTCCATTTCAGTCTGTAAACACTTCTAGAGTGCTCTAAATTGAGTGATTCTTCTTTCTAAATACTTAAAAGCTCGTGTTTTATAGCATACTGAAATTTAACCGGTAGAAACCGAGTTTTCAGGCGTTTAAAGTTATTTGAAGTCTTCTTGGCCACCCACTGTAAGATTTTTCAATTTTTTAAGCTTTTCATTACTTATATATATATATATATATATATATATATATATTGTCGACGTCAGGATTTTTATTTGTCCCTTTTCTGTTCTCGTTTTTTGGTGTTCTCATGTTATGCGAGATTGTTTGAAAAAACAAGTGAAAAAGGTCTGACATATATATGTCGACGATTTGTATGTAAAGTCGCCAGGTTGGTGTTTTTAATGGTTGCACCAGCCTTGATTGAGAAAAGGTTTGCACATTGACCCGGTGATGTGACAACGCTAAGCAGTCACGTAAACCAAGAGATTCATTTGGGTTCGGGGGCTTGATTATGCGGAGGGAAGGTGTTAGGCACCCTCCGACATCCGTTACCACGGTGACCGCCACTTTTCAAGAAACTGTTATATGAATGTGTGTGTGTGTGTGGATTAATGTGTAATTTATTTAGAAGTAGTGTGAGGCCTCGTTCGCACCTATATACAAAGGGTTTGAATTTATATAAAAATTCAGTTTTAAACATGATATAGCAATGAAGTTTTGTAACAGAGGTTTTTTCAAACCTTGTGCTCAATAGTAATTGAGACCTTTTCATACTTCCATTTTATTTTAAATGTTCGGCTTGATTGCTTTTATTTTTGAGATGCGAAGCATCTTCCAGAAAATAATACATAGCAGTGGCGAACTCCTCATGGGCATGAAAGCCATCTAAGGAAATTCAAACACCGTAAATAATTTACAAGTCGCACTAATTTGAAAATGTCCATCACGGAATCGAATCTAGATTCATGGTAGAATCTGTGATCACATGATTCCTAGGCTCACATGATGCCATAATTTATATGAAAAGCGATAAGTAGTTATATATATAAAAGGCAGTAAATATATATATCTGAGATATGATCAACCACCACGAAGCACCTCCATGGGGATCGAAAATATAAATATATAAAAGCGGTAAATATATATATATATATATATATATATATATATATATATATATATATATATATATATATATATATATATATAGACATGATCAACCACCACGAAGCACCTCTATGGGGGATCAGAAATGTAAATATATAAAAGTAGTAAATATATATAGAGACATGATCAATCACCACGAAGCACCTCCATGGGAGATCGAAATGTAAATAAAGCGATAAATGTATCGATCAATATACAAGTAAACTCAGGCGGGACAAAATGTAAAGAAAGCAATAAAAGGCCACTAAGTAAACTCGAACTGAGCGAGAGATATATATATATATATATATATATATATATATATATATATATATAAGTGATAAATGCACAAGATGTTTCTCAATCCCGACTCGGTTTATCATTTCAGCGATTTGTCGCTATATATATATATATAAGAGCAGTAAACGCACCGGATATAAAATCTAAGCTCATCGGAAAGAGTCCGACAACAGTTCATATGTGATTAGTGGACATCTTTTGCATGATCTTCTTGATGTTTTTATTAGCCGCTTCAACAGCACCATTCTTCTTTCGATGGTAGATGACGGAGTTAAGGTGGTTGATGTGGAATTTACTGTATAACTCCATTATTTTGTTGTTGAGGTTCTTAGCATTGTCTGACACAATTACCTCTAGTTGTCTATATCGACAAATGACATTGTTTTTGATGAAAGCAATGATGACTTCTTTGGTAACCCTGGGGAAGGAGGCTGCTTCTACCCAGTTGATGAAGTAGTCAATCATGGTGAAGATAAACCGATGTCCATTACTGGCTTTGGACTCGATGGGCACGATCACGTCCATTCCCGACATTGAGAAGGGTCATGGCGAACTCATATTGTGGAGTTTCCTTGGAGGGGCGTGGATGACATTTCCATGAATTTGGCATTGATAACACCTCTTGACGTGATCATCGCAGTCAGCTTTGAGCGTAAGCCAATGATGTCCTGTTCTGAGGATCTTCTTAATAAGTAAGGGGCCGCTCATGTGTGGGCCACATACTCCACCATGGATCTCATCCATGAGCCTCTGAGCTTGGTCGTTGTCCAGACATCTGAGGAAACCTAATCCTGCATCTTTCTTGTAGAGTGCATCTCCGCTCAGGTAAAATTTCATAGCCATTCGATGGATCCGCCTCTTCTCAATTGGGCTCGCCTCAGTGGGTGTAGATCCATCTCGCAGATACTCCTTGATATGTTGATACCAAGGGTTGTGGATGGGAGGTATCTTATCCGATACTTCTCCAACATAGTTCCCATAGACTGGGCCTTTTGCAGGGAAAATGTGATGCTTGGCATGTCTTCCTTGTCAAGTATGTAAATCAAGGAGGCCAATGTCGCCAGCACATCCGCAAAATCATTCCTATTACGAGGAATGTGTAGAAAGGAGATTTCTTCGAACTCCAAATGTAACAACCCGGTATTTTTATATAAATAAATCATAAAGTTTGAGTATATTTTTTTTATTATTTATTAAAATAAATATGGGGAATATGTATAAGTCAAAGCGTATGTATTTATATGATAAATGAAAATATATTTATTACAAGAATAATTACAAATAATTTTATTTAGAATTATTTATTATTATAAATTATATTTTATAATAATTAATTTTATAATAGAAATTTTTTTATTAATTATTTTCTATGAAAATATGATCATAATATTATTTAAATAATATATGAAATGATTATAGAACTATTATAATAATTATTTTATTATATGAATTTGTTCAAAGTTAGTTAAGTTAATTATTTTTAACTTAATTAAAAGTACTATATATGCAAGATAAATCAAATATGGAATCCAAACCCTAATTTTGGATTTTGATCGAGAATGAGGATAATAATATAATATTATTTATATTTCGATTCTTTATAAATATGTATTGTATGTGTGTGTGTAGATAATGGTTGGTCAATTATGGTGTATCATGACCAAACCTAGCATTAGTTTGTGAAACCCTAATTTAAAACTTGAATACGAGTTCAAGGCTATTTGGTAACCGTGTTATGTGATAATTATGTTTACTTTAGAAATTTATTGTTAATTAGGGAAACTCTAACTGATATTTAGGAACCCTAATTAATTGGAAACCCTAATTTTAAATTAGTAACCCAAATTACAAAACTAGAACCTTAACTGTTAAAATATATAGCTAACTGTTAATTAGGGAAACCCTAATTATTATTTAGGAAACCCTAATTGCAAATTGAAAAACCTATTTATAAAAAAATTAATAATTCTAAATGCTAAAACAAAAACCCTAATTGTTAATTGTAAGCCCTAATTGCTAAATTAGCAATCTTAATTATAATTAGTAAAACTTAAACCTAATTTTCGTGTTCTATGTAATAAGAAAACTAAGTGTAATTAAGGAACGCTAATTTATAATTTTTAGAAACTAAAATTGTATATTTTTAGTCAAATTAGAAATTCTAGAAATTAATAAAATTTATGAAACCTTAGGGTTAAACCTTAAGGGTTAAACCCTAAGGGTTTGCCAATATTACTATCATGCCATTAAAATCATAAGAAAAATGACCGAATTGCCCTTATTGTATTATTAAAGGAAACTTGTAGATCTTGGCCTATGTGTAGTTGTTCAACCACTCCAACCTAGCCATGTGCCTACATATTACACATATCAGCAGCAACATCTCAGCCAAATGCATTGCACCACATTATTTATAAGATCAAAGAGAGAGAAAAGTCACTTATTAAGCCATTTGTGTAACCAATACTCAACTCACTTCTTTCTCACCCAAACCCACGAAATCTTAAGGCATTTCAGTCACAAAACAAAGCCCCACTACCTCCATTAACAAATCAGAAAGCCAGATTCAAGTTAGTTCATAGAAAGGTATAAACCCTAACTTAGAATCTGACCTTTAATGTTGTGTTAGAAACTGGAGTTTATGTGTTGTAATATGTTGTAAGTAGTGTTAATCAATGATCTGGGTTGGTATCTTGTAGATCCATAACATCTAAGTGCTCAAAATTGAAGTTTTTGAAAATCTAGAAAAAGTTAAAAAAATTGTCTGACAATGAATGTCAGACCTCATATCTCTTTATCTATTATGTGTTTTTGTTGTTTAAAGGTTGATCTTGTAATATGCTATGAGATCTTGTATATGGAACTTGAATCAGGTTTAGATCTGGCATAGATTGAAAGTTATTGATGGTCAAAGTCGGTTAACTGTTGGGTATAATCTAATTACGCACAACACACAAGTATACGTGGTCAACAGAGATAAATTAGTAAGAAACTCAACCTTACAATTATCAATTTTCTATTAATCCTAATTTTATTAAACTAGTCACTTTAATGATTATAAAACCTAAATTATTATTGAACTAGTTATCTCAAAATACTCACAACTAATAGAAACTGAATTTTCAAACAATTAATGGAGAATTAGGCTCATGATTTCACCCTAAACTTCACTTTGATTCATACACCTTAATTCCAGTTCAACTCAATATCCCAGTTTATTAATCAAGAACACAAATGTGGTACTAGCCACCTCTCGATGCACTAATACCGTATTAACTTAAATCCACAGTTAAGATAGAAACAAGTCAAACACCTTAATCAACTAACTCACTATATCTCTATGCGAATTATAATTAAAGAACGTTTAAGATTAAGTTCTCTATCCGATTTAATGTGATGTCAAGCATATCTCTACCTTAACATTCATCAGAATTCTGCTATTCATAAAACTCATGAACACATGCTATATCAACTAAGTCTAGATTTGAATATCCTCTCTCGATTCCAAACAAATCCACAAAGAATTATTGATCAGGCAATTCGTAAATTCAAGCTCAAATTAATATAGATAAACTGGAAAATATTTTATTAAACTGGAAATAAAGCTACATAATCATTGTTCCACTCAAGGATCCATCATTCGCCTAAAAAGTAAATTAGTTCATAATGAATGAATTAACTACTGAATAAATAAAAGAAGGCATCATCCCAATTGCACAAATTGAAATTAAGAAAAATAATAATACACCACCCTTCTCTGAATTCAACTCTGCAATCTTCGTGAAAATCTCCCTCTTCTCTAGTCCTCCAAAAGCTTGTTCTTCAATTTTTGTTCTCCCAAGAATGTGTGTTGATTGATTGATTCCTCATGTAATTAAAAAATACCATCTCCCCTAGTCCCACTCTAACTCATGCCCAAGAGAAACTCTAAGGAATCCAAGTTCTTACCAACTCCAACAAGTACACCAAAGACTCCTAAGACAAATACCATAACCATTATGGCACAATCCTACTATATATCTATTACATATATCATTAATAACCCATAAGACCAACCATACTCCTTATCCAACACAAAGCGCTTCAATCAATGATGTCTGCACCAGTATGCGCCTGGCGCTTGATAGAAGGTCTCTGCAGCGTGCCCCGCGCTAGACCATCAGTGGCCCTGAATTGCTCCAGCGCGCTCCATGCTATATTGCTCTTCATCTCGGCGCGGTCCGCGCTATGTCAACAGTAAGTTGCACTTTTGCTCAAAAACTCCTCCAATGCTCACATCTTGATAGATCAACCTAATTGTCCTACATTAGACACAAAACCCATCAAAACTAACATGAAAGTACCAAAAACTAACAATATAACAACCCAAACGAACATAAATCATAGGTTAAAAACCTACTCATCAAATTCCCTCAAACTTGAACATTGTTTGTCCTCAAGTAAAATGCAATGTAATGTAACGCCTCTAACACTAAAACTACGAATCCGGTGTTATGATAATAATGATAATTACTCATATGGCCTCAGAGAAATCAAGTAAATATGTCAACACCTCAAAACAAAACCAATTCACAATTCCTTGCCAACCATTGCATCTCAAACTGTTATCACTATTATAGTGTGTGTATGCGTTCCAACCATATAAATTGACATACAATCAAATTTAATACATAACAAATCTCTTCTAAGGCATCATACAGTATAAATTTAAGACATCCACAACAAGCTAATTCTAACCAACGCCAGACAATAACCAATTTCAAGGATCAACATGGGATATTTATGCTATACTTATCAATTACGGGGGCATTTTGCTCTTATTTCCTGTTTTATTCAAATTTTTGTTTATATATATATATATATATATATATATATATATATATATATATATACACACACACATAACTATGCAATGTCTTATTCCCTTAGGCTTTTCAATGCTACCTTAACGAGCTTTCAACCAACGACTCCCAGATCATTAAGACCTTAGAGCGCTAGGTGTAAAGACAATCCCCTCAGGCTTACTTACTCAAGTAACAAAGGCCACAAAACTAGACAAGCACGCTATGGTGTTTATTCTTTTTTTTTCTCTTTTTTTTATATAACTTATACACCCCAAATATTCCCCCAAACTTAGGTTCTTATCTAACCTTAGTTATCATTATGAATCAATTTAAGTGCAATCAATTAATATGTTGGCTTTCTTGTGCATTCCTTATTATAATAGTTTCAAACAGAAGAAAGATTCAACTTATAACAAGAAATTACTTCAATGTTCCCTTAATTGGTATTGCACTTGTTTACCGCATTCCAATCTCATCATTGGCCAAAAACAAACATATACCAACTATCCACTAGATTCATGCAACTACATGTTTTTTTTAATAATAATATGCCCTAAGTATGCAAAAATATAAAAACTAATAACTAAAAACTGAACATGCAAATTACTAGGCAGAAGAAAACATAATCCCCCAAACTTAAATCAAGGAATGCCCTCATTACGTCAAATATGCTCAATAAAAAGATGAGGACTTCCCTGAAAATGTGTTACTGCTCGTCGAAGTCTGACGGAGGATATGTTGGTAGGATAGGAGGAATAGATGTAAGACCCCAACTTATTATTAATGAAATTTAATTTTCTCTATTTATTATTTTGAAATAGTAAGGGTTGATTTGATTAATGTGGATAGTTAGGGGTTAAATACGCAAATATTTCAAAATAAGCAAGTGGTTATAAAATATTCATTGTTGTGGGGAATATTCGTTTGGTCGTGGAATATTAAATCTTTGTCGGGGAATATTAAATGACGACCCAGTAGCGACTATATGTATGGGCCCATAACTGGAAAGCGATTGGATGAAGAAAGCGCACAAATATAAGTTGTTTAAAAATAATTGGCGAAGTTATTACTGACGTTAACACTATTGGAATACCCGGTGGTTAAAAACACGATGATACGTTGTTGTTGCCGATTAGCACGCAGTATTGCACCAATTATTGAAGGCCTTTACTCAATAATGGTTACGATAATTCTTATTCGATTATTTTATTGAATTAATAATTCTTTGCGTTGATATTTTATATTATTTTGTTGTTTTTGATAATTGTCATTACAGTATTTTTCATTATCGAAGCAATAATTCATATTATCTGAATAATATTATTAGATAACATTATTAGCAATGTCTAGAAAGTTACATACTAAGGAGAGGTTTGGTCACCTAATTGCGCGCGAAAGAAGAAGAAATTCTTATTGGAAAGCCCCTCTTTCACAGGAAGCTGCACGGTTGTCAATATTGTGATTACGTAATATTATTTGTGAATAATTAATTATTGATTCATATGATGAGGAAAATATTGATTTTATGTGGATATAGATGGAGAAAAATTTTAATGTGACAATTGTTGAAAATTGAAATTTACGATAAAATAATTCATTTAAATATATTATTATATTTTAATAATATAATAATGGTGATATTTTTACAACGAATGTGGGAAATATGAGTATCTGAGGAGGAAGAGTATATTTTGTTGCAATAAATGTTTAAAACATGTTAAACATGTCGGTGGACCCCATTTATTGGTGAAATTTGATTATAGCTTTGTAAAATTGCCCGTTTGTCGATTTGGTCAATATTCGATTGGAATTTGGAAAAACTTTCTTACAGTAAAGTTGTAGAAAATTGAATTTCCTATAAAAACTTGCGAGATTCGAATTTTCGACAAAAGGGCTATTTATTGTGAATTATGAAGTTTCAAAGCTCAAAATAATTAATTTTGAAGTTTTAAATATTTTTAATAAGAAAAACGTTTTTTTTTGAGTTAGGCAAGGTGAGTCACTCTTGGTGGGTGATGGTTTGAATCAGATTTTGGGTGCGTAGGAATTTAATAAATATATATTAATATTTTATTAAATTTTACTCGCTTTTGGTGTTCTGAGCATTTTCCTATAAATAGGGTGCTTTAGGTTAGAATTGAAAATCACACCGAAGCTGAAGTTTTCTCTCTATATTATCGGCGTATTCTTGTGAGTATTTTGAGTATACTTTGAGTATTGTTAGGCGGTGTAAGTTCCTTGAAGATTATACCGGTGTTCCAACTAGAAGTACTAATCTTTCGAGGTAAGGGATGTTATTTTCTTCTCAAATGATATTATTTCTTCAATATCATTATGCTGAAATATTGGTTGGAACTTTTTATCAAATTTGGAACTTTTTCATATCGGGGTTACTATTCATGAGTTACTATTCACGAGTTACTATTCATGAGTTACTATTTATGAGTTCTTATTCACGAGTACTATTATTAAGTAAGCGTGAAGATGTTTTTGTGGAATTTCTATCTTTTGGTGTGTGAGTTACTATTCACGATTATCGGCCTTTATTCACGTATCTCGACACTATTCATAGAAAAATAAAATTTCTTCTTTTTGTCCAAAATATCTATTCTGGATACTAGCTTTGATTGTATCCATGTTTTGATCATTCTTGAATTTTACACCACTATGATTATTTTTGAGGTATTTTTTTTTAAACATGGATAAAACAAAGTACGAATCCTTAATCCTTAATCCTTGTCATTTTGTTTCACTGGATTCGTTTCTTTAAAAATATTTTTCATCATCCTCAGTCTTAAATGATGATATTATTGAATATCTTTGGCTTTGTAGTGCAAAAGATGAATGATTCTGAAGAATATCTTTGGGCTGTAGTGCAAAGATGATGAAGTGTTGAGATGAATATTGAGGTGATTAATATCTTTGGGCGTAGTGCAAAGATGAGCAGTGTTTAAATGAAACATGACTAAGTGATGAATATCTTTGGCCTGTAGTGCAAAGATGAATATTTGATTCGAGATGTATATTGATTGATGTTACGGGGATAAAAGATAGAGCGATGAACTTTTAAATTCATACATAGAAGATAGTAGTTTGCATTCTCTACTTAACTCTTCTAATGAATTATTATTTCAAATTGCGAATATTGATTTAAAATTTGTTGTCTATTGTATTCTATTAGATTTTTCCTGTTGAAGACTAACGATAATTTGTTGTATATTATCTTAGTCATAATATTCTTCTTGAGCTAGTTGAGCTCACCCTTTTCCTTTTTGTTTCATTTTTCTCGTGAGGAGGAGAGAATATAGCGAATGCAGTCGGGGTATGGAATGAAGGTTCTAGAGAGAGTTGTTTAGTAGTCCTCACCATTTTGTAAAATAATGTATCAATAAATGTGATGAGGATTTATTTGAGTATAGATATTGTCAGAAGATAATATTTTTATTTAAACTCACAGTTTCTTGTTGTAATAATAAAGTTGTAGTTGTTTACATACCATGTATTGTGACTCGAATGGGTGATGTATACCTATTTTGGGGGTGTCACGGTTGGTATCGAGCTTAGGGATATGATCTCTGGCGGAGATCGGGAATAGAACTAGGAGGGAGAGGCGAGTAAATCCTTCGCTAGTGTGTCCTACCTAAGCTTATTTGTTAGTTGCTTTCGGTATATAGGGATATTATGTGATATGTTGATTTCCTTAATTAACCCTTGTTTTATGGCGGATTTGAGAATGTCGATTGAGAATATTAACAATGGAAATGAGGCCAAGTGGAGGCGCGCTGTACTCACCAACGAGGAGAGCGTGCAACAGTGGCAATGTTCCTCGTGTGAACAACACCATTGACGAGATGATGAGCGAGGGATGTTTAGAAGTTTTTTGCGATTCATGCAAAAATCGACGAGGAGACTTCGTGTTCAAAATATAAGAGAAATGATAGCAATTCACGGGTTATCACATGCCAAGCGATTCAAAGAGTTGGGACCACACCGAATTTAAGGGAAAGCGAGATCCGATCATGGCGGAAACATGGGTCAAGCAAATTACCAAGATATTTGATGTCTTGGGATGCGGAGAACAGAAGGTTCCATTCGCCACCTTTATGTTCCGTGGCGAAGGCGGACTCTCTGGTGGGAGTCTCGTGAAGCGTACCATCCACGGTACTTTTCGGCATGTCTTGGGAGGCGTTTGAAACTATTTAATGACAAATACTTTCACGAAAGTGTTAAATCATATGAAGGAAGTGGAGTTTATTAGACCGGAAGCGAGAACAACATGGCGGTGTCTCGAAGCGAGGCAAAGTTTGCGAGTTATCGAGTTTGCACCTCATTTGGTGGAGAATGAGGAGCATTATGACGCGGATGTTTCCTAGAGGTTTGAAACACGGCGTCGTCGGTATCTCATTTCTCATAAATTTTCTCTTTATTCGGATATTGTAAAACAGGCTCAATTATTAGAGCGAGATAACGAGTACGGTCAACTGAAGGACCACAACGAGGATCGTACGGAGATAGCGGTCAATGAATAATGATAACCATCGGAGAAAAGCAGACGGACAAAAATGGTAACCACTCTGGTGGTAATCATGGCCGTGAAAATAGAAGAAGCGAGTCGGGAGGAGATTTTAAAAGAGGAGATTTAACAACGACCATGTGAAGGCAGCAGTCTTGGCGTTTAAAAGAATCGGTTCTAAGGGAGGAGAACGACCATCCGGTCATATGCTACAAAATGCGGAAAAGAGGGACATATCGGTCAAAGCGCCCCATGAGTTCAAGGTATGCTATAATTGTGGAAAGGAAGGACATATCGCTCGAGATTGTACGATAGGTGAAACCTAGTTCAATGGGGACGGTGACTCAAAAGATCTGTCGAGAAAAGTCAAAGTCAACGATTCCGGAAGAGTGTTTGTTGTGGTTGGTCATAATCGAGGAACCCAAACGAGGTGATCACGGGTAAGCTATTTATAAATTCTTGCGAAGTTTATACTTTACTTGATACCGGTGCTACCCATTCATTTATCTCTCCCGCATGTGCTCAACGTTTAAACTTGACTCGGAGAAATTAGACTTTGACCTATCTGTGGAAACTCAGTTAGGAGAAACTTTCATCACATCCTTTGTTTATAAATCATGTTTGATTCAAGTTGGCACCATCACCTTACACCGTTGACCTTATCTCTTTAAAGATACTTGCTTTTGATGTGATTTTAGGGATTGATTAGTTAACTACTCATCATGCCAAAATTGATTGTTTTCGTAAGGTTGTTAGTTTTCATATTCCTAACCAACACTGTTATGCAATTCAAGCAACTAAACCATTAAAATCAATCACCATCATATCTAATCATAAAGCTATTCGTTTATTGAAAAGCGGATGTCAAGCTTTCTTAGCCCATGTTATGGATTTGAATAAAGACACGTCAAATTTGAATAATATTCTGTTGTTATTGACTTTCCGACGTATTTCTAAAGAACTTCCGGTCTACCCCCGAGCGTGAAGTTGAATTCTTTATTGATCTTGAACACGGTATAAAGCCCATTTCTAAAACCCCATATCGAATGGCTCCTATTGAACTTCAGGAGTTAAAGGTCCAACTACAGGAATTATTGGACATCGATTTCATTCGTCCTAGTACATCTCCTTGGGGTGCTTCTGTTTTATTTGTAAAGAAGAAAGACTGGAGTATGCGACTTTGTATTGACTATCGGGGAATTGAACCATGTCACCATCAAGAATAGGTATCCTCTACCTCGTATTGATGACTTGTTTGACCGATTCTGAAGGGGCACAATTCTTTTCAAAAATCGATCTTAGTTCGGATATCATCAAATGAAGATTAGGCGAGGATATTCAAAGATGACCTTAGAACTCGGTATGGGCATTATGAATTCTTAGTCATGTCTTTCGGATGACTAATGCTCCTGCGGCTTTCATGGATATGATGAGCCAAAGTATTGAGGAATATTTGGATCGGTTTGTTGTTGTCTTTATTGATGACATCCTTATATATTCCAAAAGTCGTGAAGATCATGAGCACCATTTGAAAATTTGGTACTCAAAAGGCTTCGTGAAAACAAACTATATGCCAAATTGAAGAAATGCGAGTTACGGCGAGGAAGTAGCATTCCTTGGGCGCGTGGTGTCGAAACATGGAGTATCTGTTGATCCGTGAAGATTGAAGCAATACAAAGTTAGAGCAACCGAAGTCGGTGATCAAGTACGTAGCTTTTGGGCTTATTTGGTTATTATCGGAGATTCGTGGAAGGGTTTTCTCGAATCGCTACTCCATTAACTTCGCCTAACTTCGGAAGGATACAAAATTCGTTTGGAGCGAAGAATGCGAGAAGAGTTTCCAAGAGCTTAAGAGGAGACTTATTTTAAGACTGTTCTAACAATACCATCCTGGTTCGGATGGATTTGTTATCTCTGATGCTTGAGCAAAAGGTTAGGATGTGTTCTCATGCAACGTGGGAAAGTCATAGCCTATGCCTCGCGACAACTTAAAGAGTATGAGAGGAATTATCCTACTCATGATCTAGAGTTAGCGGTGATCGTTTTTCGCACTAAAGATATGGAGGCACTATCTATATGGGGAGAAAGTGGAGATATATTCGGACCATAAAAGCCTTAAATATTTCTTCACTCAAAAAAGAACTCAACATCGCGGCAAATGACGTTGGCTCGAGCTATTAAAAGACTACGACCACACTATTCAATACCATCACGAAAAGCGAGCGTGGTAGGCGACGCGTTGAGTAGAAGATCATATGCGAGGAGCGAGTGCGATGATGTCAAGTATACGCATAGAGCCAACTTTAATAGAAAAAGTTAAGGTTGCTCAAGCCACCAACCCATGAGCTGATGCGTATGAAGAAGAAAGTACAAGAAGGAGCTATTCAGGAAGCGAGAATTGATGAAGAAGGAATACTTGAGTCCACTCTAGACTTTGTGTTCCTAACGATTACGATTTGAAGTACAAGATTATGATGGAGGCACACAATACACTATTTGCAATCCATCTGGAAGTACTAAAATGTATCGTGATCTTGACATACATTTTGGTGGAACAATATGAAGAGAGAGATTGCAAAGTTTATCTCGATGTGTTTAACTTGTCGGCGTGTAAAGGCGGAGCATCTAGTACCTAAGGGTCCATTGCAACCACTTGAGATTCCGAAATGGAAGTGGGAACACATTACCATGGATTTTGTTACGGGTCTTCCTACGGTTTCTTAGGGCATCAATGCTATTTGGGTTATTGTTGATAGATTAACCAAGTCCGCTCATTTCTTGCCGTCACGGAGACTTATTCACTTGAGCGTCTTACTAGTATATGCGTGAATGAGATTGTGAGGTTGCATGGCATGCTGTATCCATAGTTTGGATCGTGACCCAAGATTCACTTCAAGATTTTGGGTTAGTTTGCAAAAAACTATATGGGCGCGGATTTGCGATTTAGTTTGGCATACCATCCCCAAACAGACGGACAATCAGAGAGGACTATTCAAACTCTTGAAGATTTATTAAGACTCGTGTCCTAGACTTCAAGGCGGTTGGGATAAGTATTTACCATTGGTGGAATTCTCCTACAACAACGATTATCGTGCAAGTATAAGTGTGGCTCCATTTGAAGCATTATATGGACGAAAGTGTCGCTCTCCAATATGTTGGGATGAGGTGGGTGAAGCAACATTGTTGGGACCCGAAGTTAATGCGATATGATCACCGAAAAGATCCAAATGAGTCGATAACGTATACAAAGCGGCACAAGATCGACAAAAGAGTTATGCGGATCTTCATCGAAAGGGCGTGGAATTTAGTGTAGGGGATCATGTATTGTTGCGAGTTGCTCCATGGAAGGGAGTTACAAGATTTGGGAAGAGAGGAAAGCTCAATCCACAATTTATTGGTCCATTTTAAATTCTTGACCGAAGTAGGAAATGTAGCCTATAGACTCGCGTTACCTCGAGTATGTCTCGTGTTCATAATGTGTTTCACATATCATGCTTAGTAAATATGTGAAAGACCCAAACCACGTTATTGAGTTAGAACCCGGACGAGATAGCCGAAGACTTAACGTATGAGGAGGTACCTGTCAAGATCTTAGATAGGAAGGAGCATGTCCTACGCTCAAAGGTCATACCACAAGTTAAAGTTTTATGGAGGAATCATGCTATAGAGGAAATGACCTGGGAATTGGAAACAGAAATGAAAGCGAGGTATCCTCACCTTTTCGAAACACCAGGTACGTACGTCAATTTCAAGGACGAAATTTCATAAGGAGGGGAGGTTGTAAGACCCCAACTTATTATTAATGAAATTTAATTTTCTCTATTTATTATTTTGAAATAGTAAGGGTTGATTTGATTAATGTGGATAATTAGGGGTTAAATACGCAAATATTTCAAAATAAGCAAGTGGTTATAAAATATTCATTGTTGTTGGGAATATTCGTTTGGTCGTGGAATATTAAATCTTTGTCGGAGAATATTAAATGCGACGGTATGACTATGTGTGGGCCCCATGTGAAAGCGATTGGATGAAGAAAGCGACAAATATAAGTTGTTTAAAAATAATGGCGTAGTTATTACTGCTATTAACTATTGGAAATACAAATTGGTTAAAACACGATGTCTGGCGTTGTTGCAAAGAGATAGCTGCAGTATTGCACCAATTATTGAAGGCACTACTCAATAATGGTTCTGATAATTCTTCAAAGTATTTTATTGAGTTAATAATTCTTTGCGTTGATATTTTATATTCTTTGTTGTTTCAATAATTGTCATTACACGGTATTTTCATTATCGAAGCAATAATTCATATTATCTGAATAATATTATTAGATAACATTATTGGCAATGTCTAGAAAGTTACATCTAAGGAGAGGTTTGGTCACCCTAATTGCGGCGCAAGATGAAGAAATTCTTATTGGAAAGCCCCTCTTCCCTGAGGCGCTGGTTGTCGATATTGTGATTTCGTAATATTATTTGTGAATAATTAATTATTGATTCATATGATGAGAAAAATATTGATTTTATGTGGATATAGATGGATAAAAATTTTAATGTGACAATTGTTGAAAATTGAAATTTTCGATAAAATAATTCATTTAAATATATTATTATATTTTAATAATATAATAATGGTGATATTTTTACAACGAATGTGGGAAATATGAGTATCTGAGGAGGAAGAGTATTTTTGTTGCAATAAATGTTTAAAACATGTTAAACATGTGAATTGGACCCCATTTATTGATTGAAATTTGATTATAGCCTGTAAAATTGCCCGTTTGTAGATTTCGATCAATTTCAGATTGGAATTTGGAAAAACTTTCTTCTGTAAAGTTGTAGAGAATTGAATTTCCTATAAAAACTCGCGAGATTCGAATTTTCTGACAAAAGGGCTATTTATTGTGAATTATTGAAGTTCGAAGCTCAAAATAATTAATTTTGAAGTTTTAAATATTTTAATAAGAAAAACGTTTTTTTTGAGTTAGGCAAGGTGAGTCACTCTTGGTGGCTGATGGTTTGAATCAGATTTTGGGTGCGTAGGAATTTAATAAATATATATTAATATTTTATTAAATTTTTCGCTTTTGGTGTTCGAAAGCATTTTCTATAAATAGGTGCTTAGGTTAGAATTGAAAATCACACCGTAAGCTGAAGTTTTCTCTCTATATTATCGGCGTATTCTTGTGAGTATTTTGAGTATACTTTGAGTATTGTTAGGCGGTCTGCAAGTTCCTTGAAGACTATACCCGGTGTTCCAAACTAGAAGTCTTAATCTTTCGAGGGTAAGGGATGTTATTTTCTTCTCAAATGATATTATTTCTTCAATATCATTATGCTGAAATATTAGTTGGAACTTTTATCAAATTTGGAACTTTTTCATGTCGGGGTTACTATTCATGAGTTACTATTCACGAGTTACTATTCATGAGTTACTATTCACGAGTTACTATTCACGAGTACTATTCATGAAGCGTGAAGATGTTTTTTGTGGAATTTCTATCTTTTGGTGTCTGAGTTACTTATTCATGTATCTAAGACTATTCACGTATCTGGCACTATTCATTAGAAAAATAAAATTTCTTCTTTTTGTCCAAAATATCTATTCTGGATACTAGCTTTGATTGTATCCATGTTTTGATCATTCTTGAATTTTACACCACTATGATTATTTTTGAGGTATTTTTTTAAACATGGATAAAACAAAGTACGAATCCTTAATCCTTAATCCTTGTCATTTTGTTTCACTGGATTCGTTTCTTTAAAAATATTTTTCATCATCCTCAGTCTTAAATGATGATATTATTGAATATCTTTGGCCTGTAGTGCAAAGATGAATGATTTCTGAAGAATATCTTTGGCACATAGTGTAAAGATGAGCAGTGTTGAGATGAACATGACCGATCGATTAATATCTTTGGCCGAGTGCAAAAGATGAGCAGTGTTTAAATGAACATGATTAATCGATGAATATCTTTGGCCTGTAGTGCAAAGATGAATATTTGATTCGGATGTATATTGATTGATGTTATAGGGATAAAAGATGAGCGATGAACTTTTAAATTCATACATAGAAGATAGTAGTTTGCATTCTCTACTTAACTCTTCTAATGAATTATTATTTCATTGCATGAATATTGATTTAAAATTTGTTGTCTATTGTATTCTATTAGATTTTTCCTGTTGAAGACTAACGATAATTTGTTGTATATTATCTTAGTCATAATATTTTTCTTGAGCTAGTTGAGCTCACCCTTTTCCTTTTGTTCCATTTTTTTCTCGGGAGGCGAGAATATAGCGAAAGTACGAAGTCGGGGTATGGAATGAAGGTTCTAGAGAGAGTTGTTTAGTAGTCCTCACCATTTTTGTAAAATAATGTATCAATAAATGTGATGAGGATTTATTTGAGTATAGATATTGTCTAGAAGATAATATTTATATTTAAACTCACAGTTTTACTGTTGTAATAATAAAGTTGTAGTTGTTTCTGTACCATGTATTGACAACTCAAAATGGGTGATGTATACCTATTTTGGGGGTGTCACAATAGACATAACCACCGGTTGAGCATTAGGATTACAACGAGAAAACGCATCAGCAAGCATGTTAAATGCATTTGCATTGTACTGATGCATTAACTCTTGCCGTTGGGCCAACCACATAAATTGATTCTTTGGGACCCGCGATTGTTCCGCACTAACTGAGGGTGATGGTTGGCGGATCATAATGTAGCCTTCACCACGCGGGTGTGATTGTGCACCATCCCATGCTTTGTACCTCTCAATAGTAGCATGATCAATTATGGTCATTGGTTGTTGTATTGGATCAGTAGGTTGCCACTGCACTTCAGCTTTACGACATAAATCAGTAATTAGGAACCCGTGAAGCAAACCTCCCGTAATACTCCCACGTAACGCCCGGTCAATTGATTCTTGAATACACTCCCCCACATCAACATTGTAAAATGCAATTGGTTTATTCACATGGTAGTGGTGGTGAACAATCCCATATAACAGCCGAGCCCGTGCCTTAGTAACATCGGTTTGGTGGCGAGTGTGCATTAAACGAGCACATATAAATGCATGTCATGCTTTACCATATCGACTAAGTGCTGATTGGGGAATACTTATCTTTTCATTTGTTCCTACTTGAATTACCCATTGAGTCCCTGGTTTGCATAATCGGGCAATCAACTTGTCTAGCTCAGGAAACCCATCTTTATATCGGTCAGCTTGTGGTGTCTCTAACCCAAAATAAGCGTTGATAGCATCGGTATGAAACACCACCAGTTTGCCCTGAACCATGACGACATGATTGACATGTTCCATTGCATTGGCATAAAACTCCTTAACTATGTTGATTGTCACTGGAAGTGGTTGTTCTACTAGTTGAAACCAATTACGCTCTACAATTTGCAGAGCCATGTCGCCATCCAAATTTGCATTTGGCTTCAATCATTGCTCTAGCACAAAGTTCTTCTTGTCGACGGATGACTTGAATCTTTCTGCGGCCCTTTCACTAACAAATTTCGTATGGTCATATGCAAGCTGAGTCGTGGAGGTTGATGGCCGTTGTCTTTTATGGGAAGACATGTTGTTTCCGGTGTTGTTGAGCATAAGAATCTGGTTCTGGACTTTTATCAAACAATTGATGGGTGGACTGATTATTTCCCCAAAACTTTGTTGATTGATGTTACTTTGCTAGCCAAATTTTCAAAAACACACAACCCACTCCTTGGGCACTCAATTCCCCAAATTTTCCACTCAAATTGATATCAAAATAAAGAATTGTGTGTGGGATGGAGATAATTGTGCTTACCTTTAATGAGTTTAGGTTTCCCTCTTTGTAAAGATGTCCCAATTTGTATGAATTTGTGCAAGGAATGGATTATATTTAGGATTGGAGTGTTGTGTTTAAGCTTTATAGAACCATGACTTCTTGGATGGTAGGAGTTCATATAGGAGGTAGGAGACCAATGTGGGTTGGAGATTGGGATGGATGGGATTAATGGGATTAGAAGTTGAAAAGGAAAGGGGGAAGTAAAGATGATGTAATAGGGGTTATGGGGAATAGGAAGTGCAATAAGTGTAGGAGAAGTGGAGAGTTTGCATATAATGAGAAGAGGTGACTTAGATTAGTCAAGAACACGTCGCTCCAGCTGTTCAATGTCTGATAATCCCGAGTAGCGCGGTCCGCGCTTAGTGTAGGCGAGGTACAGCGCGCCCCTCGCTTGTCAAGCAGTAGATCTGAAGTGCTAGCGCACCCCGGACTTGATCTAAAGGTGTAAAGTGCTGCATGGCGGCGATCGATGGGTTGATAATGCATGAGCGCATTCTGCTACTGTTCGTGCATTCGGCGATGTATGCAATGATCGATACTGGGCTTGCAGTTGGGTTCTATAGTGCTAGCGCTCCCCGCGATTGATCTAGCGTATTAGTAGCGTGCTGCCCGTACTGGAGGGCGATTTCGAACGATTGCTTGTCCTTGAATTTTCTGCAATTTTTCCACAGATGCAATTAATTCAATTGAAATGTATACTTGAACTAGAATATAAACTACAATGTACTAGTAATTAAGAGGAATAGTTTAGAGCTTGGGTTGCCTCCCAAGTAGCGCCAGTTTTAACGTCGCTAGCCCGACGGTGCCTCTTGTATCATTGAGTGTCAGTGAGAGTAATGTTGATGACATCCCAGTTTGAGTCATCACCCTAGTAATGCTTTAATATGTGGCCATAAACCTTGAAAGTCTCCAATGGATTTCTACTTTAAAGCTCAACAGCGCCATGTGGGAACACTATCTTTATGGTGAATGGCCCCGACCACCATGATTTTAGTTTTCCTGGGAACAATCTCAGTCTTGAGTTGAACAGGAGTACTGATTGACCAGGGAGGAATGTTCGGTGCATAATTTTCTGGTCATGCCATCATTTAATCTTTTCCTTGTACAATTGTGAATTCTCGTATGCTTGCAGGCATAATTCGTCCAGCTCATTTAACTGTAGTAGTCTCTTTTCCCCCACTGCTGCTTGATCGAAGTTCAATTTTTGGATATCCCAATAAGCCTTGTGTTGTACCTCGACCAGTAAATGGCAAGCTTTTCCATACAGCAGTTGATATGGTGACATGCTGATCGGTATCTTATACGCAGTCTGGTATGCCCATAATGCATCATCCAATCGAAGCGACCAATCCTTTCGATTTGGGTTTACTAATTTTTCCAGTATATTCTTGACTTCCCTGTTCGACACCTATGCCTGCCCACTGGTTTAGGGATGATAAGCCGTCGCTACTTTGTGGTTGACACCATATCTTTCCAGTAGTGCTGTAAACGCTTTGTTGCAGAAGTGACTACCTTCATCACTTATTATAGCCCTTGGCGTTCCAAACCTTGTAAAGATATTTTTCTGTAGAAATCTTAAGTCCACTTTGGCATCGTTTGATGGTAGTGTTGTGGCTTCAACCCATTTCGATACGTAATCCACTGTGAGTAGAATGTATTGATTGTTAAGTGACGAAGGGAATGGCCCCATGAAGTCAATGCCCCATACATCAAAAATTTCAACCTCTAGAATTGTTTGTAGTGGCATCTCATTTCTTTTCGAAATGTTGCCCACCCTTTAACATCAATCACATGTTTTGACAAACTGGTGGGCGTCTTTAAAGAGTGTGGGCCAATAAAACCCTGATTGAAGCACCTTTGTTGCTGTCCTTGCACTACCATAATGTCCGCCATATGCAGATGAGTGACATTCGTGCAAGATGTTCTTCACTTCGCTGTAAGGCACACATCTTCTGATCATCTTATTAGCGCACTATTTGAACAAGTACTGTAAGACCCCGAAATTTTTTTTAAATAAAAAGGAATTTCCTTTATTTATTATTTTGAAATAGTAAGGGTTGATTTGATTAATGTGGATAGTTAAGGGTTAAATACGCAAATATTTCAAAATAAGCAAGTGGTTATAAAATATTCATTTTTGTCGGGAATATTCGTTTGGTGGGGAATATTAAATCTTTGTCGAGGGAATATTAAATGCGACGGTAGCGACCATGTGTGGGCCCCATAACGGAAAGCGATTGGATGAAGAAAGCGACAAATATAAGTTGGTTAAAAATAACGGCGTAGTTATTACAGAATTAAGATTTGTTGGAATACCGGTGGTTAAAATACGATGTCTGGCGTGGTTACAAATAGTTATACCGGTACGCGAAGATTGTTAAATTATTGATCCTTACGTAAGAAGGCACTACTCAATAATTTTCACGGTGAGTTCTTATTCAATATTTTATTTTATTGATTGATAATCTTTGCGTTGATATTTTATATTATTGTTGTTCAATAATTGTCAACGCACATTATCTCCATTATCGGATCAATAATTCATATTATTTAAATAATATTATTAGATAGCATTATTGGCAATGTCTAGAAAGTTACATCGAGGAGGTTTGGTCACCTAATTGCGCGCCAGTAAGGAGAAATCCTTATCGGAAAGCCCCCTCTTTCCTGGGAACGGCCTGGTTGTCATAATTGTGATTCTGTAATATTATTTGTGAATAATTAATTATTGATTCATATGATAAAGAAATATTTATTTTATGTGGATATAAATGATGGATTTATTTATGTGGTTATAAATGAAGAAATTATTGTTGAGGTGTTTTATCAGTATTTTACCAGATTGGAGGTATTAAAAATTAAATCAGGGGTTTTGAGATATATTCATGGATTATAATTTTAATCCGACCGTTGGATTGTGGTAATTTTGGGTATGTTATACATACATAAGTTGAGTATATGTCCACAAATTTTGAACCGAATTAAAATGCACGAATGATTTGTTATGAATTTTAAGAGGTGTCTGATTCGGAAATTAGGGTTATAATTGATTTTGGTGGAAAATTCTAGAATTGAGTGGGCCCCACTTGTGGTTGGTGAAGAAATGTGCTGAATTTTATTTCAAATGTGGTGGGTGGCAATAGTAGCAGGTAAAGCCATCGTGTAGCGGTCAAGTCTGCCTTGACCGGGCTAACATTTTCCTATAAATAGAGGGCTAAGTTAGAATTGAAAATCACACGCAAAACAAAGTTTTCTCTCTTTCTCTCTATATTATTGGCGTATTTTGTGAGTATTTAGATACTTTGAGAGTTCTTTATTCAAAGACAAGTTTCATTCAAAGATCACTTGAGACCTTTCCTTAGAAATCTTGATTCTTTGAGGTAAGGATATTTTTTTTCCGTAATGATATTATTTCTTCAATATCATTATGTTGAAATGTTGATCTGAAGTTTTATCAAATTTGGAACTTTTTCATGTCGGGGTTACTATTCATGAGTTACTATTCACGAGTTACTATTCATGAGTTACTATTCACGAGTTCTTATTCACGAGTACTATTAATGAAGCGTGAAGATGTTTTTGTGGAATTTCTATCTTTTGGTGTCGGATTTACTATTCATGATACTCAGACTATTCACGATATAAGACTATTCACGATATCAAGACTATTCACGATATCAAGACTATTCATAGAAAATGAAAATTTTTCTTTTCGTCTAAAATATCTATTCTCAAGATACTAGCTTTGATTGTATCCATGTTTTGATCATTCTTGAATTTTACACCACTATGATTTTTTTGAGGTATTGTTGGACATGGATAAAACAAAGTACTAATCCTTAATCCTTAATCCTTAATCCTTGTCATTTTGTTTCTTTGGATTCGTTCTTAAAAATATTTTTCATCATCCTCGGTCTTAAATGATGATATTATTGAATATCTTTGGCCTGTAAAGCAAAGATGAATGATTTGAAGAATATCTTTGGCCCAGTGAAAAGATGAGCGGTGTTTAAATGAACATAACCGATCGATGAATATCTTTGGCTTCAGAGTAAAAAGATGAGCAGTGTTTAAATGAACATGACCGAATCGATGAATATCGTTGGCCTTTAGTGCAAAGATGAGCAGGTGTTGAGATGAACATGACCGATTGATGAATATCTTTGGCACAGTAGTGCAAAGATGAATATTTGATTTGAGATGAATATTGATTAATGTTACGAGGATAAAATATTGATGATGGATCATTAAATTCATAGATTATAGTAGATTTCATTCTCTACGTAACTCTTCTATGAATTATTATTTCACTGCGAATATTGATCCGAAACTTGTTGTCTCATTGTATTCTATCGATTTTTCCTGTTGAAGACTAACGATAATTTGTTGTATATTATCTTAGTCATAATATTCTTTCTTGAGCTAGTTGAGCTCACCCTTTTCCTTTTTGTTCCATTCTTCTCGTGGAGGCGAGAGAATATAAGCGATACGAAGTCGGGTATGGAATGAAGGTTTTAGAAAGGATTGTTTAGTAGTCCTCACCATTTTTGTAAAATAATGTATCAATAAATGTGATGAGGATTTATGTGAGTATAAATATTGTCAGAAGATAATATTTGTATTTAAACTCACAGATTTCTTGTTGTAATAATAAAGTTGTAGTTGTTTACATACCATGTATTGACAACTCGGAATGGGTGATGTATACCTATTTTGGGGCGTCACGGTTGGTATCGAGCTTAGGGATATGATCTCTGGCGGAGATCGGGGAATAGAACTAGGAGGGAGAGCGAGTAAATCCTTCGCTAGTGTGTCCTACCTAAGCTTATTTGTTAGTTGGTCAAGTATATAAGGATATTATGTGATATATTGAATTCCTTAATTAACCCTTGTTTTTATGACAAGATTTGAGAATGTCGATCGAGAATATTAATGATGGAGTAAATGAGACCGTGGAGATGCTCATGATTTTACCAACGAGGAGAGCGTGCAACAGTGGCAATGTTCCTCCTGTGAACAACACCATCGAGCGAGATGATGAGCGAGGGGATGTTTAGAAGCTTTTGCAGTTCATGCAAAAATCGACGAGGAGACTCGTGTTCAAAATCTGAGGAGGAAATGATAGCAATTCACGGGTTATTCTGACCCAAGCGATTCAAAGAGTTGGGACCACGAGAATTTAAGGGAAAGCAGATCCGATCATGGCGGAAACATGGGTCAACAAATTACCAAGATATTCGATGTCTTGGGATGCACGGAGGAACAGAAGGTTCCATTCGCCACCTTTATGTTCCGTGGCGAGGCAGACTCATTGGTGGAGAGTCGTGAAGCGTACCATCCAACCTTTTCGGCATGTCTTGGGAGACGTTTCAGAGACTATTTAATGACAAATACTTTCGAAAGTGTTCGTCGTATGATGAAGAAGTGGAGTTCATCGATTGGAACAAAACAACATGGCGGTGTCTCAAAGACGAGGCAAAGTTTGCAGAGTTATCCGGTTTGCACCTCATTTGGTGGAGGATGAGGAACGATTATGGCGGATGTTTCTTAGAGGTTTGAAACCCGGGCATACGTCAATATCTCATTTCTCATAAACTTTCTCTTTATTCGGATGTTGTATAGCGAGGCTCAATTATTAGAGCGAGATAACGAGTGCGGTCATTTGAGGACCATAACTGAGGATACTGCGGAGATAGCGATCAATGTAATAATGATAACTGCGGAGAAAGAAAAGCAGACGGACAGAAATGGTAACCACTCGGTGGTAATCATGGCCGTGAAAATGTAAGAAAAGCGAGTTAGGAGGAGATTTTAAAAGAGGAGATTTAACAACGACTATGTGAAGAGGACAAAGGTCGGTCTTGCGATGGCCGGGTTCTAAGGGAGGAGATCGACCACCGGTCATATGCTACAAATGCGGAAAAGAGGGACATATCGGTCCAAAGCGCCCACAACATTCAAGGTATGCTATAGTTGTGGAAAGGAAGGACATATCGCTCGAGATTATATTTGTAGCGAAACCTAGTTCAAATTGGGGGACGGTGACTCAAAAGATCGTCCCGTAAAAGTCAAAGTCAACGATTAGGGAAGGCGTTTGTTGTGTTGGTCATAATGCGAGGAACCCAAACGAGGTGATCACGGGTAAGCTATTTATAAATTCTTGCGAAGTTTATACCTTACTTGACACCGGTGCTACCCATTCATTTATCTCTCCCGCATGTGCTCAACGTTTAAACTTGACTCGGAGAAAATTAGACTTTGATCTATCTGTGGAAACTCCATTAGGAGAAACTTTCATCACATCCTTTGTTTATAAATCTTGTTTGATTCAAGTTGGCACCATCACCTTACCATTGACCTTATCTCTTTAAAGATACTTGCTTTTGATGTGATTTTAGGGATTGATTGGTTAACTACTCATCATGCCAAAATTGATTGTTTTCGTAAGGTTGTTAGTTTTCATATTCTTAACCAACTGTTATGCAATTCAAGCAACTAAACCATTAAAATCAATCACTATCATATCTAATCATAAAGCTATTCGTTTATTGAAAAAGCGGATGTCAAGCTTTCTTAGCCCATGTTATGGATTTGAATAAAGACACGCCAAATTTGAATAATATTCTGTTGTTATTGACTTTCCGACGTATTTCTGAAGAACTTCTGGCCTACCCCGAGCGTGAAGTTGAATTCTTTATTGATCTTGAACCTGTACAAAGCCCATTTCTAAAACCCCATATCGAATGGCTCCTATTGAACTTCGGGAGTTAAAGGTCCAACTACTGAGGAATTGTTGGACATCGGTTTCATTCGTCCAAGTCACGTCTCCTTGGGGTGCTCTGTTTTATTCGTAAAGAAAAAAAGCGGGAGTATGCGACTTTGTATTGACTATCGGGGAATTGAACCATGTCACCATCAAGAATAGGTATCCTCTACCTCGTATTGATGACTTGTTTGACCGATTGCTGAGGGCACAATTCTTTTCAAAAATCGATCTTCGATTCGGATATCATCAATTTGAAAATTAGAGGCGAGGATATTCAAAGCGCCTTGAGAACTTCGGTATGGGCATTATGAATTCTTAGTCGTGTCTTTCGGACTAACTAATGCTCCTGCGGCTTTCATGGATATGATGAGCCGAGTATTCAAGGAATATTTGGATCGATTTGTTGTTGTCTTTATTGATGACATCCTTATATATTCCAAAAGTCGTGAAGATCATGAGCACCATTTGAAAATTTGGTACTCAAAGGCTTCGTGAAAACCAACTATATGCCAAATTGAAGAAATGCGAGTTCGGCTTGAGGAAGTAGCATTTCTTGGGCATGGTGTCAAAACATGGAGTATCTGTTGATCCGTGCCAAGATTGAAGCAATACAAAGTTGGGAGCAACCCAAAGTCGGTGTGATCAAGTACGTAGCTTTTTGGGCTTAGCTGGTTATTATCGGAGATTCAGTGGAAGGTTTTCTCGAATCGCTACTCCATTAACTCAGCCTAACTCGGAAGGATACAAAATTCGTTTGGAGCGAAGAATGCGAGAAAAGTTTCCAAGAGCTTAAGAGGAGACTTATTTTAAGACTGTTCTAACAATACCATCTGGTTCGGATGGATTTGTTATCTCTGATGATGCTTGAGCGCAAAGGGTTAGGATGTGTTCTCATGCAACGTGGGAAAGTCATAGCCTATGCCTCATGACAACTTAAAGAGTATGAGAGGAATTATCCTACTCATGATCTAGAGTTAGCGTGATAAGCAGCTTAAAGATATGGAGGCACTATCTATATGGGGAGAAAGTGGAGATATATTCAGATCATAAAAGCCTTAAATATTTCTTCACTCAAAAGAACTCAACACGCATGCGGCAAATGACGTTGGCTCGAGCTATTAAAAGACTACGACCACACTATTCAATACCATCCTGGAAAAGCGAGCGTGGTAGCCGACGCGTTGAGTAGAAGATCATATGCGACGAAAAGTGCGATGATGTCAAGTATACGCATAGAGCCAACTTTAATAGAAAAAGTTAAGGTTGCTCGAGCCACCAGGCAGGAACGATCACGTATGAAGAAGAAAGTACAAGAAGGAGCTATTAAAGGCGAGAATTGATGAAGAAGGAATACTTGAGTCCACTCTAGACTTTGTGTTCCTAACGACTACGATTTGAAGTACAAGATTATGATGGAGGCACAATACATCATTTGCAATCCATCTGGAAGTACTAAAATGTATCGTGATCTTGACATACATTTTGGTGGAATAATATGAAGAGAGAGATTGCAAAGTTTATCTCGATGTGTTTAACTTGCTAACGTGTAAAGGCGGAGCATCTAGTACCTAAGGGTCCGTTGCAACCACTTGAGATTAGGAATGGAAGTGGGAACACATTACCATGGATTTCGTTACGGGTCTTCCTACGGTTTCTCAAGGCATCAATGCTATTTGGGTTATTGTTGATAGATTAACCAAGTCTGCTCATTTCTTGCCGATACGGGAGACTTATTCCTTGAACGTCTTGCTAGTATATACGTAAATGAGATCGTGAGGTTGCATGGCATACTGTATCCATAGTTTCGGATCGTGACCCAAGATTCACTTCAAGATTTTGGGTTAGCTTGCAAAAAGCTATGAGCGCACGGATTTGCGATTTAGTTGGCATACCATCCCCAAGCGGACGGACAATCGAGAGGACTATTCAAACTCTTGAAGATTTATTAAGACTCTGTGTCCTAGACTTCAAGGCGGTTGGGATAAGTATTTACCATTGGTGGAATTCTCCTACAACAATGAGTTATCGAGCAAGTATAGGTGTGGCTCCATTGAAGCATTATATGGACGAAAATGTCGTTTCCAATATGTTGGGATGAGGTGGGTGAAGCAACATTGTTGGGACCCGAGTTAGTACGATATGATACTAGAAAAGATCCAAATGATTCGACAAGCGATATACAAACGGCTCAAGATCGACAAAAGAGTTATGCGGATCTTCATCGAAAGGACGTGGAATTTAATGTAGGGGATCATGTATTGTTGCGAGTTGCTCCATGGAAGGAGTTACAAGATTTGGGGAAGAGGAAAGCTCAATCCACGATTTATTGGTCCATTTCAAATTCTTGACCGAGTAGGAAATGTAGCCTATAGACTTGCATTACCTCCAAGTATGTCTCGTGTTCATAATGTGTTTCACATATCCGTATTTCGTAAATATGTGAAAGACCCGAACCACGTTATAGAGTTAACCAGGACGAGATAGTAGAAGACTTAACGTATGAGGAGGTACCTGTCAAGATTTTGGATAGGAAGGAGCATGTCCTACGCCAAGAAAGGTCATACCACAAGTTAAAGTTTTGTGGAGGAATCATGCTATAGAGGAAATGACACTGGAATTGGAAGCGGAAATGAAAGCGAGGTATCCTCATCTTTTGAAACACAGTACGTCACGTCAATTTCGAGGACGAAATTTCATAAGAAGGGGAGGTTGTAAAGACCGAAATTTTTTTAAATAAAAAGGAATTTCCTTTATTTATTATTTTGAAATAGTAAGGGTTGATTTGATTAATGTGGATAGTTAAGGGTTAAATACATAAATATTTCAAAATAAGCAAGTGGTTATAAAATATTCATTTTGTGGGAATATTCGTTTGGTGGGGAATATTAAATGCATTGTCAGAATATTAAATGCTGACAGTAGCGACCATGTGTGGAGCCCATGTGAAAGCGATTGGATGAAGAAAGCGACAAATATAAGTTGGTTAAAAATAACGGCGTAGTTATTCTGAATTAAGGCATTGGAATACCGGTGGTTAAAATACGTGAATCTGGCGTGGTTTGCGATGCTGCGGTATTGCAGTATTGTTAAATTATTGATCCTTACGTAAGAAGGCACTACTCAATAATTTTCACGGTGAATTCTTATTCAATATTTTATTTTATTGATTCAATAATTCTTTGCGTTGATATTTTATATTATTGTTGTTCAATAATTGTGTCCGCACATTATCTCCATTATCGGATCAATAATTCATATTATTTAAATAATATTATTAGATAGCATTATTGGCAATGTCTAGAAAGTTACATCAAGGAGAGGTTTGGTCACCTAATCAATGCGCCGATGAAGGAGAAATCCTTATCGGAAAGCCCCCCTTTCACAGGGCGGCTGGTTGTCATAATTGTGATTACGTAATATTATTTGTGAATAATTAATTATTGATTCATATGATAAAGAAATATTTATTTTATGTGGATATAAATGATGGATTTATTTATGTGGTTATAAATGAAGAAATTATTGTTGAGGTGTTTTATCGATATTTTACCAGATTGGAGGTATTAAAAATTAAATCGGGGTTTTGAGATATATTATGGGGATTATAATTTTTAATCCGAATAGTTGGATTGTGGTAATTTTGGGTATGTTATACATACATAAGTTGAGTATATGTCCACAAATTTTGAACCGAATTAAAAATGCACGAATGATTTGTTATGAATTTTAAGAGGTGTCGATTAGGAAATTAGGGTTATAATTGATTTTGGTGGAAAATTCTAGAATTGAGTGGGCCCCACTTGTGGTTGGTGAAGAAAATGTGCTGAATTTTATTTCAAATGTGGTGGGTGGCAATAGTAGCGAGTAAAGCCATCAGTAGCAAAGGTCAAGTCTGCCTTGTAAGGCTAACATTTTCTATAAATAGAGGCTAAGTTAGAATTGAAAATCACACCGAAACAAAGTTTTCTCTTTCTCTCTATATTATTGAGCGTATTTTGTGAGTATTTAGATACTTTGAGAGTTTCATTGATACAAGTTTCATTCGGCATCACTTGAGCCTTTCCTTCTAAGAAATCTTGATTCTTTGAGGTAAGGGATATTTTTTTTTTCCGTAATGATATTATTTCTTCAATATCATTATGCTGAAATGTTGATCTGAAGTTTTTATCAAATTTGGAACTTTTTCATGTCGGGGTTACTATTCATGAGTTACTTATTCACGAGTTACTATTCATGAGTTACTATTCACGAGTTACTATTCACGAGTACTATTCATGAAGCGTGAAAATGTTTTTTTTGTGGAATTTCTATCTTTTGGTGTCGGATTTACTATTCATGTATACGGTACTATTCACGTATACGGCACTATTCACGATATCACGGCACTATTCACGATATCGGCACTATTCATAGAAAAATGAAAATTTTTCTTTTAAATCTAAAATATCTATTCTCGGATACTAGCTTTGATTGTATCCATGTTTTGATCATTCTTGAATTTTACACCACTATGATTATTTTTGAGGTATTGTTGGACATGGATAAAACAAAGTACGAATCCTTAATCCTTAATCCTTAATCCTTGTCATTTTGTTTTCTTTGGATTCGTTCTTTAAAAATATTTTCATCATCCTCGGTCTTAAATGATGATATTATTGAATATCTTTGGCTTTGTAGTGCAAAAGATGAATGATTTCTGAAGAATATCTTTGGCTGTAGTGCAAAGATGAGCGGTGTTTAAATGAACATAACCGATCGATGAATATCTTTGGCTGTAGTGCAAAGATGAGCAGTGTTTAAATGAACATGATGGATCGATGAATATCGTTGGCCTTTAGTGCAAAGATGAGCGGTGTTGAGATGAACATGACCGATTGATGAATATCTTTTGGCTCACAGTAGTAAAAGATGAATATTTGATTTGAGATGAATATTGATTGATGTTACAGGATAAAATATTGATGATGGATTTGTTAAATTCATAGATTATAGTAGATTTCATTCTCTACGTAACTCTTCTATGAATTATTATTTATTTATGAATATTGATCTCGAAACTTGTTGTCTATTGTATTCTATCGATTTTTCCTGTTGAAGACTAACGATAATTTGTTGTATATTATCTTAGTCATAATATTCTTTCTTGAGCTAGTTGAGCTCACCCTTTTCCTTTTGTTCCATTCTTCTCTGGAGGCGAGAATATAGCGAGTATGAGTCGGGGTATGGAATGAAGGTTTTAGAAAGGATTGTTTAGTAGTCCTCACCATTTTGTAAAATAATGTATCAATAAATGTGATGAGGATTTATGTGAGTATAAATATTGTCTACAGAAGATAATATTTGTATTTAAACTCACGATTTTTTTGTTGTAATAATAAAGTTGTAGTTGTTTCTGTACCATGTATTGACAACTCAGAATGGGTGATGTATACCTATTTTGGGGGCGTCACAAGTACGGCTCATCCCACATATACCATTTGACGTCGTGCAGAAACTTCTTTTTTTGTTGTCGTGTAAGATCAGGAGGTAGAATGTTACTCACTAGATAATTAACGAAGTCCGCGTACCATGGAAATTCTGACTGTATCCCAAACAATTGCTCATCTGGGAATGACTCATTGATTACACACTTGTCCTTTTTCTGTTTGTCTTGATTTTCCAATCTTGACAAATGATCGGCAACTTGGTTCTCTGTCTCCTTTCTATCCTTTATCTCTAAATCAAACTCTTGTAAGAGGAGAATCCATCTGATAAGACGTGGTTTAGCGTCCTTTTTCGCGATCAAGTATCGAATAGCCGCATGATCCGTGTAGACTATCACCTTTGTTCCGATCAAATAGGCCCGGAATTTATCAAACGAGTACACCACTACAAGTAATTCTTTTTTTGTAGTTGTGTAGTTCAATTGAGTCTCTATGAGTGTCTTACTTGCATAATAGATAACATGAAATATCTTGTTTCGGCGTTGACCCAAAACAGCCCCAACTGCATAATCGCTTGCATCACACATTAGTTCAAACGACATATTCCAATCCAGAGCGACGATCACGGGGGCTGTAGTCAACTTCTTCTTCAACAACTCAAATGCCAACTTACACTCCTCATCAAAATTGAACACATCATCCTTCTCTAGAAGACTGCACAAGGGTTTTGCCATTTTAGAAAAATCCTTTATGAATCTCCTGTAGAACCCAGCATGTCCTAGAAAGCTTCTAATTCCTTTGATTGAACTCGGCGGAGGCAGTTTCACAATTGTTTCCAACTTCGCTTTATCAACCTCCAATCCTTGAGCCGAGACTTTTGTGTCCCAAAATTATACCTTCTTCCACCATGAAGTGACATTTTTCCCAGTTGAGGACCAAATTTGTGTCGGTACATCTTTGTAAGACCATTACCAAGTTTTCCAAACATGCATCAAAATTATCCCCATAGACAGAGAAATCGTCCATGAAGACTTCCACATTCTTTTCCACCATATCCGAGAAGATGGCCATCATGCACCGCTGGAAAGTAGCAGGTGCATTACACAATCTGAATGACATTCTCCTGAATGCGAATGTACCATATGGGCATGTAAATGTAGTCTTCTCTTAATCCTCAGGAGCGATGACGATTTGATTGTAGCCCGAGTATCCATCCAATAAGCAATAGTACTCATGTCCCGCCAATCTATCCAATATTTGATCGATAAAGGGTAGAGGGAAGTGATCCTTGCGGGTTGCCTTATTCAACTTTCTGTAGTCCATGCAAACCCTCCAACCAGTCACTGTCCTTGTTGGAATCAGCTCATTGTCATCATTCTGAACCACGGTCATTCCTCCCTTTTTCGGCACACATTGCACCGGACTAACCCACTTGCTGTCTGAAATTGGGTAGATGATACATGCGTCTAACCACTTCAGAATTTCCTTCTTGACTACCTCTTTCATAATAGGGTTGAGCCGTCTCTGTTGTTCCACGATCGGTTTTGCATCATCCTCCATCAAAATTTTGTGCATGCAAAATGATGGACTGATTCCCTTGATATCAGCAATTGTCCATCCTATCGCTGATTTATGTTCCCTAAGCACTCTCAACAGCTTTTCTTCCTGCAATTCGTTAAGTGTGACAGAGATAATAACAGGTAAAGAATTTGAACTGCCTAAATACGCATACCTGAGGTGTTTAGGTAGTGGTTTTAGCTCAAGAGTTGGTGGTTCCTCCAATGACGATTTCATCCTTGCCGTGGCTTTCTCTTTCGTGTGCAATGTTTCAAATGGTGTTTTAAATCTGCTAACTTGTGGTAAGGAGTCTAGCATCTACAAATAATCCACAAATTCTGGATCGTCAAGCTCTTCATCCCCCAATAATGTCGTCACCAATGGATTGTTAACCAAACTCTTATTCATGTCTTCACTAATTATTTGGTTAATAAGATCCATCCTAAAACATTCTTCTCCATCTGTCGAGAATTTCATGGCTTTAAACACGTTAAATTTAATTTCCTGGTCTTAGACCCTCATAGTCAATTCTCCTTTTTGTACGTCGATGAGTGTCCGACCCGTAGCCAAGAAAGGCCTCCCTAGGATGATTGGGATGTTCTTGTCCTCCTCAAAATCTAGAATAATAAAATCTGCGGGGAAGATGAACTTGTCAACCTTAACCAATATGTCTTCTACAATGCCTCTTGGGTATGTAACTGACCTATCCGCCAACTGCAATGAGATGTTCGTAGGTTTTGGCGCGGGCAAACCCAACTCTGTATATACTGATAGTGGCATAAGATTCACACTCGCTCCCAAGTCACATAAACATTTGTTGAACGCCGTATTCCCAATCGTGCATGGAATGGTGAAACTCCCTAGGTCTTTCAACTTTGGTGGCAACTTCATTGTAATAATCGCACTACACACTCTTCGGTTAATGCTACTGTCTCAAAATCTTCCAACTTTTTTTTCTAGACAAAATCCCTTTCATGAATTTTGGGTAACTCGGCATCTGTTCCAGGGCTTCTGCAAATGGGATGTTGATTTGAAGTTTCTTAAAAACTTCCAAAAATTTTGCAAATTGCTTGTCTACTTTCTATTTTTGAATTCTTTGCTGAAATGGTGGGGGATGATAGCCAACTGGTTCGTTGACTGGTTTGCTCTTTTCCACTGGTTTTTCATCCCCCTGCTTTACCTTAATCTCTGTATTTTCTTTCTCTGTTTCAACTTCCTTCGTAACCGAAATTTCTGTTCCTTGACCCTCAAGCTGTTTTCCACTTCTCAACATAATAGCTTGACATTGCTCGTGATTACCCTTCGGATTTCTCTCGGTGTCACTTGGTAACGTTCCTTGTGGTCTATTATTCAATGCCAACGTAATTTGTCCTATCTGATTCTCTAGATTCTTGATCGCCATATATTGTGATTTCATAGCCATTGCTTGATTTTTTATAGCCACCTCATTGCTAGTTATGTATTTTGTCACCAATTCCTCTAGATCTGATTTCCTTTCTTGATGTTGAGCTGGTTGTTGATGGTTCTGAAATCCTGGGGGATATGATGGTCTTGGAGCTTCTTGTTGCTGGTTATTGTTCCATGAAAAATTTGGATGATTCCTATTCCCCTAATTGTACGCATTTTGATATGTGTTTTGTGGAATTCTGTTATAGCTGCCCACAAATTACACAGAGGCCGGATTAATTGCGCATTGATCCGTAGGATGCTCTCCCGCACATAACTCACATATAATTGCCACTTGCTGTGCCTGTTGTGCTTGCACCCCTGTTATAGAATCAAATTTCTTTGAAAGTGCTGAAATATGCGCTTGTATTGCCGTCATTCCATCTACTTCTAACACTCCTGCGACCTTTGCTTGATTTATTCTTGTCATGGGCCACTGGTAATTGTTAGCTGCCATAGTTTCTATCAATTCATATGCCTCCTCATAGCTCTTTGCCATAAATGCTCCACCTGAAGCTGCATCAATGCTAGTTCTGAGGTTCCCATTCAATCCATTATAAAACGTGTTCATTTGCAACCACTTCGATAACCCATGATGTGGACACTTTCGAAGAAATTCTTTGTACCTTTCCCATGCCTCATATAATGACTCCCCGTGTTGTTGTTCAAACATCGTTATCTCGTTCCTCATTTTTGCAGTTTTTGCCGGTGGGAAAAATTTGGCGAGGAATTTCTGAGCTAGGTCTTCCCATGTAGTGATTGATCCTGGCGGTAAAAAATGTAACCAACTCTTCGCCTTGTCCCGTAAAGTGAATGGGAACAAGCAAAGTCTCACCGCATCATCCGACACTCCATTATACCTAAAGGTGTCGCATATCTCCAGGAAACTGACCAGATGCTCATTTGGATCGTCATTCGCCAATCCCCCAAACTGAAATGAATTCTGAATCATTTGAATCGTTCCAGGCTTAATTTCAAATGTATTTGCAGCTATTGCAGACCTGGTGATGCTTGACTGCAGTTCAGTCACCTTGGGTGTGGCGAAATCCCTTAATGCTTTATGATCTTTAGCTGCCATTTCCTCTTCTTTTTCAGATGTTTCGAATTCTTGTCTCGTTTCCTTGATCCACTTACTTAGCCTCTGAAACCTTTTTTCAATGCCGTCCTCAAAAGGCAGCAGGTCTGGATTTTTGGATCGAGTTTGCATAAACTGCTTCAGACACCTGAAATAAGATGAACAAAACAAAAAAAATAAAAATGTTTAAGTAAAATTGGATTAATTAAACTGATATTGTAAAAACTTTAAGATCTATACTAAAATGTCCCCGGCAACGGCACCAAAAACTTATTGGGTATAATCTAATTACGCACAACACGCAAGTATACATGGTCAACAAGTAATATAATAGTAAGTAAAGTATCGTTCCCACAGAGATAAATTAGTAAGAAACTCAACCTTACAATTATCAATTTTCTATTAATCCTAATTTTATTAAACTAGTCACTTTAATGATTATAAAACCTAAATTATTATTGAACTAGTTATCTCAAAATACACACAACTAATAGAAACTGAATTTTCAAACAATTAATGGAGAATTAGGCTCATGATTTCACCCTAAACTTCACTTTGATTCATGCACCTTAATTCCAGTTCAACTCAATATCCCAGTTTATTAATCAAGAACACAAATGTAGTACTAGCCACCTCTCGATACACTAATACCGTATTAACTTAAATCCACAGTTAAGATAGAAACAAGTCAAACACCTTAATCAACTAACTCACTATATCTCTGCGAATTATAATTAAAGAAGGTTTAAGATTAAGTTCTCTATCCGATTACATGCGATGTCAAGCATATCTCTACCTTAACATTCATCACAATTCTGCTATTCACAAAACTCGTGAACATATGTTATATCAACTATGTATAGATTTGAATATCCTCTCTCGATTCCAAACAAATCCACAAAGAATTGTTGATCAGGAAATTCATAAATTCAAGCTCAAATTAATATAGATAAACTGGAAAATATTTTATTAAACTGGAAATAAAGCTACATAATCATTGTTCCACTCAAGGATCCATCATTCGCCTAAAAAGTAAATTAGTTCATAATGAATGAACTAACTACTGAATAATTAAAAGAAGACATCATCCCAATTACACAAATTGAAATTAAGAAAAATAATAATACACCACCCTTCTCTGAATTCAACTCTGCAATCTTCGTGAAAATCTCCCTCTTCTCTAGTCCTCCAAAAGCTTGTTCTTCAATTTTTGTTCTCCCAAGAATGTGTGTTGATTGATTGATTCCTCACATAATTAAAAAATATCATCTCCCCTAGTCCCACTCTAACTCATGCCCATGAGAAACTCTAAGGAATCCAAGTTCTTACCAACTCCAACAAGTACACCAAAGACTCCTAAGACAAATACCATAACCATTATGGCACAATCCTACTATATATCTATTACATATATCATTAATAACCCATAAGACCAACCATACTCCTTATCCAACAAAACTGCTCAATACAATGTATGTCTGCACTTTTGGTAGCATGGCAAGCTTGATAGAAGAAGGTCTCAAGAATAAGCACCTCGCTAGACCATCATCGGTGGCTCTGAATCGCTCCGGTAGCGCTCCGTATTATATTGCTCTTAATCTCGGCGCGGTCCGTGCTATGTCAACAGTAAGTTGCACTTTTGCTCAAAAACTCCTCCAATGCTCACATCTTGATAGATCTACCTAATTGTCCAACATTAGACACAAAACCCATCAAAACTAACATAAAAGTACCAAAAACTAACAATATAACAACCCAAACGAACATAAATCATAGGTTAAAAACCTACTCATCATTGACCGACCATGACCAAGCCTTTCTGGATAACCCAGAACTTACCCAGATGGCTCTGACAGTGAGTTCATGTCCACAGATCTTGTTGTGTTTGTTGATTTGGTTCTTGTTATTGTATCCATGTTGAAGTATGTTACATTAACTGTTGATACAAGCTTTTATATCGCCTAAACATCAAACAAGTGAATCATAGTGGATGGTCAAACCAAGCCGGACGAGCATGAAAGTTGTTTTCTGGGTAACCTAGAAAACGCTTGAATATGTCGTCTGACATGGTTTGACCGACATAGATCTGATTGATCTATTGTTGTTTTAGTGATCTAATGTGATAGATTCCTTCCTGGACATGTTGACTATACACTGGATCCATTATATCACAAAAACAATGCACGAATTACAAGTTGTGGGAGCCCAAAAGTGACTGCTCGAACTGTTCTTCATTTCTGGGTAACCCAGAAAATGAAAAACAGCTCTGATAGCCACTTTGGACGATCATATCTTCTTGGTTATGTGTTGTATGATCATGTTTGTTGTTGGATCATGTAGTCTTACACTAGCACTACAAGATCTGACTAACAACATGCCCAGAAACTTTAAGATCTAAGATCTATGCTTGGTCAAACTTGATACCTTGCTAACTGTCTATAAAGATCTGGGTTTCATCAAGAACATGAAGAACATCTATAGCGACAGTTTGCCGTAAGCTATAAAAAGATTTAACGACACTTTATTTATAAAATTATTATTTTTATTAAATAATTAGAAAAAAATAGTTTTTAATTATGAAAAATACATAATAAATTGCTAAAAATTATTTTAAAGCCTAAAAATAGTTTTTAATAATGTTGAATATATTTTATTTTTTTGGAATATTAGTGGTATTTAATTTATTTAATTATAATATTAAATAAATTTTTTAAAATGATTTTTATACTTGAAAAAAATAATTTAAAAATTATATTATGTTATAAGAAAATATTTTAAGTTATTTTAATAACTTTTAATATTTTGTGATGAATTTCATTAATAAATTAATATTAATGACAATTAAGTTATTTAATAAATGTATTAAATAAATTATAAAAATAGAATTAATGATTTAAAAATCATATATAAATGACTTAAAGGTTATAAAAATATTTTAAGTTATAAAATATAACTTTTGATATTTTGTCATGAAAAATATTAATATTAATGATATTAGATTTATTTAATATTTATATTAAATAAATTAGTTTAAAAATAATTTTAATATTATAAAAATCATTTTAAATGAAAATAAAATGTTTAAAAATATTTTAAGTTATAAAATATAACTTTTAATATTTAAAGGATAATTTTATTAATAATTTAATATTAATGATACTAAATTTATTTAATAATTATATTAAATAAATAGTTTAAAATGCTTTTTATTTATTTAAAAATCCTTTAAAAAGGATATAAATAAATTAAAAATATTTGTAAGTTATAATCAATGACTTTTAATATTTTGATAAATAATGCATTAATATTTAAATATTAATGGTAATTATTTTAAAATGATTTAAAATATTTTAAAAATAATTTTAAGGGTAATATTAATACTTTAAAAATATTTTGAGTTATTATAAATAACTTTAAATATTTTGGCAATGGTTTTATTAATAGTTTAATATTAGTTAAATATTCATAATAATAGAATTATTTAATATTTAAATCATTTAATAAGGATTCTTGTGTTTGAAAAATCATGATAAATTATAATAATTATTTAAAAATTATTATAAGTCATTTAAAAATAATTTGACCAATGTTTAAGTTATAGTGAACTTCGGGATAGAGTCTTAGACTCGATAATTACCCGATAAAACCGCAGTATACCGAAATGTTTCAGAAAATTGATCTAGACTTAGATGGGTTGACTTGATAAGTGTTTATTTGTGATTCAATTGTTGTTAAACATATGTGGCAATGTGAGTAGATTATGTGTTGACTGCAAATAGCAGTACAATATGATATGATATGTTATTCTAATCGAATAAATGATCTTATTAATGATACGGCTTGATATAAAAGATAAAACTAAGTCACAGATTGTAAGTTAAAGCAGATCGAAAAATATTCAGCCCTTTTGATTTACTTTTATGCAATGGACACGTGTAAGCTAATATCTGAACTATTCTTTTTCATTGTTTAAATGTCTTAACCCCAGTATATACTTATGCAATAATTCTGTATAAGTAAGTTATTAAATCATAATCTGTTGTACAAGTTTATTAGTTCTGTTATTATTGATCAAGATATATATTTTGTTCGTTAATTTCTAAATTATGGTTATACAAGTGTCCTCACTTGGATAATCATTATATTTTATCACATGTTGATACATACCTATTGGTTTCCAGTATGTATACGTTGACTTAAAAGCTGTCTAAGCTAATTGATCCGGCTAGACACAAACTTAAAAATATGATTGAACAAGATAGACTTTATTGTTATCTAACCGAATTATTTTGGTTCAGATTCTAGACTGGTATGAACATCCCAAATATGGGAAATTTTTATGCGCCTAAGGTGGATATGCTGGACGAAAATATCGTTCTTGTATGTAGTATTGATCAATACAGGGCATATCGGGTTGATCACCCCCGTGCCCGTAAGTTATGACGGTTTATAGATGAAGTTCTGTTTAACCTTTTTGAAAATAGAAAACAATGTTCATAGTCTATCGACTGATCCTCATTTATAGTCAGTACGTAGTTTTAAAATTTTGAAATCGAAATGATATGTTGTTTATTAATGGTTCAGCTTACTTCACAACTGTTGATCCGTTGTAGAAGTGTTATTCAAAGAAAACATTTAATCCTTTCAGCTAACTGTTATTGATTGTTATTACTTGTTGGGCACTCAAATGCTCATCCTTGCTTAATTTAAATGTTTCAAGCTAAGTGTGAACAACCAGAAGGCTTTGCCAAGAACAAAGGAAAAAGGAAAGGTTGTTAAAGGAGTTTTTATGCTATCCTATGTAATAGATTAACTTTACTAAGATTATGACATCTATTATCTATCATATATTGTAATGAATGTTTAAAGGTTACGTACTTGGGAATAGACTCTGATATGAACATAAATTAAGTTTGGTATTTATATTATTGTTATTATTATTAGTATTATTCCGCTCATAAAAATGGTATCGTGAAGCACCGAGTTCAGGTTTCAAGTACCTGAATTTGGGGGCGTCACATTATGGTATCAGAGCCTTAGGGTTAGAAACCTTAGGTGGGATAGACCTTAGGTTATAACCTTAGAACAGAGGGAAACATTAAAAATACAAATAACTCGTATAGAGTTTATGAGGAGATGAATTGAATAAGTTCATCATCAAACAAAATAAAAGATAACTTATATAAAACTATTATTTGCTGTGTGTATATACTATATGCTAATCAGGATAATTTATGTGTGTAGATGTCAGGTGAAAAAAGATTAGGATACCCTCGGATCGTAAAGAAGGATCCAATATCAAAGCCAATAGCTAAAATAGAGGCTCAAAATGAAAGCAACCTCGATGAGGTGGTTATTGTGGAAAACGTAGTACCAAATCCAGAAATGGTGGAACTAACAGATAGTAATTCGGGCACCGAAGTTGGAGCTGATCAAGCATCAACAGAGGTGCAGAATCTGAGGAACAATGTTTTTTCTCTGGAAAAGCTGTGGGAAATAGAAAAGCTGTTAAATAGTCAATTACGGAAGGCATTAATAGAAACAATGGAAGAACAAGATAAGCTTAAAATCCAAATTGATCAAATGGGAGCTAAAAAAGAAACAAATTGGTGCATGACTCGAGCAAGAAGGGGAAAAGAAAGATGAATGACCGCGATATAGGAAATTCCAATAACAACCAAGGGAACCTTAACAGAATAGAAAAGTGTACAAACTGTGACAGGAAACATGAAGGCGTATGAAGGAAAGGGGAAAATGTTTGCTATAATTGAGGACATGAGGGACATTTCTCTCCTCATTATCCCAATCCAAAGCAAGGTATCTATTTTATTTGTGGGATAGAAGGTCATCAGGCGAAAAGTTGTCCAAGATCAAGAAAAAGGCGTAGTGAATAAGTAGTATAGGTTCTGTTGTGTAGGTGTGCTTAATGTGATATATGTGATAAGTATGTTTGTGTAATGTAATATTCTCAACTTTTGTATAAGTCAAAACTGTAAATCCTGACTTTTGTTGTCACAAAGGGATAGTTGATGTTTAAAGAAGTATGTGCTATGCTATGTAAAGTATTCGCTAAATGAATATGAATCTATGTTTGAGTAATGAAACAAGTTTAATATATTAAACTTATATGATAAGGTTTAGAATGTAAGTTAATAAAGTATATATTATGTTTTATTTAATCAAATAATGCCGCCAAGACGTCAAACTCAAAATCAGAGGGTAGAAGAATCTGTTAACAACGCTGGGGGACAACAGCAAGACCCGATGCAAAACTTTGCGAACATGGTAGCTCAGGCTATACAACAGGGAATGCCAACTGCAGGGAACCAGCCGGACAATCGCTTGACAAACTTTAAAGATTTTAAGGCTGTAGGTATGCCTAAATTTAGAGGTACAACTGACCCTATAGAAGCCCAAACTTGGGTTAAGGAAATCAAAAAGGCGTTTGTAATAGCTAGGGTAGCTAAGGGGTAAAAGACAACTTTTGCCACCTATATGATGAAGGGAGAGGCGAATTTTTGGTGGAAAGCGAATCAGGCGAGGGCAGGAGAAGGTGTAGTTACTTGGGATAGGTTCAAAACTTTGTTCTTTGAAAATTATTTTTCATCTAGTATGCAGGCTAGGATGGAGGTAAAATTTATGGAATTAAAGCAGGAGAACATGATTGTTGCGGAGTATGCTGCAAAGTTTAATGAATTAGCTAGGTTCGCTCCGCATCAAGTTGATACGGAGGCTAAGAAAGTGAGAAGGTTTGAGCTGGGATTAAAACCCTGGCTCTACAACAAGGTGACAGTATTACAGATTAGAACTTTTGCAGCACTATTAGAAAAGCTATTATTGCTGAGGAGGGGAGTGAGGCCATGAGCCTCTATAACAAGGAGAAAAGGAACAAGGGTAAGGTCGAGGGAACTGGGAAGGTGGAAACAAATAATGGGAGCAAGAGTGGTAATGGCAAGAGGAAGGGGAGAAATTTTGGAAATGTACAGGTAAAACATGAAGGAGTGAAGAAGCAGGGGGGTACAGTGTGGGAACTATGGAAAGAATCACTCTGAGGAATGTCTGAAAGGTAAATTTGCATGTTTTAAGTGCGGGCAGGAGGGTCATATCTCTCCCAACTGCCCCAATCCTAGAATAAATAGTGGGTGTTTTCTGTGCGGATCGAAGGAGCATAAGGTGAAGGACTGTCCGAAAAGGAGAATAAAGGTAGAAAGCGTGAACATGGGGAAAGGCGGCGGGACTTTGGCGATCACAGGACCAACGTCATCTAGCAAGCCAATAAAATCAACCGCAAGGGTCTTCAACATGACGATTTAGGACACTGTGACAGCTGGCGATGGAACTCCAGGTATTATTCGTATAACTTTTATTTTCTTATACATGATTTTCCTATATATAGTAAATTATTTTATAAAGAAAGAAATTTTGAAGGAGGAATTTGAGTTCTATTAGGAATCAAATTTCCGTTTAATTAGATAGACAAGCTTTATCCTGAATAGTTAAATATCAGTTCGATCAATTATGCTCGAGATCTACTTGCAATGATTGTGTATGCTATGTGCCCTTATAGGTGGAAGTATTAAAACAGTGATTCCGGGAATGGAATCTTTATAAGGGAGGGTGAATGTAACAACCCGATATTTTTATATAAATAAATCAGAAATTTTGAGTATATTATTTATTTATTAAAATAAATATGGGGAATATGTATACATCAAAGTGTATATATTTATGTGATAAATGAAAATATATTTATTACATGAATAATTAAAAATAATTTTATTTAGAATTATTGATTATTATAAATTATATTTTAAAATAATTAATTTTATAATAGAAATGTTTTTATTAATTATTTTCCATGAAAATATGATCATAATATTATTTAAATAATATATGAAATAATTATAGAACTATTATAATAATTATTTTATTATATGAATATGTTCAGAATAGTTTAGTTAATTATTTTTAACTTAATTAATAGTACTATATATGCAAGATAAATTAGATATGGAATCCAAACCTTAATTTTGGATTTTGATCAATGAATGAGGATAATAATATAATATTATTTATATTTCAGTGCTATAAATATGTATTGTATGTGTGTTGACTGATAATAGTTGGTCAATTATGGTGTATCATGACCAAACCTAGCATTATTTTGTGAAACACTAATTTAAAACTCGAATACGAGTTCAAGGTTATTTGGTAACCGTGTTATGTGATAATTATGTGTACTTTAGAAATTTATTGTTAATTAGGGAAACTCTAACTGATATTTAGGAACCCTAATTAACTGAAAACCCTAATTTCTAAATTAGTAACCCTAATTACTAAACTAGAAACTTAACTGTTAAAATATACAACTAACTGTTAATTAGGGAAGCCCTAATTATTATTTAGGAAACCCTAATTATAAAAAAATTAGGAATTCTAAATGCTAAAACAAAAACCCTAATTGTTAATTGTAAGCCCTAATTGCTAAATTAGTAATCTTAATTATAATTAGTAAAACTTAAACCTAATTTTCATGTTCTATGTAATTAGAAAACTAAATGTAATTAAGGAACGCTAATTTATAATTTTTAGAAACTAAAATTGTATATTTTTAGTCAAATTAGAAATTCTAGAAACTAATAAAATTTATGGAACCTAAGGGTCAAACCCTAAGGATCAAACCCTAAGGGTTTGCCAAGATTACCTTCATGCCATTAAAATCATAAGACAAATTACCAAATTGCCCTTATTGTATTATTAAAGGAAACTTGTAGATCTTAGCTTATGTGTAATTGTTCAACCACTCCAACCTAGCCATGTCCCTACATATTACACATATCAGCAGCAACATATCAACCAAATGCATTGCACCACATTATTTATAATATCAAAGAGAGAGAAAAGTCACTTATTAAGCCATTTGTGCAACCAATACTCAACTCACTTCTCTCTCACCCAAACCCACGAAATTTTAAGGCATTTCAGTCACAAAACAAAGCCCCACTACCTCCATTAACAAATCAAAAAGCCAGATTCAAGTTAGTTCATAGAAAGGTATAAACCCTAACTTAGAATATGATCTTTAATGTTGTGTTAGAACTGGTGTTTATGTGTTGTAATATGTTGTAAGTGAAAGTAGTATGCATACAAGCCAATCATATTTGATGATAAAGCATATACTTTGTAACAATCTTATTCATTTATTAATAAAAAGTATTAATTTATTAAAGGCTTTTAATTATCTACATGATGCTGTTTTATAATATGTGATAAACCTATAGTTTTAAGCAATATTTTTAGAATAATGATGATGATCATTCTAATGAGATCTAAATTCTTAGAAAGCTTAAAACTAAAATAGTTCTCAATCGTTGGATTACTAAATTGAGGATTAGTGAATCCGGATAGATTGGTACATACGTTGCTTGCTCATTGGATGAGGATGATTGATCTCATGATCATTTGTGTGGAGACAATAAAGCAAGTATGTAGGTGCTTATTAGAGAATAAGTTCTTTGAGCGTGGCTCGCTAAGGAATACCTAATGGAGTTTTACTTTGTCGTCAATAGAAATTCTGTAGTGATAGTAGTCAAGTGATCCTTGGACTTGAGATCATCATAGTATCTTGTGTATGATGAGTTATACTTTGACTTATTCCTTAAGACCCTTAGGGTATATCAAAGGGTATGCTTGGGTATAATAAGTTGTACATGGAGATAATGTATGATCAATAAAGAATCTACCACTTCTAGTAAAAGAAGAGAAATGTCATATGTGATTCGATAAATGACAACTCAGTAGTCCTTGGCCAAGGCAGAATGAAATTAGAAATGAGTTTCTAATTTGCATTCTTTGGAGTTGTGAATTTAAGAGTCGAAATACATATAATTAAATAAAATAAGACTTGACAGAAATTCCATGTCTTATATTTAATTGGGACATTGTATGATAGAAGGATTGAATTGTACGGTAACTATTTACTCAAAGATTCTTTTATGATTAATGTTGAAATCTATATTATCTGGAAAGTCGTTGATCGCTAGGGAGGCTTATCCCTATTATAGAATAAATATTATTTATTTAAATAAATTAATCATTTAATTTATTAATTTAAATAAGATTAGAATTATTTCTAATTGATTTATTCACAATAGGTTTAATATGGAGAACCTAAAGGGTCACACCATAAAAGGAAGAATAATTATTTAAGAAGTTAATGGCATAATCGTAATAATATGTTAAGTATATTTAATTTAATCTATGGTGATAGAATAAATTAAATAGCTTAATATTATTATTTAATATTTTAGAAATATTAAATATAAATTAATAAGAGAGTCTTATTAATATTATTACAATTATTATTATTTTAATTTCTAAAAGAGTTTAGGAATTAATTTAATATAAGTACTCTCAAATATCCTAATAGGATTATGAGGCAAATTAATTAAAAGAGTTTAATTAATTATTCCTAATAAGATTAGGGAGCTTAATTAATTAAAAGAATTTAATTAATTAAAATAAAATCCAATTCCTTAATTATTAAGGAGGGTTGCCACATCTATAAATAAGAGGAGTCTTATTATGGGTGGGGTGGTTGACACTTTCACAACACGTGAATACGTAATTCCAATAGTTGGGAGAGTACGTTCTTTTCTATAGAGATAGAAAACTAGGGTTTTAGCCAACCACCCATCTTCTTGAATCTTTATTCTTTCTTGGTGGATCACCTCTAGAGGCCAAACACTTGGGTGGCTAACGTTGATCAAAGGAAGGAATCAAACCGGTGGATTCAAGTTGACGAAAACGATTTGGAGGTGAACTCGCACACGAGGAAGCTCGAATCTTCAAGGGTATGATTCTTGTTCTTCATATCTTTTTGTTTAATTAATAATTGCACATAATGGGTGATCCGGGTATATGATTTGTAAATTTTTAAACTCTGATTTTTACACGTTTTCGCTTATTTATGTAATTTGATTGCGTTCTTGAATATTACAAACCTAACAGTGGTATCAGAGTCAAACCTTTATGTAAATTATTAATTATTTTAATTTAATATCTATATTGATATGTGTTTAGAACAATTTAATTGGGCATAATTTTATTGTATAAAATTTATTAAAAAAAAAAAAATTAATCGCGAAATTCATTTTGCACTGTGTCCGTGGTGAATTCAGTTATTATATATATAGCATTAGTGATCCCGCAACACTATCTGTTATATGATTACGTTTAAGATATATATAATTAATAATTCGCATACCACATCAGTATAAATAAGGATTACATCAGGATTCATAATTCCTGGAATCATGTGGCTGTAACTTTTATATATATGATATATATTAATGATTTACTCTCCTCATTTTTCGGCCTGGTCCCTAGTGGAATCATGTGGCTTTGAATTTCGTTGAGAATAAGAAAAGCTAATTATCTATAAGATACCTATAACCCAATCAAATTTATTATACATATGCATACACTAATTTTATATTTATATATGAATGAATTTTTTTTAATTTTTTCCAACTATATAAAATTAATAGGAATTACATCATAACTATAGCCGTTGAACTTGGAAGCTCAAGGGGAAAAGGAAATGGAATCTATATTTTATTTGATTATATATTCATTATCTTATGGTAAATTTAAACATTATCCACATATTTGATATCTTTTTAAGTATAAATCGTTAAATTATTTTTGTAGAGATAAATTTTATTTTTCTTTCTCTTTTCTACGCATTTTAAAATTCCAATTCCAAACGGAACATTAAGTTTGTCGGATGAAATTTAAAATAAAATAACGCTTAAAGTTAAAAATTACTTATACCCCAAAATAAAACTCCTGGTTTCTACACTATTTAAAAGAAACAAAAATACACATCTTTACTTTAAGTAATTAAAATAGGATAAAAGATTTTTTTAAAAAAAAGAAATAAAAAGAAAAAGAAGAAACATTGAACAAACAAGTAATATTTAGAGTGGTAGATTAATTTTAATCTTCATATCATTTTAGCAATATTAAAAATATGAAACTTCCAAAAACACCACTAGGGACCAGGCCGAAAAATGAGGAGAGTAGATCTTTTGTTCTTTTAAATAATTTTATGTTTTAAATAATTTTATGTTTTAGTAGAATTAATGATTATCACGTGATTCATGTTATACAGGTTCCCACGTGATTCATTTATTACAATATTATTAATAATTTTATAATTAAAATAAAAAGTTTATTTTAATTTTAAAATAAAAGTTTATTTTAATATTAAAATAAGAGTTTATTTTAATTTTAAAATTATATTTCATGCTTAACTAATTAGAATTGGAATTGGATTCCATGATAACTAATTAGAGTTAAAATTGGATTTAATATTTCCTTAAATAAAGAGTTTATTTAAATATAGAATAAGATTTCATATTATTCAAAATAAAAGAGTTTATTTTGAATAGGAAAATAAATTAAACGTTTCCTTAAATAAAGGAGTTTATTTAGATATGGAATAAGATTTCATATTATTCAAAATAAAGAGTTTTTTTTTTGAATAGGAAAAAGAGAATCCGTGTTTCCTTTAATAAAGTTTTTTTACATGGAATTGGATTCCATAATTAATTAAAATAAAGGAATTTATTTTGATTAAAGATTTTGATTAAAATAAAATAGTTTATTTTATTCAAAATTGGATAAATTAAAATAAAATAGTTTTATTTTGATTTAAATTTGGATTAAAATAAAGGAGTTTATTTTGATTCAAAATAAGATTTTATACTAACTAAATTTGTCCATTAAATGATATCAATATATATATATATTGAATGTTTATTATTCATTAGATGAATGTTATTTATTGATGCATATGGTGATGTGTATGATAATAAATTGGATTGATTATGGACTATTGACCAATGTGATTGAATTTTATTTTAGTTGGATGCATGAATGTATGAGTTTTATTAAATGCGGTCTGCGTACCGCGTCTTCTCTAAATTTTTCTTAATGTAAATTCTAACTCCCTCCTATGTACTTCTCCTTGACTGCTGATCAAGGTTTCTATTTATTTTAAAATAGTTTTCTAATAGGAATAGTTAGAATTAATTTTGAAGAATTGGAGATCAAGGAGCAAGGAACGCTTGAAGACTCGTTTGTAATGGAGCCCGGGTTTAAATGTAATAGTTATATTTAAATATTAATTCTTGCACCCCTAGGATTTGACTTTTTGGTTCACTTGGTGGCTCTAGTGAACCAAACTAGAATAAAAGTCTATAATCAATCCAAGTAGAATATAGTATTCTATATGTGCATGCTTATACTATATATATATATATATATATATATATATATATGTGTGTGTGTGTGTGTGTGTGTGTGTGTGCATGCGCTAAACAAGATGAGACAAATTAATAACAAACCCTCAAATATTTTATATTAAGTTGTAACGTTCAAAGATATTTGGAATATCGAGCGTAAGCTTTCTACAGCATGATATAAACAATAGAGTATTGAATATTTAATATGAGTTTGTTGTGTGCACACAAGGCAAGTATTAAATATTCAAGATGTTGTTTTATTACATATGATGTTTATAAGGAATTAAACATTCTTGCTTTGCTTTGTTGTACACACACAAGGGTGTAGTTTTCTCTTCACTTATATGGAAATCTTTGGGTCGACTTAACTTAAATCATTTTAGTTCGGATGTGCACACACTTGACCATTATGATTTAAGAGGCAAAATACAAGGAGTTACATAGTTGATGTAATTGACAAGAGTTGTCTACCTATTTATTTATATATAGTTTGTTGTGCACACACAAGGCTATATACATTTGAAATGGGATCCTTATTCTCACTAGCAAATCTTTAATTAGATTTTGCCGAACTATATAAGTGAGGGTAATATAGTTTGATGAAAATAGTGGGAGATACCAATTTAAAACAAGACCTAAATTATTTTGATAATTAATAAAAGAATGTATGCTAAAATGTTGTTAATTACAAATTCATTTATAGAATTTTACAATGTCTAAAATTACTATCACTGCGAAGCATATTAGATGCTAAATTAATCAGACCGAATCAAACGGGTTGGTTAAGGAATTTGAGAATAGTTCTCATAGCTGAAAAGCTATCTTATGTCCTTAATATGCCTATCCCTGCAATGGTTGCAGACAATGCCTCTGAGGAAGAGATTGCTACTTTTAGAAAGTGGCAAGATGATGCACAGTTGGCTCAATGCACCATGCTCGCATCCATGAGTGACTAGCTTCAACGTCAGCATGAAACTATGGATGCTCCTACTATATTCCTGCACATCAAGTAGTTGATGGTGAGGAAAGTAGGACTGATAGATATCAGATATCTAAGGAGCTCTTCCGATCTTGAATGGCCAATGGCACTATAAAGATGCATAAAAAGTTCTTAACATAATCAATTTGATTGATCAATTAGGACAACTGGGTTTTGTCATGGATGGAGAGTTGAGCCAAGATTTGATCTTGCACTCACTCCCGGACTCCTTTCACAATTGTTGTGAATTTTTCATATAAACAAGCTAGATATCAGCCTCGCTGATTTGCTTAACATGTTGAAAAATGTTGAGAGTCACTTTCCAACCAAGAAAGACAATGTCTTATTGGTAGGGGCCAAAGGATCTTCTGAAAAGAAGAACGATTCAAAGAAGGTAAATAGAAAGGCGTAAACAAAGATAATAAGAACAAAACTGATGCGGATAGCAAAGGAATTTGCTTCCACTGCAATAAGCCTGGACACTAGAAAAGAAACTGCGGGAAGCATCTTGCAGAGGCTAACTAAAGAAACTTAGTGAAGTTTCGGTTAAAAATACAATTTTGTTCAAGATTTAAAATAAATTTTTCTTTAAGTCAAGGTTCTACTTAGATATTGGATACCGACTTTGGTTATCATAAATATAGATTTATGAAGGGACCAAGCAGAAGTAGAAAGCTAAACAAAGATAAATAATCTTATGTGTGGGAAATGAAGCAAAGGTTGCTACATTAGCCATAGAAACTTATAGTTTAGCAATGCCTACGGGCAAGTCTATTAAGTCAATAAGTTGTTATTGTATTCCAGTTCTCGTTGGAAACATTATTTCCATTTTATTGTTGGACAATGAATTCTTTGGTATTATATTTAAGAACAATTGTTGTTCTATTTATAATAATAATGTTTTTATAGAACTGGAATATTATTTAATGGATTTTGTGTACTTGACTTACGTGAAAAATAATTTTACAAATTGAACAAACGAGTATAAGAAAAGGAGATGATCATTCAAAGAGTTGAATGTATGTATTTGCTGAAATACAAGTGTGAATTATTTGAAAGGTTCAAAGAATTCAAAAGTGAGACAAATTGGTAAAGTATTAAGATTCTTTGATTAGATCAAGGAATAAATACTTGTGCAATAAGTTTTTAGATCATCTCAAATGGTTTTCTCACAATGGACGCCTTCTGATACGCAATAATTGATTGATGTATCTGAAAGGAAAAATCGTACCTTGTTGGACATGGTGCGGTCCATAATGATTTTACCGACATTCCAGTATCCTTCTGGGATAATGCCCTAGAAATGGTTGCATATCTACGAAAAAGTAACCTCAAAATCTGGCCCCAAGACTCCATAAAAGTTATGGACAGGGAGGATTCCTAATCTAAAGTATGTTAAGATAATGGGTTGTCCAACTTATGTGAAACGGTTTCAAAGGATAAGCTTGGGACAAAATTTGACAAGTACAGATTTGTGGGACATCCTAAAGTAAGTTTAGGGCATATGTTCTATAATCCTACTTAGCAAAAGGTATTTGTTGAGCAACATGCTGCCTTCTAAGATAAAGATGTTTATCATTGAAGGGGTTAGTGGGAGGATAATAGATCTTGAAGAGTTCAACCACAAAACACTATAAGTCAAATAAGAGGAACCTATAGATAAACCTATTGTACCACAACCGAATCATAAATCTAGAATAGTACCGAAGATACCTAGGAGGTATGGATTCATCATGGATGATGATGATGAGGTACGCATCATAGAAGATGATGATCTAGAGTTACATACAATGAGGTAAGAGTTCTAGTGTGTACAAAAGGGTCAGTGGGAGCATCGTGAAATTTCTAGTATTATATGTTGATATACTACGAATGAGGAATAACATACCAATGCTACAATCAGTAAAGATAAAGTTATCTAAACATTCCTCCATGAATGTTTTGAGAAGAGTATCTTAATCGGGGATACAAATCTATATAGATAGATTTGAGAGGATATACGGCATAACCCAAGGAATGTATATTCATTTGATGCTAAAGTTGTTTAGCATGGCAAACTCCAAGAGATGTCTCATGTTGATGAGTCATGGAGTGTATCTCTCTTAATAGACCCCATAGACTCCAAAAGAGAGATCGCATGAGTTACTATCATGTATGCAATGAAATGTACGAGACCTGATGTCGAGCAGTCATATTCTGGAGAAGTTCACTGTGAGACAGTGAAAAACATCTTAAAATTCTTAACCGGCACTAAGGATGTGATCATACATGGTGGGTCTAAATTAAAACTAGAGGGCTTAATAAACTCAAGTTTTAGACAGACCAAGACGACATAAAATCCACTTTAAGGTAAAGGGTTACCTTGAACGGTGGTGTAGTGAATTGAAAAGGTTTCAAACAGTAAAGAGTTGTTGGTTTAGTGATAAAGACAAAGTATATAGCTATAAATGAAGCTGCAAATTGATTGTTTGGATGAAAAGTTCATTACAGAACTAGGAATAGTTCCTAAGTCTCATCTTGGATCTAAACATGTGTTGTGGCACTTTCATTTGATTATAAGAATCATTGAAAGATGGAAAATCACTATAGAGATAGTGGACTCTCAAGAATAATATTACATATCCATTTACTGAAGCTTATCCAACAACAGGATAATCGTCACTTAGAGAAGAAGAGTATGAGATACCATGACGATTGGCTTTAGTGCAAGTGGGAGATTGAAAGTAGTATGCATACAAGCCAATCATATTTGATGATAAAGCATATACTTTGTAACAATCTTATTCATTTATTAATAAAAAGTATTAATTTATTAAAGGCTTTTAATTATCTACATGATGCTGTTTTATAATATGTGATAAACCTATAGTTTTAAGCAATGCTTTTAGAATAATGATGATGATCATTCTAATGAGATCTAAATTCTTAGAAAGCTTAAAACTAAAATAGTTCCCAATCGGTGGATTACTAAATTGGGGATTAGTGAATCCGGATAGATTGGTACATACGTTGCTTGCTCATTGGATGAGGATGATTGATCTCATGATCATTTTGTGTGGAGACACTAAAGCAAGTATGTAGGTGCTTATTAGAGAATAAGTTCCTTTGAGCGTGGCTCGCTAAGGAATACCTAATGGAGTTTTACTTGCTGTCAATAGGAATTCTGTAGTGATAGTAGTCAAGTGATCCTTGGACTTGAGATCATTATAGTATCTTGTGTATGATGAGTTATAATTTGACTTATTCCTTAAGACCCTTAGGGTATATCAAAGGGTATGCTTGGGTATAATAAGTTGTACATGGAGATAATGTATGATCAATAAAGAATCTACCACTTCTAGTAAAAGAAGAGAAATGTCCTATGTGATTCGATAAATGACAACTCAGTAGTCTTGCTGCCATATGAGAATGAAATTAGAAAGGAGTTTCTAATTTGCATTATTTGGAGTTGTGCATTTAAGAGTCGAAATACAGATAATTAAATAAAATAAGACTTGGTAGAAATTTCATGTCTTTTATTTAATTGGAACATTGTATGGTGGAAGGATTGAATTGTACGGTAACTATTTACTCAAAGGTTCTTTTATGATTAATGTTGAAATCTATATTATCTGGAAAGTCGTTGATCGCTAGGGAGGCTTATCCCTATTGTAGAATAAATATTATTTATTTAAATAAATTAATCATTTAATTTATTTATTTAAATAATATTAGAATTGTTCTAATTGATTTATTCACAACCAATTTAATATGGAGAACCTAAAGGGTCACACCATAAAAGGAAGAATAATTATTTAAGAAGTTAATGGCATAATCATAATAATATGTTAAGTATATTTAATTTAATCTATGGTGATAGAATAAATTAAATAGCTTAATATTTATTATTTAATATTTTAGAAATATTAAATATAAATTAATAAGAGAGTCTTATTAATATTATTACAATTATTATTATTTTAATTTCTAAAAGAGTTTAGGAATTAATTTAATATAAGTACTCTCAAATATCCCAATAGGATTAGGAGGCAAATTAATTAAAAGAGTTTAATTAATTATCCCTAATAAGATTAGGGAGCTTAATTAATTAAAAGAATTTAATTAATTAAAATAAAACTCAATTCCTTAATTGTTAAGGAAGGTTGCCCACATCTATAAATAAGAGGAGTCTTATTATGGGTGGGGTGGTTGACACTTTCACAACACGTGAATACGTAATTCCAATAATTGGGAGAGTACGTTCTTTTCTATAGAGATAGAAAACTAGGGATTTAGCCAACCATCCATCTTCTTGAATCTTTATTCTTTCTTGGTGGATCACCTCTAGAGGCCAAACACTTGGGTGGTTAACGTTGATCAAAGGAAAGAATCAAACCCGGTGGATTCAAGTTGAACGCGAAACGATTTGGAGGTGAACTCGTACCTGAGGAAGCTCGAATCTTCAAGGGTATGATTCTTGTTCTTCATATCTTTTTGTTTAATTAATAATTGTACATAATAGGTGATCCGGGTATATGGTTTGTAAATTTTTAAACTCTGATTTTTACACGTTTCCGCTTATTTATGCAATTTGATTGCGTTCTTGAATATTACAAACCTAACAGTAAGTAGTGTTAATCAATGATCTGGGTTGGTATCTTATAGATCCATAACATCTAAGTGCTCAAAATTAAAGTTTTTGAAAATCTGGAAAAAGTTAAAAAAAATTGTCTGACAATGAACGTCAGACCTCATATTTCTTTATCTATTATGTGTTTTTGTTGTTTAAAGGTTTGATCTTGTAATATTCTATGAGATCTTGGATCTGGAACTTGAATCAGGTTTAGATCTGGCATAGATTGAAAGTTATTGATGGTCAAAGTCGGTTGACCGACCATGACCAAGCCTTTTTGGGTAACCCAAAACTTACCCAGATGGCTCTGACAGTGAATTCATGTACACAGATCTTGTTGTGTTTGTTGATTTGGTTCTTGTTATTGTATCCATATTGAAGTATGCTACATTAACTGTTGATACAAGCTTTTATATTGCCTAAACATCAAACAGGTGAATCATAGTGGATGGTCAAACCAAGCCGGACGAGCATGAAAGCTGTTTTCTGGGTAACCCAAAAAACGCTTGAACATGTCGTCTGACATGGTTTGACCGGCATAGATCTGATTGATCTATTGTTGTTTTAGTGATCTAATGTGATAGATTCCTTCCTGGTCATGTTGACTACACACTAGATCCATTATATCACAAAAAATGCACGAATTACAAGTTGTGGAAGCCCAAAAGTGACTGCTCGAACTGTTCTTCATTTCTGGGTAACCCAGAAAATGAAGAACAACTCTGACAACCACTTTGTACGACCAGATCTTCTTGGTTATGTGTTGTATGATCATGTTTGTTGTTGGATCATGTAGTCTTACACTAGCACTACAAGATCTGACTAACAACATGCCCAGAAACTTTAAGATCTAAGATCTATGCTTGGTCAAACTTGATACCTTGCTAACTGTCTATGAAGATCTGGGTTTCATCAAGAACATGAAGAACATCTATAGCGACGGTTTTGTCGCTATAGGTAGTCTTTAACGACACTTTATTTATAAAATTATTATTTTTATTAAATAATTAGAAAAAAAATAGTTTTTAATTATGAAAAATACATAATAAATTGCTAAAAATTATTTTAAAGCCTAAAAATTAGTTTTTAATAATTTTGAATATATTTAATTAATATCTTATTTTTTTGGAATATTAAAGGTATTTAATTTATATAATTATAATATTAAATAAATTGTTTAAAAATGATTTTATACTTGAAAAAAACATTTAAAATTATATTATGTTATAAGAAAATATTTTAAGTTATTTTAATGACTTTTAATATTTTATGATGAATTTTATTAATAAATTAATATTAATTACAATTAAGTTATTTAATAAATGTATTAAATAAATTATGAAAAATAGAATTAATAATTTAAAAATCATATATAAATGACTTAAAGGTTATAAAAATATTTTAAGTTATAAAATATAACTTTTGATATTTTGTCATAAAAAATATTAATATTAATGATATTAGATTTATTTAATATTTATATTAAATAAATTAGTTTAAAAATGATTTTAATATTATAAAAATCATTTTAAATGAAAATAAAATGTTTAAAAATATTTTAAGTTATAAATATAACTTTTAATATTTAAATGATAATTTCATTAATAATTTAATATTAATGATATTAAATTTATTTTATAATTATATTAAATAAATAGTTTAAAATGATTTTTATTTATTTAAAAATCATTTAAAAAGAATATAAATGAATTAAAAATATTTTAAGTTATAATCAATGACTTTTAATATTTTGATAAATAATGCATTAATATTTAAATATTAATGGTAATTATTTAAAATAATTTTAAATATTTTAAAAATGATTTAAGGGTAATATTAATACTTTAAAAATATCTTGAGTTATTATAAATAACTTTAAATATTTTAGCAATGGTTTCATTAATAGAATTATTTAATAGTAATGATAACTTTAAAAATATTTTGAGTTAAATATTAATGATAATAGAATTATTTAATATTTAAATCATTTAATAATGATTCCTTTGTTTGAAAAATCATGATAAAATATAATAATTATTTAAAAATTATTATAAGTCATTTAAAAACAATTTGACCGATGTTTAAGTTATAGTGAACTTCGGGATAGAGTCTTAGACTCGATAATTACCCGATAAAACCGTCAGTATACCGAAATGTTTCAGAAAATTGATCTGGACTTAAATAGGTTGACTTGATAGGTGTTTATTTGTGATTCAATGGTTGTTAAACATATGTGGCAATGTGATTAGATTATGTGCTGGCTGCATATTGCAGTACAATATGATATGATATGTTATTCTAATCGAATAAATGATCTTATTAATGATATGGCTTGATATAAAAGATAAAACTAAGTTGCATATTGTAAGCAGCAGATCAGGCAAGTATCTAGCCCTTTGCATTTACTTTATGCAATGGACACGTGTAAGCTAATATCTGAACTATTCTTTTTCATTATTCAAATGTCTTAACCCCAGTATATACTTATGCAATAATTCTGTATAAGTAAGTTATTATATCATAATCTGTTGTACAAGTTTATTTGTTCTGTTATTATTGATCAAGATATATATTCTGTTCGTTAATTTCTAAAGAATGGTTATACAAGTGTCCTCACTTGGATAATCATTATATTTTATCACATGTTGATACATACTTATTGGTTTCCAGTATGTATACGTTGACTTAAAAGCTGTCTAAGCTAATTGATCTGGCTAGACACAAACTTAAAAATATGATTGAACACGATAGACTTTATTGTTATCCAACCGAATTATTTTGGTTCGGATTCCAGACTGGTATGAATATCCCAAATATGGGAAATTTTTATGCGCCTAAGGCGGATATGCTGGACAAAAATATCGTTCTTGTATGTAGTATTGATCAATACAGGGCATAACGGGCTAATCACCCCCGTGCCCATAAGTTATGACGGTTTACATATGAAGTTCTGTTTAACCTTTTCAAAAATAGAAAACAATGTTCAAAGTCTGTCGACTAATCCTCATTTATAGTCAGTACGTAGTTTCAAAATTTTGAAATCGAAATGATATGTTGTTTATTAATGGTTCAACTTACTTCACAACTGTTGATCCGTTATAGAAGTGTTATTCAAAGGAAACATTTAATCCTTTCAGCTAACTATTATTGATAGCTATTACTTGTTGGGCACTCAAATGCTCATCCTTGCTTAATTTAAATGTTTTCAGCTAAGTGTGAACAACTAGAAGGCTCTGCCAAGAACAAAGGAAAAGGGAAGGTTGCTAAATGAGTTTCTATGCTATCTTATGTAATAGATTAACTTTACTAAGATTATGATATCTATTATCTATCATGTATTGTAATGAATGTTTAAAGGTTACATATTTGGGAATAGACTCTGATATGAATATAAATTAAGTTTGATATTTATATTATTGTTATTATTATTAGTATTATTCCGCTCATAGAAATGGTATCGTGAAACACCGAGTTTGGGTTTCCAATACCTGAATTTGGGGGCATCACACCAAAGCCATCTGTAAAACTTGCCAATGGTAAGGCAACAAATGTAGTTCTTTGGTTTGATAGATTCATGTGGATTGTTTGATTACCAATTCAGAATCCCCAAAGACAGTTAACTGCCTGATGCCCATTGAATGGGAAAGTTTTTGGCCCATGATACAGCCTTCATACTCATTGGTCTATTAGAGATAATTGGTGATATTTGTCTTGTACCCATTGGTCTTTATCCAGCTGAGCGTCCATCAACACTCTGAGGGATTCCATTTCCACCTCTATGGGGAGCACGACTTTCATCCCATAAGATAATGAGTAGGGGGTTGCCCCAGTGGAGGTACGCATTAAAGTTTTGTAGGCTAATAAAGTCAGAGGTAAGAGGTCAGGCCATCCTTTGTGATTGGCAGACATCTTTTGCATGATCTTCTTGATGTTTTTATTAGCTGCTTCAACAGCACCATTCATCTTTCGACGGTAAATAACAGAGTTAAGGTGTTTGATATGGAATTTACTGCATAACTCCTCCATCATTTTGTTGTTGAGGTTCTTGGCATTGTCTGACACAATTACCTCTGGTTGTCCATATCGACAAATGACATTGTTTCTGATGAAACCAATAATGAATTCTTTGGTAACCCTGGGGAAGGAGGCTGCTTCTACCCAGTTGGTGAAGATATATACAGACAAAAATGAAAACCACGGACCGAAGTTCGAGCATACACACACAACATGACTTTCAACGTGAAGAATAATGTGTGCAAAGATGAAGAGAAAGGCTTTATAGAGTGTGAGAAGGCTTACAGTGGGCTGCCAAGGTAGGCTTCTATGACTCTAGATGGATAAACACTCAGCTCCTGCCGGTAAAATATAGCTATATATGAGCTAACAGGTGTTTAAAATGAGAAAGCACTCAATATGGGGTGTGTGCAAAGCAAATTGGACAGGGCTTCCTCGCTTCTTTTTCTCTTATAAATGGCCACCCTAAGCTCTATATTTATAGAATTTGGGAGCCGCAGTGTATACTGTGGCACCAAGAATGCACTGCTGTTTGCCGGGGTGCCCCAGAACTCCCATGGTCTCGTCGTCTTGAAGTACGTGCACTCATGCATTGTGATGTCCGCTCGAACTTGCAGAACTTCAATCCGAGCATCTGAACGAGGTGTACAAGACCTTCTTCGGACTGTTTTTGTCGAGAGTTACGCCATGACATGGGATTAGAGGTTGTAGGAAGTCAGGAAGAGGGGACCATGCCCATGGTCTTCAAGCTTCAAATTCTATCCAGTGTGCTGCCACGCGTAATAGTCACTCGGGATTGGAACTCCTTGGATCTTGTGGGACATTTTTGTGTAAAAATGTATGTATGAAATGTTAAGACGGCGCGCTGGGGGTTGATGTGGCAAGATGATGTTTTTGCCCTTCACTAGGGTTATCTCCAGTTTGGGCTGATAGCAGACGTTGCTCAGGGTTACATCTGAGATTGGACTACTGCAAGTGTTTGAATTCTGCAGGGTCACCTTTAAGTGTGTCTATCTTCCCGGTGTTATCTTTGGATCTTTGGAATGAGTGCCTCGACAGGAAGTCTGAGATTGAAGCTGATTGCATGCATTTGAAACAAGCATTTCTGGAGTTATCGCCTGAACTGCAACGACATTCCTCGGGGTTATCTCCAATGTTGAAACTCAGGGTTATCTCCGAGGTTGGAATTGATACTCCCGGTGTGTGTTCCACGGTTGAGACTGAACTTCCGGTGGTATTCGGAATGGATGTGAGCTGTCTTCCAGGGTTATCTCTGAAAGATGAATCTGCCCTCATGTAATGTTAGTCACAGGTGTGCAGAAAATTTTGAGTGTCTACATATGCCCCTCTTTATAATATTCATGCAATGCAAGGCATGGATAGGATAAAGAATCCTAGACACTTGAAATGCAACAACATAAACATGATGCTATGTGCAGCAACATGATGCAAATGTATGATGCATGATGGAATGATTTTTGGTTCCCTGTTAATCCTGCCGGGGATGACAATCAGTGATGTCTTGGACATGCGATCCAAGTCTTCAAGAATGTTGACGTTGGGGTTATCACCAAAGTCCTGGATCCTTGATACAGACTTTACTCCGAAGATGTGCCTCTCGTGTGCAAGAGATTTGTGGGGATAAAGCTTTGTCTATTTGAGAATGTGTATAACATATTCCATCATTGGTCCTCTACGATGAGGATGGTCTTCTCTGGTTTGTGTTACCAGCATATACCACGATCTTGTCGGGGTTACTACCAACAGTATATATTGTCAGGGCTATCTGACCTTCGCTGATGTGTGTATCACCGAATAGATCCCTACTGAGCAAACTGTCAAGGCTGTTTGACGTTCATTGATGTGTATATCAATGGTTTCATTACGTTGTGACCCCTGCCGGGGAAGGTTGTAGATAAGTGCATTAATGGATAAGATCATCGAATGGCCTCCGATGCTTCGATGGGTTTACTTGCCATCGGTTGAAATGATGTCAGGGCTGCTTGACCTTCATTGACACGTACATCAATAATTGAATTACATTATAACCCCCACTGGGGATTCGTTCATAGACGAATAATGCGTTGTAACCCCCACCGGGGATACGTGAATGAGTGAAAGTTTGCGTTATGAACCCCACCGGGGATACTTTATCAATGATTGAAATTGGCGGTGTGACCTCTGCCGGGGATACTTTAATGATTGAAATCGGCGTTATGACCCCCGTCGGGGATACTTTATCAATGATTGAAATCGGCGTTGTGACCCCCGTCAAGGAACATGTCTTCTAGGGTTACGACCCTGTATTTGGCGGCATCAGACCTGTGTGAGGCATTGTCGAGCATGATTTGCAAAAGATGAGGTCATTGGTATAGTATACCTTGCATTTAGGCGAATACCAATGAGTGATATGTGAAGCCAGAGTTTGGCCCGTGAAAACCAAGATTTCAGGCTATTCCGCTCAATCGCGTAACGTTTTTATTCTTGATTTGGCCTTTTTCAGCTTGTGAGACCTTCTTTGCAACTCGAATTGAACTGAGCCAGAAGGGTGGAACCCATATAGGGGTGTCACAGGTACACCTGCAGTAGCTGCAGGTGGACCTGAGGCCAACCGTGGCTATATAAAGCCTGCAGGTTGCTTTCATAAGTTATTTTCAAACTACGCGGCGAAGGAAATCTGAGAGCTCTTCTTCAGATCTGCTGAGTTTGGGCAACTTTCTGCAAATTCTATTACCGTACAAGTGTTCTTCACTATCCTGGTAATGTATGCATGTATTCTTTTCCAGTTTCTATCCGTTGGAAAATGACTTATCACATGAAATACATCTAGACACATAGTAGTGAATATGCATGCTGATATGACTTGATAAAAAGTATTCAACATAGTAAATGCTAGTATTAAACCATGATGAACATAATGATGTGAAAAAATTTGACTTTTGACACAGTCAAATTGGTACCTTTTAGTGTCATTTCTTATCTAATTTGAGGATAAATGAGTAAAGGTAGAAAAGCAAAATAATACTGGTAATTAGACTACACTTACGAATTTTTTACTGTGATGTATTAATGCATGTAGGATATATATGACTGTGGATAGGTGTGCTACTGAATGGCCACCTAGTCATGCCTATGTGCATGTGGATAGTCCCATTTACAAAGGAGACTATGGCAAAATTTTCCAAAACATAGGCATTGGGTAGTTATGCATTTTATCTCTACTGTAGACGTATGTTAAAATAATACATGCATGCATGTAGTCATAAAAATGCATTTTGAAAAGCTCCAGGTTAAACATTACCACACCCTTTCTGAGGTGATTTGGAGACTTGTTGTCTAGATATTATGGATCCGGATCAACCGAGTAGTTCCCGTAGGATCACTTCTGGTGTACAGAGAAGGGCTTTAGAAGTGCCTCGACCCTGTTCTGTTAGACAGCCTTGTCGTTTGGTGGAGGCGGTGATAAGTCATGTCCAGGTTGAAGTGCCAGACGTCGAGGACGAGGAGGAGGATGTTCCGGTTACGGACCCCGTTCCTGCTGCACGTGTTCCTCGTAGGGATTTTCCAGGCATTCAAGTGATGAACCCAGAGCTTCTGGATGACTTGAGTCGACACCCTTCAGTTTATCTGCGTGCAAATGAGGTATAAAGTTAGATCTTAATCTTCCTTATTTCCTATTGATGAGGAGTAAAGGGTTCAGATGTTGATCTACATTTGATGTAGGTTCCCGGCTTTACACAGCCTCGAGGGAATTGGTTCAGCATTCACTCTATGTATCAAGCTTTGCATGATGACTATAGAGCAATTGTACATGGCTGGGAATTCAGGATGTTCTTTTCCATTCTTCCCCGTCGTTGTCCCTGGGGTTACCTCAGGGCATTGTTCTAATGTTGGTCTCACTGACTCGGTCACTCCATTTTTTCGGATCGTGAGGTGATGATGACACTGATGGATTGGCAGTTTATCACAAGTATGGAGATTGGAGGGCGTCAGTGCCTTGTATGGTGGATATCACCCCTACTGCCGTTAGGTCGTTGTTAAGAGTTCTAGCGGAGGCGCTCAAAGGCGAGGGACTATTCCATGGGTCCTTTGAGCGTGAGATGCTATGCGAGCGGCCATTGAGTGAGCCCATACCCGATGATGTGAGAGTCAGGGATCAGATTCTTCGACGATTATTCCTGATGATCATTAGGGGCTACTTCATAGCAGATAACTCTTCTACGGTGTCCTTCGCTTTGATCAACGCCACTCGATACGTGGACCGTATAGGAGAGTATAATTGGGGTTCCTACACCTTCGCCTATTTCCTCAAGGGAATGCGCATGAGATTGCACGGCTTGACCGAGGCTTGGTTAGGATTCTACCCGTTTCTGCTGGTGAGTATTTCTCTTGTCTTTTCCCATGTATAGGTTAAGAGTGTTAACTGATAACAGATGTTTGCCTTTGTGTTGGCAGTTTTGGGCCTATGAGAGGCTTCCATGTTTGTATCCCGTGAGTGTGTTAGACTTAGATACCTATCCACGAGGATGGAGATGGCATCATTCCATACTGGCGGAGGTCCCTGTTGCTGAGGGTTTTACTCATTGTCGCCTACAGCTGGAGTTGTTAACAGTGGATGTCATCACGTGGGTTCCCTACTTTGGGGAGCATTTGAGCATTGGATTTTAGGATGGGTACCCGACTGGTGTCGAGCACGTGATTTCCACCCGTTGGATTCCTCTCTTCACAAATGGAGGATGGGAGATCTACTTAGGTGAGCGTGCTATTAGGAGCACCACATGAGAGATTCGTATGCCGATCTTGCCTCCTGTCAGGCGTTATTGGCCTGTTTCGCAGTCACCTCATTGATATCCCATTGTTGGGTATTGACGGTTTCATATTATCAGAGGGTCCCTGCACTCAGGAGATGTTCCAGCATTGGTGGTTCCCTCGTACCATTGGAGCCCAGACCCGCGCCACTCAGTTCATGGGGGATATGGTTCTAGGATCCGTGATGATGACAGATTGGCTAGCCTGTGTCCGAGATCCGACTCATTTGACACAGATTGACAGTTTGACCCGGTAGTTGGACCAGGCACATTTCTTTATCCGGTACTTGGGCAGAGATCCTTCAAAGGCAGATACTTTTGATCCTTCCAGCTCTAGCGCTGGCCCCTCAAGTGACCCATATGGCTTTTTCGGTGCAGGTCCTCCCTTGTATAGGCCTCACATCTCTGTGGATAAAGATCCAGTGACTCAGGAGGAGTTACATCAGGTGGACAGTATTGATGATGTAGACATTGACACCATTGTCTTCTTCTGATGTATATTCTTGTTATCTCTTTTGATATGCCTCTATTAGATATTGGGTAGCTTCGCCCCATTCTCGCTATATCTTTTGATAGGCCTCTATTAGTTGTAGGGCAGTTTTTCCCCATTTCCCTGTATTTTAGTTGTACAGAGATGTATTAGATGATGATATACTTAGGAATGTATGTACAATTTTCCATTCCCTATATCATATTGCCATCTATTGTATCATGCATATTATTATGTTATGCATATGTATATATGTCCAGAGATATTTAGTATTGACTCCTGGATGGTCTTATGACACGGCCTTTACAGATGTCTTCTTCGACAGTTAGTCGTATAGATCATACACCACTATTATTGGTGACATCTAGTATGCGATCGTGGTATGATAGTATGTCGCCATCGTATTGCAGGGGATTTGTAGATCATCTATTGCAGACATACTATGATACGTTGATGTTTCACGTTCCCACAGATTCGTGGAGGGCATGCTGGAGCACTGGGTATCGGAGAGGCAGGTTTTCCGATTTGGGACCCAGGAGTTGACTCCTACTCTGGAGGAGTATGCACGTTTGGCGATGCTGCCATTGGATAGACCTTGCGTACATATAGCGATTGGAGACATGGGTAGGCAGTTCATGACCCTTACTGGATTGAGGCGTAGGGTGGTGCAGGATGAGCTCACATCTGGCCACGTTATATCCCAGTGTTTTCTGTTTGATAGATTTAGCTCAGAGGATAGTTATGCATGGCATTCCGGGGATTTCACCACACCGGAGGATCATTGGCGTTTGGCCAGAGTGGATGTACTGCTATTGTGCGTACATTGGTATGTCTATATGCCACGATATATGGATGATTTGGACATAGGAGTCATCATGGCAGTGAGAGATCTCAGGGAGGGTCACACCATTATACCGATGATTATAGCAGAGACTCTGAGGTCGGCCACATACTGTTGTACTTATTCGACGGTGTTGTTTACAGGCAGCTCGGTCATGCTGTACGTATGGTTTATGTCACACTTGAGACCGATTGGCACTTTCAGATGGCATAGGTATTGTTTCACCCATGATATAGCCATGTCATACTCCTTTCAGCATGCGGAGTGTATAGATGCTGCATCTTGGTCAGCTTTCCTGACTGGGATCAGAGATCTGTTTGCTATATTGCCATGTACAAGGCTTAGCTCACCCTACAGCTTCATCACTCATGCTTCAGGCATGGATTATCTCCCTATAGCTGGTTTGAGGTGTAAGAACCCGAATTTTCAAAAAAAAATATTAAAATAAGAATTTAGTGAATAAAATTCTTAAGGCTTGTGAAGGGTTCAAATAAAAATATATAATGTGTTACGAGGTATGTGGTATTATGTTACATAGGGTAATATGAGCTATGTAATAAGTAATGTTGTGGTTAATAAATATATACCATTATTATATATTTGTTAGAAATTGTAGAGATGAATTTATATGAAGATGGATAAGATTTATCTATCGACCTTAAATAATTTATAGAATTTTTTTTATTATAGTAAGTTGGTGACATTAAAATATCTTTGATAATCATCAATTTCTTGAGTATATGTACGAGTACATATCAAGTCTAAGGTAGTGCAACCATACTCTTTAATGGTTGATGTATAGGAGCTGGGCTAAACGATTCCTTCAGAGAGCGGAGGTATATATGAACTGGTAACCGATCTAACTCACTGTGAAAACAGTGTAGATGAGACAGAAACTAATTTGTTGGTTGTTTGTGGGAAACCACTCAGTGTACTATATTGAATACTATTAAAGACTCGAGGTGTGTTAGGTTTGGACTTGTACATATGTACGTTGTTGACGAGGGAAGAAAATCGATATACCTTTAAAGTGGTTAGAGAATTATTGAGTGAATTGATACACAGCGAGAAGTGAGGATTAAAGGTATGCATGTATGTGTTATATTCGAGTGTTGTTTTATCGGTGGTAAGAAACCGTACAGGAGATGTATAGTTGATTAAACTAATAAGGGAGATATTGTTTTAAAACTCGAAGTGTGGTCCTTGAATAGTTAAGGAAAATAGTAATTGATGATGTGAAAGCAAATAGAGGATTGATGTTAGGCGAGTTAACGCTTAAGAAGGATGCGTAAATTATTTAGGAGTGTAAGGTTTGATTACGCTAATGCGAGAACTTATGCACTCGAGAATTTGGTATGGTAGCAATTGCGCCATTTCTAGAAATCTGTGATCAGTGTAGCTGCTACTGGTGGTCTGAGAAAATTCTGAGTAAGTTATGAACATTTGATTCTAAGAAATGGATACTAATAACTCTTATAAAAGTCATAAATGGTGACTAAGTTGTCCATGAATGGAGTAGGATAGCCAAGCGTGAATGGAATAAATATTTATTATGGAAGTTTATTAACCTAAAAGTAATGTTGGTTAATCAAGTTATATTATAGAATATAAACTTATAGAGCTTTGGGTGGTAGTGGCATGATATTAAATTGAATAGAAAAAGTTAATTCACTTACATAAGATGGTGAATTAAGGATTATGTGTTGCATAAAGAAAATGGAAGGAATATATTAATTTGATATATTAAATATATTACATAGTATTGTAATATTTGAAAGATAAGTTATTAATAAAAGAAAATATCAATATAATTATAAATGAATATTGGTTAGAGATGGAGGGATTAGATTAACACTTAAGGTGTGGCTGAATATAAAGATGGAAGAAGTTGTCTTGAGACAATCTAATAATTATATGAATAGTGTATAATTTAAATAATTAATAGAGTAAATATTAATTATTCTAAGTGTAAAGGTTGTACATATTATAAGTATGTAATTATTTAAGTAAGCTAAAGAATTTAGCATTACGATAAAGTGTGACATAAATCTTATATTAAATAAATATTAAAATAATATGGAATTGGGAAAAAGCCAAACGTGGCCTAGACCCCTATTATTTTATTATAGAAATAATAAGCTTGAGTTATATAACTCCAGTAAATGAGATAAATGAGCCTTGTGTGACATGAGTATTAAAGTTAAGCCAGACTGAAGGTTTATCTGAAATTATTAAAAGAGGATTAATGATTAATAATTATCATTATAATATTTATGTGTGATATGAATTAATGGGTTGGGAATACTCAACTGAATAATAGTTAGCCCAATTAAAATATTAAGTGGACTAAGGTACATGGAGTATATAATATGAGTACATAAATAATTCCTAATTCTACTTGGTGTAGTAGCATTAACGCATTAAAATTTTATTTTGGGAATTAAAGGAACTAATCTAAGCTAGTTGCTGAGAAATATTACTTGTCCCAAAATTAATGTCACACTCTAATTAACTGTCGTGTGATAGGCCATTGGCCTATTCTATTCCTTCCTCACAAAGCAATATAGCAGATGATGGCTACAAGCTGGTAATCATAGCTACAGGAATGGAGGAAGAAAGAGTTGGTAACCAACTCCTCATTGCCCTTTGGTTTCTTCTTCTTTCTGCTAAATCAAAACACTATGTAAAGGCTTTGACTGTGTAGAGAATTCTCTATAAATAGAGTTCCCTTATTCTTTTCCCGTTTGTTTGATAAGTTGTCTGAGAAAACTTAGCTATAGAAAGTTAGGAGAATTAGAGAGCAATAGGAGTATTGAAGAGCTCTACTTAGCATATTGAAGCATTCAAGTGGTAATGTTACTGACATAAATTCTCTTGAGTTCTATGTTTTGAAATTTCTTACTAATAACAAGAAATAGTTGCTTTTAAGTCACAAAATTGATGGCTAAAGCTTGTTTCAATCCATGAATTTCTGTTAGATGTTGTTAATATAGTTCAATATGAAAACAACGAGAGTTAAACGAACCAATTTGGTTTAGAAACGAATTCGTAGCGAATGATTTCGCTAACTTTGTCAAACATGAACATTTAGTATGAACATGAGTTGTAAATAAATATTTGGGTTAGTTAATGGTTATGTTAGTTGATGGGTAATTGGTATGTTGTAGTTTTATGAGTTATAAACCCATAGAATCGAAAATTAGTTAATTTGGATGAGTATAACTCATGTTATGATCATTGGAAGGAGTTTTGGTCTGTGTAATCGCGAAGAGCAGAGCCTGAGGGCCTGTTCTGCGACTTGGGACACAGCACTCCCCCCAAGGTTATTTAGGGTGCAGCTGCGCTGGGCTTCAGTGTCGGGTAGACTGCTTTGACCTACTGTAGTAAATTAGGCATAACTTTTTCATACGAACTCCGATTGAGGTGATTCAAGATGATCCGGAACGAGGACGAATAGACCTACAACTTTTGTTTGTTCTTTAAGTGTTTCAATTTGAAGTAGTTATAAAGGGTCAAAATAGTCATCTTTGTGACTATTACGTATTCAGAGGTGATCAGAGGGCATCGAGCGAGCACATACGCAAGTATAGTGCTCCCGGTGATAAAATATGTTATTCTAAGTGATGTAACATGAAAATGCATGATATTAGACATGAAATATAAGATTACCTTACTTATAAGGAATTGCCTTAGCATGATTGAGTATATTTTTAAAGAAACTTTAGATTTTAAAAACAAGTTAGACGAACCTTGAGTCATTTGAATTCTGATATTTGTAGCTTGTGTAAAGGGGTTAGTCATGCATATAAATAGGTATGACACATGGCCTTGAATACCTTTGTATACTATGAGTTGCATAGATGGTTATTTTCCAAAGATATATAAAGATTTTGAAAACAAACATTGACGAACTTGTGTACCTTTAATTCTGACCTTGATGACATATATACAAGGTCTAAGTACGCATGATGTAAAATTCAAAGCTGTATCATAGGTGTGTTAGATTACTTTGATTTGGTTAAAATGATTTCAAAGGCAAGCTCATGTATCATTTGCAAACAAAGTTTTATAAACGTGAAGTGGTTATATTTTAACCTTGAAAACATACGTAGAAACATGTACAAACAAGTATGACGTGTATTTTAAAGTTTCCTTGCATGATTAGTTTAGTATGACATTGACTTTGAGAATAAAGTTTTGAAGTTTTGAAACTAAGAGGGACGAACATTAAGTACTTGTGTTTTGATCTTATGTGCAACATGATAGGACTTTTATGCCTTTAGGCATGGTAAGTACGTGCACCCTACTAGATAGACATACTATGAACTATACATGTCTTAAAGTAAAGTTTGCAAGTGATAAACTATGCTAGTCATATGTAGATAAGATGTATACATATGAGCATGCTACTAGAGGCTTATTAGTATCAATATATGGTTTAAAATCTTGTAAACATCGAATTTCATTAAAGAAAGTTGTTAAGCCTTAAAGTGTGAAAACAACTTTGAATAAACACAAGAGGTTCTAAACTTTGACAAAATGACCTCTTGACGTGTGTAAATATTATGAGTTAACATTCATGCATGTTAAGAAATGAAGTGTGAACTGAGAAACTAAAATATTCAAATCAAGTGCGGCGAGGGATCTGGCATGCAATGCGCCCATCTAAGCCAAATCGGCAGTATAATTGTATGCTACGAAGCGATGATGCGACTATTTTAACCTTGATCTAAACTTTAAAGCATATGTGTAATGAATGTCTAAAGCTATAATACTTGACAGAAATGATGTTTTAAGCATGTGAGCATGTAATGGTTATATAAAACCCAAATTTGCTAATTTTATTAAAGTTTGCAAAATGTAAGAACGATGTGGATCGCGTATCTATAAACTTTAAATATGTGTCAAACACATAGCGAGTCAAGTGTGTGGTAGCTATATATGGATGTTGATGTCAAGTATGAGTGGTTAAGGTATACCTAGATATACCTAGTTATTCTAAGAGTATGATGAGAAAGTGAAATATAAGTCTTACGAACCTAGTTAGGAAATAATGTAACATTATTATTACATTAAGAATGTATGAAATATGTGACTAATGGATATGAATCCATGATTATATAACTGTGTAGGAATACACGAAGTGTAGATAAGCTTTAAGAAGTTAAGTCGTAGTTGATAAACTACGAATCAGGCAAGTCTTTCAGTTCCTATTTGTTATACGAATTCGACAACTGTTAGTTGAGCTATATTATGCTATGCAAATGTTGATGTATATATATGAAATCCATATGAGAGATGTATGAAATGTGAAAGTTGATCTTTGATGATATGCTTATGTTGTTAAATCTCTATGCATGTTATGTGTGAAGTAACATGCGTAGTAAATATTAATTGATTATGAATGCATGAACTGAATATGCTATTATATGCTATGTGCTGCATGAAAACTGCTAGAATTGTTGGGCTGTCGAGCTCACCCTTGCAAATAACCACTTTTGCAAGTTAAGGATTCACGGTAAAGGTTACGTGCTATTTGATTGATAAAGTCCAATAGTATCAAAGGAGATTGATTTATTATTTAACTAAATGCTCTTGAACTATGTTTAGGTTCTAGTAGATGTCCATGATAGTAGTTTATAATGTGTAATATCTGTTAAGTTGTACTATGTGATACATAGAGAAATTCGAATCGAGATGTAAAGATTTATACAAAAATTGAACAAAGTGAATCATAGAATAATTTGATTCAAGGATTTGTAATTGATTCGAGATAAGATATTAATAAAAGATTTATTTTTCAAAGGAGATTGAAAAAGTTTAAATTATTCCGCATATTTGTATAACATTGAATGTGATGTAAAATAGGAATAGTAAATGACCAAGATTAGAAACTTATAAAAGTTTGAGGTCATTACGTAGATCCTGAAAATGGAAAGAATTTATATTCTAAATTGTAATAAGTAAAGTTATATTCATTAAGTTATGAATACAAAAGATATATTAGTTTGAAGATAGTAGTATCGTGGCGGACCAAATCTAAGGTTCAAAGGGACCTGGATTTAGGGGCGTCACATGAGGGGCATGATTACTTACCACCCACTGGCCGTGATGTGTCAGTTTGACCAGTTCCAGGACTTCCATCCTTTTGAGGGGGCATCGAGTCAGTGCTTCGCTTCTTGCCACTTATCAGCAGAGGACAGATCCAGGTTGTATGCCTGTTGGGATCAGTGAGAGCTAGCTGAGTTTTCCATCAGCCATTCGGGTTGTTCTGCAGAGTATTCCACATGGATGGAGATAGAGAGGCGCATCGTTGTGTGGTAATATCCACGGTCTGGGGGGGTGATTCGACGATGAGGAGCCTATGAAGGAGGCTGATATTTCCATCGAGGAGGATTTGACTGTTGGGTTGCCAGCATTTGTGATGGATTCTCCCACTACGAGTGTTATTGTGATTCAACATTCAGCACAGTTTTGGGAGCAGAGTCTACATCTGATGACCTTTGAGAGAGATCAGGCTAGGGCCTTGATGTTGACAGCTCTTGATGGGAAAGACGTAACTCTATTAGAGAGAGACGAGGCTAGATCAGCTAGAGATACATTGATTGTAAAGCAGGATGCTGCCTTATCTGCCCAGGATGTGGCCGTCGCTGAGCGATACTTGATGAGATCCCTACGACTGGCATCCTTGCCGATATGAGTGCATACATTGATGAGCATCATGCCACCATGCAGTTAGCCTCGGATCTGCTAGCTAGATACCATTGGGCAGGAGCTTGCAACATTACCTCCTTCTTCGGAGAGGGATGCTATGTTAGATCTGATAGTCCGTATACACACAAACCCGTAGATAGCCTTGTATTTTCCTGCACAGACTAGCTTAGCCATTTTATCATGTACATCACATATGTATATATCAAACAGTATTATATATGGCAGAGAAATATATTTTGATTCACTTCCCTTTCAGTTGTGCCTTGATACTTGCTTGATATTTTACATTTCTTGAGGGGAAGCTGTGATCTTGATGCATTCTGAACTCATCCTTGATGTGTGGATATTGAGACGTCACAGTATCTTTCAGAACGGATCATTGATCTGTGTATATCCGTACCATCTTTGGTGTCTTGGGATTGGTTTCTGTATGTATATATGGAGAGGAGTGTGGCTTTCCTCTCTGAGATTGACCGCACCACAGATGGTCGTGATACTCCTATTTATGAGAAGCCTAGTTAATTCCATCTCTTATGGATTGGTGTTTCTCTTTGAGAGCACAACTGTGCATGACTTAGATGGTCGTGAATCTCCTATTTGTGAGGAGAGGTTAGGTAGTTCCATCCCTTTGGTGCGAAAGCCGATGAAATGTGTGGATTGAAGTTTAATCCCGATCTTAGTGTGACAAGTTTTTTTGTTACGGTAGGGGTTAGGCCAGAACCATAAATGGCGCCTACGTACTCTATTGAAGAGAGATCAGTCTGCGTAGTTCGAACTGGTGTAAGAGGTTCAATATTTGAATGTGAAAAAAAGGCAAATGGGTGTAAAAGCTTTATTGATGAAGAAGGGTGTAGAAGTGTTTTTGTTGTTTTTGTTTTTTAGAAGAAAGGCGAAATGTTTTTGTTGTTTTTTTTTTTATTGTGGATGGGGCCATATATAGAATATGGTTGCCTACGTACTCCGGGTATCGGGGAGATCGGTCGGCGTAGTTCGCCCCTCGGGATGAATTGCAACCAAAGAGAAGTATGAATCCCTTGTGCAGGCTATACTGCGGGGAGAAGAAAGTTTGATCCCATGATTGGGATAAACTGCAGGTGTGAAAAAAGTTTGATCCGTCTTGAGGATAAAGCGTAAGCGTGAAAAGTTTAATCCGTCTTGAGGATAAACTGCTGGTGTGAAAGGTTCAATCCACGGGGGATAACCAGAAATTGTATGAAAGGTTTGAAATGAAGTGAAAACCATTTCTTTGGTTTGAAGTGTATGTTTCCCTGAGGGGCAAAAGAGTATGTAAAAGGGTTAAAAAATTGGAATGACTGGTGATCTGATGATCCAAAACCAGGATGTTTGCTTGATGGAAACCTCAGACATAGTACCATTTCACGGTGTCCGAGTTGATAAGATGTGGAAATTCATCGCCATCCATTTCCTGTAGTCTAAGAGCACCTCCTGTCAATACATCCTTGACAACAAACGAGCCTTCCCAATTAGGAGTGAATTTTCCCTTAGATTGATCTTGGTTGTCAATGATCTTCTTTAAAACCAAGTCGTGTTATTTAAACTGCCGTAGCCGGACTTTCCTGTTATAGGATCTTGCTATCCTTCGCTGATATAACTGACCATGGAAGATAGTCGTAGTTCACATTTTGTCTATTAGAGACAATTGGTGATACCTGTCTTGTACCCATTGGTCTTCATTCGGTGAGCATCCATCAACACTCTGAGGATTCCATTTCCACCTCTATGGGAGAACCTTTGCTTCCATCCTATAGGCTAATAGTAGGGGTTGCCCCCGGTGGAAATGCGCATTGAAGTTCTATAGGCTAATAAAAGTCGAGGCAAGAGGTCGAGGCCATCCTTTGTGATTGGCGGACATTTTACGCATGATCTTCTTGATGTTTTTATTAGCAGCTTCAATAGCACCATTCATCTTTGGACGGTAGATGGCGGAGTTAAGGTGTTTGATGTGGAATTTCTTGCATAACTCCTCCATCATTTTGTTGTTGAGGTTTTTAGCATTATGTCGACCTGATGACTCTACGGTTGTCCATATCGACAAGACGATATTGTTTTACGATAAAAGCAATGATGACTTCTTTGGTAACCACAGGGAAGGAGGCTGCTTCTACCCATTTGGTGAAGTAGTCGATCATGGTGAATATGAATCGATGTCCATTCTTGGCTTTGGGCTCGATGGGCCCGATCCGTCCATTCCCCACATTGAGAAGGGCCATGGCGAACTCATATTGTGGAGTTCCCTTGGAGGGCGTGGATAGCATTCCATGAATTTGGCATTGATAGCACCTCTTGGCGTGATCATCACGATCGACTTTGAGTGTAAGCCCGATAATGCCCTATTCTAGAGGATTTTCTTGACAAGTAGGGGGTTTGCTCGTGTGTGGGCCACATACTCCACCATGGATCTCATCCATGAGCCTTTGAGCTTGGTCTTTGTCCGGACATCTAAGGAGACCTAATCTGCATCTCTTTTATAGAGTGCATCTCGCTCGAGTAAATTTCATAGCAAGTCGATGGATCGCCTCTCTTTTGGTCGGGCTCGCCTCGGTGGGTGTAGATCCATTTCGCAGATACTCCTTGATATGCTGATACCAAGGGTTGTGGATGGGAGGTAGTTCATCCGATACTTTTCCAACATAGTTCCCATAAGCTGGGGCCTTTTGCAAGGAAAATGTGATGCTAAGCATGTTTTCCTTGTCAGGTATGTGAATCAAGGAGGCCAACGTTGCTAGTGCATCCGTAAAATCATTCCTATTACGAGGAATGTGTAGAAAGAAGATTTCTTCGAACTCAAAAGCCATCTGTAGAACTTATCGATGGTAAGGCAGCAAATGTAGTTCTTTGGTTTGATAGATTCCTGTGGATTATTTAATTACCAACTCTGAATCCCCAAAGACAGTTAACGCTTTGATGCCCATTGAGCGGGCAAGTTTTAGCCCCATGATCTGACCTTCATACTCAATTTGTGTTGTTGGTCTTTGACAAAGCGCAATTTGATGGTGATGGGATCTGCTCCCCGTCTGGGATACTAGAAGCTGCTCGACTCGAGAGCCTTACGTGTTATGACTCCATCAAAATACATTTTCCATGTGTGGCATGCATCGTACTGATGGTGTTGCTGAACTGCTATTACCCCTTCATCGAGAAAATATGTTTCCAAGGGTTTGTAATCCCCTGCAAATGCGGCGGCTAGTTGATCCTCAATTCCTTGACCTTTAATAGACTTTTGCTTCACATAGACGATGTCAAATTGCTGTAGGATCAACTTCCATCTAGACAGTCGACAATTCAGTATGGGCTTACTGAACACGTATTTGAGAGGATCCATGCGGGATATGAGATGAGTTGTGTGACCATGGAGGTAATGTTGTAACCTCATGGAAGCCCATTCTAAAGCACAACAAGTCTTCTCAATCGAGTGTACTTGTGTGTTCTTTCTTCTTTGAATCTTTTCTTTGAGGTAATAGATAGCTCGTTCTTGGCCTCTATCATCTTTTGCCCTGACGATATGCGACCCCATAGCATTGTCATTAATGGGAAGGTACATGAACAGGGAACATCATCCACAGGAGGTACCAAAATAGGGGCGTTAACATTTGCTCTTTGATTGTAAGGAAGGCTTTTGACACTCATCGTTCCATTTCATGGAGGAGTTCTTCCTTAACAATTTGAAAGATGGGCTCACGAGTTCTTTGTGAGTTGAGAAATAAACCTGCTTAATGAAGTTGATTCTTCCAAAAAATCCCGTATTTCCTTCTCTATATGAGGAATGGGCATTTCCTTGATGGCACGGATTTTGGTGGGATCGGCTCAATCCCTTTGTGGTGACTAGGAAACCTAGCAACTTGCACGATTTAACACCAAAAGGCGCACTTATTTGGATTCAACTTCAAGTTGTACTTACAAAACTTGTTGAAGAGCTTTTTGAGATGGTCTAAGTGGTCTTCTTCCCTTTGGGACTTGACAATGATGTCATCCACGTAGATCTCTATCTCTTTATGCATTAAGTCATGGAAAAGAGCCATCATAGCTCGCTGATAGGTTGCCCCGGCATTGATGAGGCCGAATGACAACCGTCTATAGCAGAAAAGGTTCCCCAAGGCGTGATGAAAGCAGTTTTCTCACGATCCTCCTCAGCGACCATAATATGATGATACCCATGAAAGTAATCAACAAAAGGAGTACATGTCGTATTGAAGCGATATTGTCAATAAGAATGTGGATAAAAGGACGCGGGAAAGCTATCTTTAAAGCAAGCTTTGTTCGGATCCGGTAATCCACGCAAACTCGCACCTTTCCTCTGGTTTAGGCATGCGGGAACAATGTTGGATATCCATTTAGGATATGTGGACACCATGATAATGCCGACTTGAAATTGTTTCACAATTTCTTCTTTCACCTTTAAACTCCACTCGGTTTCAATCGCTTTGAGCTTACTTTGGTGGCTTAAATCCCTCTTTAATGGGAAGGCGATGAAGGACAATGTCGGTGGACAAACCCACCATGTCTTCATGAGACCATGCAAACACATCCACGGAATTGGGTTAATAGCGCAACCATGTCATTCCGTTGGTTTGGGGTTAGAGTGCGAACCAATCTGGATTAACTTAGGGCTTTCTAAGGTTCCAAGATTGAAAAAAATGGTTTGATCGAGGTTAGGTTTAGGTTTGTCTTTGACCCATTCCTTAATCTCTGAGGTGTCTCGATGTCCTCTTGGATTTCCATCAAGTCTGAGTCAACTTTTCATCAAATTCTGATCCTTGTGGAGAAAAGGCACCTCATCGGCAAAAATCATGAGCACATCTAAATTAAGAGTCCTGAAACAAAATATGCTTTCACTTAATATATGAAGCTGTTTAATCATACAAAAGTGTTAGCATGTCTTGATAAAATAACGCTAATACTGTATATAGAAAAGTAAGCAATTAAAAAGTTATCTCTGAGGCGGAGAGGATTTACGCCTTATTTTACCCTCGTCGACCGATGCATGGAGTGTTGCTCAATTATCGAGGTAAAGTCTGATGGATTGCGGTGATGGATGGAGGGTTGTCATCGTCCTCCTTTTCCCGAATGATGACCATAACATCTGAGGCAATCATAAATGCAGGGTGTATCTATTTGTATGTTCATCATGGATGATGATCGTATACACGACATCATTAAGGCGATGTCATGTTCGTTTTCGTTTCCTTTCTTCCACTTGGGATCGGGAATCGGGGACCTCTTTTGCTTTAAATGGTATTGGTTTGGGGGAAGCAGCATAGCCATAACATAATTTGGCACCTTTATCGGGGGGGTATATGATTCGGCTCATGAGGCGGGTGGAGAAAATCGCCGTGTGGTGGAAGCTTGAGGAATCTGCTTGTGCTTATGAGGATTCTATATTTGGGGCTGGAAGAATAGCCTAGTCCATTTGTCGGTTTGTTGGACACTTGAATTGGGTGCTTAATACCCTCTTGATTTTACCGAGCCCTTGTCGGTGATGATTGATGACATCATTTCTTGAGTGGTGAGCATAACCTCGGCAGAAAATCTTGGAGTGTAGGAAGTGGTGCTCAATAGGATGGTATTGTGTGTTACTCACTTCCAAAGTATGAAAACTAGTGGCTCAACTTACGAATTGAAGGCGATGATTGGTAGGTTTCCTTGTTCGAGGACATTTCGGCTCGGCGTTGGCGGTGACTAAGCTATTATTGACAATGTATTTAAGTTGTTGATGTAGTGTAGAAAGGGCGGCTCGACCATGTGGATCCATGGTCTCCCCAATAGCAGGTTGTATCCTGAATCTATCTTGAAGATGTGGAAGGATACATTGAATGTATTTGAACCAATCTGAATTGGCAGCTCAATCTCTCTGACAGAATTTCATCTGGATCCATCAAAAGCTTTGATAACCGTATGGCTGCTTCGGATCCATTTGAGATTGACGTTCATCTTCACTAAGGTGGCATAAGGATAGATATTTAGAGACGAACCTCCATCTATCAAAACTCTAGCTAACATATACCCGGAGGACAAAAGCTGCAATGTCAATGGTTTGCAATGGCCAGGTCCCTTGAGGCGGTATATCGTCATCGATGAAGGATATCACATTGTTGTTAAAAATGTGATCAACCGGATGTTGAAATTTTTCCACATCCACTTGATTTTTGGTAAGTAGGCTTCTTCAAAACCTTAATAAGATCTTCTGTGATCCTCGAAAGAAAACCAAGTCGATATTGAGATCGATGTGGAGCTTCTCTTAAGCTTAGAACCACCTTGGCTTCATTATGGCCCTATAGTGCGGAGGAATTTCTCAATTTTCTCCATGGGAATCTTCCCTTTGCTTTTATGGCGGGCTTCATCACCCCTGAGGAAGATACGATGGATTTTCCTTCGACCTTATAGCGATAGTATGAGGCGTGGATCCTTGACTTCTCCATAATTCCATGGGACTTTGTGTAAGGCGATAATAACGAGGATATTTGTGGTGCGAAGGGTAAAGAAATTGGCTCTGGTGCGACCACTTTCAAAGGATTATCGACTCCTTTGAGTTGAATTGCTTGTATGGGAAATGGTTTGGCGGTCTCATCGACCTCGGTGGATATAACGCTACTAATCCCTTCCATTTGGTAGGACGGTATTCCCACTCTCGTAGTATCGCAGTGTCATCGTCTGCCGATTGATTCACAGGACCTTCTTTGTCAATTAGATTACGAATAAGGTGGCGGAGTGCCCAACATTCTTACATCTTTATGATGGCGAGAATGTGAATGATATTGACATACTCCATCGAGTTGAACCGTCTTGAAGCGAGGGGATTAATTGGAGGTAGAAGGAGGTGATTCTTCCTTCGTTGATTAGCATCTAAAAATATCTCCTCCATAGGTTGGCCTAGGTATGTAAATTCCCTTTGATTGGCAAAATCCGACGGGCTTTAGCATTTGCTCTCTTCGCAACCTTATCCTCCATAGCTTCGCTTTACGAAGGTGATGATGGAGCATTCATAACAAAAAAGGAAGGAGATAAGCATGCTCTGGTGATTACTAATGGCGTGTGACTTGATGCTGATGGGTCACCAATTCTGCCAATTGTTCAATTTGCTTACAAAGAGCTTTCATCTTTCGTTCCATAGCAAATTGAAACTTTTCGTAATCCCATCTATTAACACCGTCTTTGATTGTTTGGGATGATTCACTGTTAAAATTGGAACTATGTCCAGTGCTCCAACTAATTATGTTGACCTCTTCTTCTTTGTGTTGAGGAAGAGGGTTGTCTTACACATGAGGTTGATCTGGTTTAGTAACCACGATCTCACCATTATCTATCAACTCTTGGATCTTGTGTTTTAAGGCCCAACAATCTTGAGTATCATGTCCAGGTGCTCCGGCATGATAAGCACACTACCGAGTAGCATTGAAACCCCTCCCATTAGGGTTAGGGTTGGTGGTGGAAGAAGATGTGTGATTTTTTCTGAGTAGTCAGAAGAGCAAGAATATTCTCGAGCGAGTCCCCTAAGGGTGTGAACGTTCGAGGGCGCTTTGTTTCTCCACTTTTAGGTAATGGAGGGTTTGAAGACTATGCTTGAAAAGGGGATTTGTTTCTCCACTATATAGGCATATTTTGATTGCCTTTTTGACCTTGTAGTATCAAGGAAACATCCTCCTCTTTCTTTTTATGGACCCTCCGGGGGTTGTTTCCATAAGATCTAGATTGGATGTGCTCAGCAACTACTTTAAGAGCGGTTAGGTCTTGAATCTTTCATGACTTCAACCCCATCTCAGCCATCTCTTCATGTTTGATCATTTCAGAAAATGGTTTGCCAATACCAGCAAAAACTCTCTCATAGAAAGGAGCTTCTTGTATGGTTATGAAAGTTATGACCATTTCTGACTCTCTCATAGAAGGAATAACTTGAGCAGGAAGGCGCCTCCACCTTTGAGCGTACTCTCTGAAAGACTCATTAGATTTGTTTCTTGACCTTGTGTAATGTCTGAGTGCAGGTCAGGGAGCCATCTGAGATTGAAAATTATATTGAGTGAGGAAGGCGTGAGCTAGCTCTTCCGACTATGGATCTTTGAGTTGTCTAATCGGTATACCATGAGCAGGCTTCTCGTTAGACTCTTTTGGAGCAATTTGCATTACGAGCTTTTCGTTTTTTCGCATAAGATCTAAGTTCTCAATGAACACCTTCAAATGTGTGTAAGGATCCCCTAATCCATCATATTTTTTCAAAGTCGGGGTTTTGAATTTCTCTGGATAATGAACACCGGGGAATATGCAAAGGTCGACATATGAAACACTCCATGTGTTCCAATCCCTTTTGAGAGAGCGGATAGTTTCTTCCATTTGAAGGACCTTCTTCACGATATCACCATGGTGTACGGATCTCCTTTGAGATGGGTGTTTTCGGGGTCTTTGTTGGTCGTATCAAGCGAGGTTACGGATTTATTTTATCCAAACCTTGTGTTCCTCCTTGTGTAGAGGATTCTATATGTGTAGGCATTTTTGAGCCCTGAGTAGAGTGATGCAATTCTTTAAGCAGAAACAGCAAAATCTGTAATTTGTTTACTTAATCCGTCAAATTCTTCTCAAGAAATGGGATTAGACTGGTCAGAAGAAGACATGATTGATTGGTTGTAGGCTCGTGGCCTTTTTGGATTTTGAAGCGGGTAATGTGGCCCAATTGTTTCCCTACAAAAGACTTATATAGTTTAGTCTTAGGGATAATGTAAATGTTTACATGTTTATGTAATATGTCCGTGTTAGGAATATTATCTGCAAAAGCGGATGTTAATTGATAGCATGTTATGTATATGCATGCAAATATTCTTCATATTTTCCATTACATAAAGATGAACATGGAATAAAATTACAAGTAAATGCTTTTACAAGTAATAGAAAATGGAAAGCATGAAGAGACTTTCCTCGCGTTTGGTTTATCGAGAGGTGACCTATCTTAGGGTTACTCTCATGGCTTTTTTGGCATGAAGGTTCCCGGATCATCATAATTACTTGGCGGAAGTTAATCCGGTCTTTCAATTTGGAGCGAATCTGGGTGGTGCCTTTCACGAGCCTCGTTGGAATTAGTCTCCCTACGAGTCCGATAATCAAACAAGCAGGATAGCCTCTGGTGGAGGAACCACACAACATACATTCACATACAACGTGTCTCACCGTTTATGAAAATGATGACATGTGTGCGAAGCACTAATATCACGAGATAGATATATTGCGGTGCGATAAGTAAAATGCATTCGTACACATTCATCATAAATGTAAATACAACATTCACACAAAAGCATATAACGAGTTTTTGAAAAGCTTGTAGTAGCGGCTTAAACCCTCTTCTTGGTGTCCCAGTGAGTCGCCACTGTCGGCGTCGGGATTTTTATTTGTCCCTTTTCTATTCTTGTTCTTTGGTGTTCTCATGTTATGTGAGATTTGTTTGAAAAAACAAGTGAAAAAGGTCCGACATGTATATGTCGACGATTTGACTGTAAGAGTCGCCGGTTGGTGTTTTTAGCTGGTTGCACCAATGCTGCGAGAAAAGGTTTGCACATTGACCCGAGTGATGTGACCTTGCTAAGCAGATCTATGAAGCAAGAGATTCATTTAGGTTCGGGGGGTTTGATTATGCGGGAGGAAGGTGTTAGGCACCCCAGACATCGTGTGTTGCCCACGGTGACCGCCACTTTTCAAAAAAAAAATATTATATATGTGTGTGTGTGTGTGTGTGGATCAATGTGCAATTTATTTGGAAGTAGTATGAGGCCTCGTTCGCACCTATATACAAAGGGTTTGAATTTATAGAAAAATTCAGTTTTAAACATGATATAGCAGGTGAGTTTTGTAAAAGAGGTTTTTCAAACCACATGCTCAATAGTAATTGAGACCTTTTCATACTTCCATTTTATTATTAAATGTTAAACTTGTTTGCTTTTATTTTTGAGATCTGAAGCATCTTGAAAAAATAATATATAGCGATCTTAGAAACTCCTCATGGGCATGAAAGCCATCTAAGGAAATTCAAAACACCAGTGAATAATGTACACAAGCTTACTTACATTTGAAAATGTCCATCACGGGGCAGAATCTAGATTGATGGTGAATCTGTGATCACATGATTCTAGGCTCACATGATGCCATGAGTTTATATGAAAAGCGATGGTTATATATATATATATAAAAGCTATATAAATATATATATCTGAGACATGATCAACCACCACGAAGCACCTCCATGGGGATCGAAATGTAAAATATAAATATATAAAAGCGATAAATATATATAGAGACATGATCAACCACCATGAAGCACCTCCATGGGGATCAAAATGTAAATAAAGCGATAAATGCGATCAACCACCACGAAGTAAACTCGAGGCGGGACTAAATGTAAATAAAAGCGATAAAAAAAGCGATCAACCGCCATGAAGTAAACTCGAGGCGGGACTAAATGTAAATAAAAGCGAAAAAAGGCCCACAGTAAGTAAACCGGGCCAATATATAAATATAAATATATATATATATATAAGCGTAAATGCACAGGATGTTTCTCAATCATACTTAATTTATCATTTCAATGATTTATATATATATATATATATATATATATAAAAGCGATAAATGCATAGGATATAAATCCGGGCTCATCATCGAGTAGTTCGACAATATATATATATATATATATATATATATATATATATATATATATAATATAGGATGTATAAATCATGGGCTTATCGGATATAATATATAATATATTATATATATATATATATATATATATAAGCAAGTAAATGCTCGAGACATAAAATGCAGAGGCTCAATCGAGGCATAACTTCGATAATGTTAGTCCATATATATAAATATATATATATATAGTATATATATCTGAGGCAGAAATGAAAACCCACGGATAGAAGTTCGGCATACACACACAACACGACTCTCGATGTGAAGAATAGTGTGTGCAAAGATGAAGAAGAAAGGCTTTATAGAGTGTGAGAAAGCTTACGATTGGGCTGCCAAGGTGAGGCTTCTATGACTCTAGATGGATAAACACTCGGCTCCGCAGATAAAATATAGCTATATGTGAGCTAACAATTGTTTAAAATGAGAAAGCACTCAATATGGGGTGTGTACAAAGCAAATTGGATGAGGCTTCCTCGCCTCTTTTTTCTCTTATAAATGGCCACCCCAAGCTCTATATTTATAAATTTGGGAGCCTGAGTGTACTGCTGGTAGTACCCAGAATGAATGCACATTTGCCCGGTGCCCGGGCTCTCATGGGTCCCGTCGTCTCAATCACGTGCACTCGTGCCTTTGTGATGTCGCTTCGAACTTGCAGAACTTCAATCGAGCATCCGAGCGAGGTGTACAAGACCTTCTTGGATAGCTTTTGTCGAGAGTTATGCAATGACATGGGATTAGAGGTTGTGCTGAAGTCGGGAAGAGGGACCATGCCCATGGTCTTCAAGCTTCAAATTCTATCCGGTGTGCTGCCACACGTAATAGTCACTCGGGATTGGAACTCCTTGGCTCTTATGGGACATTCTTTGTGTAAAAATGTATGTATGAAATATTGAGATGGCGGTATTTAGGGGTTGAGGTGGCAAGATGACGATTTTCCCCTCACCGGGGTTATCTCCGGTTTGGGCTGATAGCAGACGTTGCTCAGGGTTACATCTGAGATTGGACTGCTGCAAGTGTTTGAATTTCACAGGGTCATCTTTAAGTGTGCCTGTCTTCCTGGTGTTATCTCCGGGTCTTTGGAATGAGTGCCTCAGCGGGAGGTGCGAGATTGAAGGCGATTGCATGCATTTGAAACAAGCATTTTTAGGAGTTATCATTTGAAGCTGCAACGGCATTCCTTGGGGTTATCTCCGAGGATGAATTCGGGGTTATCTCCGAGGTTGGAATTGATACTCCCGGTGTGTATTCCGGGGTTAAGACTGAACTTTCGGTGGTATCCAGAATAGATGTGAGCTGTCTTCTAGGGTTATCTCCGAAAGATGAATCTGCCCTCCTGTAATGTTAGTAACAGGTGTACAGAAAATTTTGAGTGTCTACAGAAATGTGAGCCTTTAGATTAAGTTGAAAAAATTGAGATGAAATCTGAACCGTCTTTGTGATTTGTCAAATAAAAAATTCAAAATGGGTTCTGTTTTATTATATATATATATATATATAGCCCGGCTCTCTCCAGTGAACTGGAGTGAGTGAACTAAGAGCAAATCGGCTATAGCGACGGTTTTTTCCGCCACTATAGCATAAAAAACCGGCTTTCTATGCTATAGCGATAGAAAAAACCGTCGTTATAGCCTGTTCGTTCTTAGTTCGCTCCTTATAGTTCACTGGAGAAGCGGACTGTGTGTATATATATATATATATATATATATACTTCTTACTTTTCTATGATTTCAATAATAAGAACTTGACCATATTTTTAGGATTGAGTCCTTGCTGATCTTCAAGAAACTAAAGATGTTTTGGTTAGAGCATCTGATCTAACACTATCAATTCTTATAGTTGGAGTTGGTGGTGCAGATTTTAATCAAATGGAGGTAAATACTTGTTTTCTATTCTTGGAACCTAGACTATTTGGTCTAGCAGTACACATCACTCCTTTTGCAATATGAGCTGGTTTATCTTCCTTCTTCTTTATCTCTCCAATTCATTTATTTTTGTCAACTGGCAGATTTTTGAAGCTGATAATGGACATTGCTTAGAGAGCTCTACGGGAAGAATCGCTGGTATCAATTGTTAGAAAAAGTCATTGCCTTCCATTTGGTCTTAAGTCATTGCCTTCCATTTGGTCTTAAGTTCGAACCTTTGATTTTTCCAAAGTTTATCCCTTTGATTTTGGCCTTCCCAATTTTTTGTTCTCCTTTTCAGATTTCTCCTATAAAAGGGAGCTTGGGCTCCTTATTTCAACACACCACAACAACAAGAAGCTTAGAAAAGCAAAGAGAGTGAGAGAGGCAAGAAGCTCAGTTAGAGCATTCTGAGAGTGAGGGTGTAGAGAGAAATAAATAGTTAGTTTATTTCTCAGTTTAAAGTTTGTAAACTCCATATTATTTTTATAGTGAATTTCTAAGATCTCTCTCCCGTGGTTTTTCCCAGTTGGGTTTCCACGTAAATTTTTGGTGTTATTATTTTATATCTCATACAGTAGTGTGTTTGTATTTATCTTAGTGTATTTGTGTGAGCCTGATTCCTCAACAATTGGTATCAGAGCTTTTGGTTCATGCCGTTGGTGTCTAGGAAAGTGGTTCAAAAGGCAACGCCTTTAAGAAAGGTGGTTATTTAATTAGTCACCGTTGCAAAAGCACAAAGAGACTCCCACCCGACTTACACTTACCTAGCCAACTGGTACGATCCGTTTAAAGAGAAATTAGGCAGGTCACAAATATGAAGATGACAAGCACAAGTGCGAGGTGTGAATTTGAACCATTTGACGGTATGTCAAATTTGAAGATTAGCGATGTGTAATATCAAAGATGTATTGGCTCAACAGGGATTGACGAAGGCACTAGAAGGGAAGAAACCAGCGATTATGAAAGATGAAAAATGGATAGAACTTGAAGCAAAGGTCGTGGAAACAATCAGATTGAGTTTAGCGCCACAGATCAAATATTAAGTTTTGACATAAACCTCTTCGAAGGACTTATGGACAAACTTGAGAAATTTTACACGTCAAAGTCTCTGTCAAACCGGTTATATTTGAAGAAGGAATTGTACTGGCTTCGGATGGAAGAAGGGTCAGATTTGGCCAATCATATTAATGAGTTTAATAGATTGGTGACCCAACTAACCAGTATTGATGTGAAGTTGGACGAAGAAGATAAAGTCTTATTACTTCTTGTCTCTCTACCAGATTCATACTCAACTCTCCAGACTACACTCCTTGTAGGGAAGGAAAAGCTTGCAGTTGATGATGTGATGTCAGGAGTCCTGGACCAAGATAAGTTCAGGGGCACTACTTTCAGAGATCAAGGAGACAGACTTCTTGATTTTTCAGATGGGCGTGGAAGGGGTCCTAATCGAAAGAAGTATTCCGACAAGGAACGAGAAAGGTCTCAGGCGAGATCAGGCAAGAAGGATAAATCTCAGGTTAAGTGTTATCATTGCCACGAGAAGGGCCACTACAAAAATCAGTGTCCATTATTGAAGAAGGATAACAAGAAGAAAGGTAAGCAGATTGAAAATTCTACAAATGTTGCTGAGCAAGCATTTGTGTGCAGGGACGGAGAGCTGTACACAATGACAGAAAATGAAGCTTCACAAGGTGATCTCTTATCTGTTAGAGACAGTGGCAGCCTTACAGATTGGTACATGGATTTCGGTTTTTCTTTTCATATGTCCCCGCACAGGGATTGGTTTGATACTTTTACATCCTACAATGGTGGTACAGTTTTATTGGGTAACAATGCAATCTGCAAAGTTACTGGGATAGGCACCATCAAAATTAAAATGTTTGACGGGGTTGTCAGAACATTGGGTGATGTAAGGTATATTCCAGAATTAAAGAAGAGCTTGTTATCGGTTGGAGTACTTGACTCTATAGGTTGCAGTATCTCAGTCATAGATGGTGTCATGAAAATTACCAAGGGTTCGATGGTAATTATAAAGGGCCAGAAGAAGGGCACCCTCTACAAGTTGATAGGGGACACAGTTGCTGGTGGAGTAGCAATTTCTGTGCAAGATAATTCCAACAGTGATAGCACAGAATTATGGCACATGCGACTTGGTCATTTGAGTGAAGGTGGAATGAAAGAACTTCACAAAAGGCAGATGTTAAAGGTGTCAAAACGTGCAGTTTGGAATTTTACAAGTTTTGCGTGTATAGTAAACAACGGAAGGTCAACTTCAAGGCAGGAGCACATACCAGTAAGAATGTACTTGATTATGTACATTCTGATGTGTGGGTCCCGATCAAGCATACGTCAATGGGTGGAGCCCACTATTTTTTTAGCTTTATAGATGACTACTCTAGAAAGGTGTGGGTGTATTTTATGAAGAAGAAATCCGAGGTTTTTAGAATCTTCAAGCAGTGGAAAGCTAAAGTAGAAAACCAAACCGGAAAGAAGTTAAAGTATTTTAGATCAGATAATGGCATAGAATAAAAGGACAGGTTATCCCTACAATTCTGCCAGGATGAAGGTATCACCAGGCACTTCTCAGTCAAAAGAACTCCAGAGCAAAATGGGGTTGCCGAGAGGATGAACAGAACTCTATTGGAACGTGCCAGATGTATGAGGTTGAATGCAGGATTGCCCAAGAGTTTCTGGGCTGAGGCAATCAACACAGCGTGTTATCTGATAAATCGATCTCCTTCAGCTGGAATTGATTACAAAATCCCCAAAGAGGTATGGGGTGGAAAACCAGTTGATTTTTCTGTGATGAAAATCTTTGGTTGTCCATCTTATGTTCATCTGCCAGTCGAAGAGCGACGGTCCAAACTTGATCCAAGGTCAAAAGAGTGTATTTTCCTTGGATATGAAGATGGAGTCAAGGATACAGGTTATGGGATCCAGTATCCAAGAAGAAGGTTGTCAGCAGAGATGTGATGTTCAATGAGAAACACATGCTGAACAAGCCCAAGAATGAAAAATTTGCAGTAGGTGAGTTGCAAAAATACCCAGTTGAGGTGGAGCTTCCTGAAGAGATTGAAGATGATCATCCTTCAGATCCCCAAGAGAGGTCCTATAATCTTGTTAGAGATCGGGAAAGGCGAGTCAACAAACTAGTGCAGAGATATGGGTTTGAAGACATGGTTGCCTTTGCCTTGATTGCTGGTAGTGGAGATCCAACTAGCTATCGGGATGATATTCAATCCGAGGATAATGTTAAATGGGAGATAGCAATGGCAGAAGAGATGGAGTCTTTACAGAAGAACTAGACTTGGGAGTTAGTTCAACTTCCAAAAGGATTGAAGGCTATAGGATGCAAGTGGGTGTTCAGGAAAAAGGAAGCTCAATCTGATAAAGAAGGTGAAATATTTAAGGCCAAAATAGTGGCAAAGAGATTCTCTTAGAGAGAGGGAATCAACTACAATAAGACTTTCTCACCAGTTATGAAACACACATTGATTCGGTTGATCTTATCTATTGTAGCATCACATGATATGGAGTTAGAGCAGCTTGATGTGAAAACAACTTTTCTCCATGGTAATTTAGAAGAAAAGATCTATATGAAGCAGTCTGAGGGGTTTATTGAACCATGGAATGAGGGTTTAGTTTGCATTTTGAAGAAGTCTCTCTATGGTTTGAAGCAGTCCCCAAGACGGTGGTACATGAAGTTTGACAACTTCATGGTGGCTCATGGTTACTCTCGTTTGGAGTATGATCCATATGTGTATTTCAGATCTCTTGATGATGGCTCTCTAGTATTGTTGATGTTATATGTCGATGACATATTGATAGCAGCAAAAAGGAAGTTAGATATTCTTCAGCTGAAGAATCTATTGAGCACTAAATTTAACATGAAGGATCTTGGGTCAGCCAAGAAGATCCTAGGTATGGAAATTCACATGGATCTTCAGGCAGAAAAGTTGTAGCTAACTCAAAAAGGATATGTGAAGAAGGTCTTAGAGAGGTTTAACATGAACAATGCTAAACCAGTTAGCATTCCGTTGGCAGCACATTTCAGGTTATCTTCACAGTTAAGCCCACAAACAGAGGATGAGGTGGAGTATATGTCCAAAGTACCGTATGCAAATGCGGTGGGTTGTCTAATGTACGTCATGGTATGTACAAGGCCAAATATCTCACAAGCAGTCAGTGTGCACTACAAGAAAATGCTCTAACAGCGACCAACATTATCAGCGACCGCACTTACGGTCGTAGATAATCTTATTAGCGACCGACAGTGGCGACCAAAATTGAATATGGTCGCTAGTTTAGTTTAGCGACCGGGTTGCGATCGCTAATTGGCCGCTAGTTCAATTTTACCACCAAAAAATTGGTAGGAAATGTTGGCGCGCTAGTTTTTTGCGACCTCTCACCATCAGCGACTGCATTCGGTCGCTGATACTTCCACATCATTAAAAATTAGCTACCACCTGCGGTCGCATATTCTTAAAACCTTAATCAGATTCAGGCATTCACTCGAATCAGTCGAGAAGAAAGAAAAAGAGGGAGAATCACAGACGAGAGAGTTGAGGGAGTAGGGAGAAAAGAAAAGGGAGGATAGAAAGTATACAGAAAAGACAGTTCTTTTCTATTATATTAGTATTTTTTATTAGATTAGATTAGTATTAGTTAGTGATCCGGCTTAGTGAGTCCTTTCTTAGTGATGAACCGTTGGCGCCATCTTACATTTTTATATCGTGGGACCGAGGAGAAAGGGGGCTCGGTGGAAGAGGGTTGTCTTAGTGAGAGAAGCAAGGAGGTCAACCTCTTTCAAATATATTGCTGCCGCCTTCACCACCAACATCGTCAGCCAACGCCTTCACCACCGCCGTACCACCGCCGGTAAGCCATTTAATTAATCCCTAAATTAAATTGTGTTTATTATTTGGGTAACCCATTTATCTAGTGGACCTTAATGAAAGGCAAATTTTTTAGTTTTCTTTCATCTGAGTTATTAGTGGACTAGTGTTATTTGTGGAGATATTTTTACTCTGCTACTATTTGTTATTTATGAGAGTATTCGAATGTCAACTTGTGGTTTAAGGCTATAGATTTTTCAAACTGCTCAAAATTTCACATTTAATTTCAGGCCTATGTTTTTGTTTAGTTGTACTGATAAGCTTTTGTTTACTAACTCACTCCTGTTATTCAGATTTATTTATTTAGTAAGCACAAGTTTCTACTGCTATTGGAAAATATCAATGTTATGTTGGACTTGTACAGAAATCAAATGAATTTCAAAGTACCGTTGTTGGTTTGAAAGATACCATTTATTTGGAATATCTTTCACCGAGGGCAAATTATTTTTGTCATGTATCAGCATTCTGAAATTCTAGATAAGCAATTTACTGCATATAGTGTAGAAAAGAGAGATTTACTCGCTTTGTGATTATGTTTTTAGTGCAGTTAAAGTCTTTATGGGCCCTATTTGCTTGTTGGGGTCATTGTACTATTTCTGTCGTGGCATTTTATGTTCTTGCTTTGGTTGTATGATGTTTTCCCTCAATAGAGTATGAAGAACATCTATTTCTATTAATGCTTTGGTTGTTGGAGTTGTGTGCTGAGAATTTTCATCTGTTTCTGTTAATGCTATTGGTTGCTGATTTTTTGTCCTGTGTGTGAGGTTATGTAGGGTATGATATAAGTGGGGTCTAATTTACCCACTGGTGATATATAATTTACCCACTTTTTGATAAAATGCTAATATGAGGGTTGTTATAGTGTCAAGGTATGCTAGCTGTAATTTAGAGTCTAAAATGATGTCTAATAGCTTATATATTAAAACTAATGCTTCAAGAATGCTTCTATGCTTAAGTGTAGTAGGTTAAAGTGATTCGTAAAATCTGAAAGAGATGATTATGATTGGCTAATCATGCTTCTAATAATACATAAAATTTGGTGTCTAAAAGACTAAACCTTGAAGACTAAATATAGCAAGTCTAAAATAGCATTTTCTTCTCATAAAATTTGGTGTCCATGTATATATGTTGCGTAATCATGCTAACCTTGTGGGCCATGTTGCTAAACCATGTTCTTATGGAATTTAAAGCCTATTAAGGGTTGTTTTGAACAAATAATTTAAAACCTTGCACCCTTAAGTTTTAAGCCATGAATACAAAGTATATAGCAATTAGATTATGTGATAATGTATAAAATTGAAGGCTTAGGGACTGTTATGATAATTTAGTGTTAAACCATACTGAAAATGCTTTGAATGGACTATTTTGGACCATTTTGGGTATCAAATGACTTTATAGGACTAATAGTCCCACATTAAGGGACTAATAGTATGCCTTCTTCTGCAATCTATTCACTCATACTCACATCCTTTGATTATATTTTGCTGAAATTGGAATTCACATCCTTTGATTTGGGACTTCATATTATTTGGTAATATTTTGATTGATATTATATTGGTAATGTATATGGGTCTGAATTTTTTACTGCTTTAATTTGCATTCAATCGTTATTATTTTGGTCTTATTGTATTGGAAATTTGTATATTTCTCTTGGTTTGTGTCTTGGGTGCCTAGAAATGTCCATATATACATGTCGTCGTGCATGTGGCTAGTCCATATTGTAGGGGAGACTCTAGCGAAATTTTTTTAAGTATTATAAGTATAAGTTTGTAGGAGAGTCTGGGTGCTGCTTATCAATTGGATATAAATATATTGGTGATCCACTAGAGCCTATTAAGGGGCTGTTGGAGCTGGTGGGCTGGGCTTGGGGCCGCGAGGCCACACGAGGCCACACTAAGCTTATCCAAGCCTCACGGGGCCAAGCTAAGCTTGGTTGTCAGCATGGTAAGCTATTGGGGGGCTGTTAAGCCAAAATAGGCAGTGCTAGAGAACTATTAGTATTTAACATGGCTATAACAGAAAAACAAGGGTATTTAACATAAAAGATTATAGAAAAGAACCGTGAGGGGTATAATCTTAAAACATGTTAGCCGAGGCCTTAGATGGACTCTTCAATTCTTGGCGTGAAGCCTTAGATGGTGGTAGTTTTCTTAAGAAGAAACATTTCAATGCATCTAAATACCAACCAAATATGTATGTCTGATATAAAGCTAGCATGAATGAAATACCTTACGTATTCACTTACGATAAACAATAAAAACAAATTTAAAACAAATTAAAGTAAAATAACATGATATAATATAACTATTAAACTAAGTAGTATTTACTTAGTTTCTCATACTAAATTTAATAACATTTAAAGTTTCTCATACTACTTTAATTTGCATTCATTGGTTAACATTGAGTATTCTTAAATGTTAATCATATGGTTACAAGTATGCTCAAGTCATATGCTTACAAGTATGCTGAAATGTTAATCATATGCTTACAAGTATGCTCAAGTCATATGGTTACAAGTATGCTCAAGTCATATGATTAATAAGCTCATGTTGTCTGTAGTAGGTACCGTGGAATCATGGACCTCTATTCAGATCGTAGTTGGATGGCACGATGAAAGTCAAGTGCCCAGATAGGTGCTACAGCTGAATTTAGAGCTTGTTGCCAAGTGTTTTTGGAGTATGCGTATAGTCACCCGGAGTGTATGAATGGTAAGTCGCAGATACGATGTCCATGTTTGAAGTGTAAGAATGTAAATTATATGGACAGAGACATGGTAAACTATCATTTACTTGTTTCTGGGTTCATGAGAAATTACGAAGAATGCTAGTGGGCACATGGGCAAAGAAGAGATGGTGGCATCACACAAGTACATAATTCGGGCAGTAGTACTCATTGTATGAATGAAATTGTTCATGATATTGTAGGGCCAGATTTTGATTGGGAACAAGGCAGAGAGCAACCTATGAATTTTGATGCCAAAGACTTCTTTAAGTTATTAGACGAGGGTAGCGAGCCATTGTGGCATGGTTGCACCAAACACACTACATTGTCTACAATGGCGACATTACTTAACATCAAGGCTGATCACAACATGAGCCATGAGTGTTTTGAGTCGCTCTTAAAGGCCATTAAGAGTATGTTGCCTGACAGTGAGAAATTACACGGTAACTATTACTTTTGTAAGAAAATGGTGAAGAAGTTGGGTCTTGGATACCAAAAGATCGATCATGTCCCAACGATTGCATGTTATTTTATAAGGAAAATGAAGCAGATGACAAGGTGCACATTTTGAAGTCATGATCGGTTTAGGCCTAATAAAGAGGGTGTGACTAAAAAAATCAAGTATACCGTTTAAGATTCTAAGGTATTTTCCAATAACACATCGGCTAAAAAGATTGTACATGTCTTCAAGAAAAATTTGAACATATGAGTTGGCATGCGAAATCTCCACTAAAGATGGAGAACTAAATCATCCGCAGATGGGGTGCTTGGAAAGATTTCAACTTAACACATCCCGGATTTGCATTGGAACCTAGAAATGTGAGGCTTGGATTGTCCACCGATGGTTTCAATCCGTTTGGCCACTCAAATTATTTCAGTACTCATGTTGGCATGTGATTGTTACTCAAATATAACTTGCCTCCTTGGATGTGTGTAAATGAAATGACCATACTTGTTTCTTTCACTCGTGGTTCTGGTCCTAAGAGTCCCGGAAAGAACTTAGATGTTTACTTGAGACCTCTTATATAGGCGAGTTGAAGGTATTGTGGGAGGATGGAGTACTGAGACTTGGGATGTTGCAATGAAAACAAATTTCAACCTTAGAGGCGGTTGGTTATGTGGACTATAAGTGACTTCCCGACTTATGGTATGTTATTTGGATGGAGTACACACGGGAAGTTGGCTTGTCCGTATTGTATGGAGCATACAAAGTCGTTTAATCTATCAAAAGGTCGAAAGCCTTGTTGGTTTGATTGTCATCGTCGGTTCTTACCGGTAGATCACCCGTTTTGAAGAAATAGAGAACACTTCAGGAAAGGGAAAATAGACAATGATATGCCTTCACTGCGATTGTCAGGAATGGAGATGTGAGATCGTGTGATGAGATTGCCGGTTATCCCATTTGGTAAGGTTGATGCCACAAACATAATCAATGGGTTTGGCGAATCTCATAACTGGGTTCGGAGAAGCATCTTTTGGGAACTGCCTTATTGGTCTACAAATTTGATTCATCATAATCTAGATGTGATGCATATTGAGAAGAATGTGTTTGACAATGTGTTTAACACTGTGATGAATGTTACGGGGAAGACAAAAGATAACGATAAGGCACGTTTGGACATGAAAGATATTTGTAAGCGTCTTGGATTAGAACTTTATGAATCTCCTAATGGTAAGATTGTCAAACCGCATGCAAGGTACACATTATCCAAAAAGCAAGTTGAAGATGTGTGCACATGGGTTAAGTCTCTGAAACTACCAGATGGATATGCGTCAAACATTGCAAGGTGTGTTATAGGTGGGAAATTGCAAGGGATGAAGAGTCATGGTATGTGTGTGTTCATCGAGAGACTCATGCCTATAGCATTTCGGGATCTGCTTGATAAACCAATATGGGATGCTTTAACGGATCTTAGTCGTTTCTTCAAAGACTTATGTTCAAAATCATTAAATGAGAAGGACATGTTTGTACTTGAGAAGAACATCATAGAGATCACGTATAAACTAGAAAAAATATCCCCACCTGGTTTTTTTGACTCCATGGAGCATTTGCAAATCCATCTTCCCTATGAAGCTCATGTTGGGGGTCCAGTTCAATATAGATGGATGTACCCTTTCGAGAGGGTGATGGAAACCCTTAAGAGGAAGGTGAAGAATAGAGCTATGTCGAGGGGTCGATATGTGAGGCATATAGTTTCGATGAGATATCTACGTTTGTCTTAGACTATTTTCCGGACGAAGTCTTGACAAAGGCCAATCGAGTATCGAGACATGATGATGGGGAAATGTTGAACTAAATGGTGGCTCTCTCGTATTTGGTCTATCTATCGGTAGTGCGCTTATGGAAAAGGGAAGCATATATCTCTCTCGAGCAAGAATTACATCTTTCTTGCATACTTACATTCTTCTCAATTCACGAGGAGATTGGCCAATTTGTGAAGTACACATGTAAACTTGATAATTTATCTTTTAAGTTGAAAATTTATTCCAATATGTTAATGTTTATAACATGGTATAGATTATACGATGATGAGTTAAAAGTGAAGCATCCCAAGATAAGCGATAAAGATATTCAAATCAATCGGGATAAAAATTTGCACTTTGGCTAAAGGACAAAGTAAGTTCAATTTTAAGCACGTAGTATATATATATATATATATATATATATATATATATATATATATACTCCATATTAACTATGACTTCATTTAATAAGATGGAGTTTTTTGTAGGCTTTAACCGAGGATCAACGATTTAGGCTAATGTACAAGTTCTAGCTATGGGACCAGACCGGGACCAAGTCACCGCAATGGTTACAAAATAAATGGTTGTGAATTTCACACACAAAGGCATATGGGCGCGGTAAAAGAACAACGAACTCTGGAGTGTGTGTCCAAGGAGATTGTTACAATGAGCTTGGTCGTGCCTTTTATGGGGAGTTGGAGGAAATCGTAGAGTTGTCGTATAAGGGCACGTACGGGGGTCATATTCACTTTTTCAAGTGCCGTTGGTTTGATTCAGAAAAAGGGATACGTGTTGACAGACATGGAATCATCGATATTGACCTCCATAGTCTGCGTACTCAACGAACCATTTGTTTTACCAACTCAAAGCGAAGACAAGTATACTACACTCCTAGTCCTGTTAGGAAAAGGGATAAACCGCTTCTGATTGGCAAGTTGTAATTCATACTCCCGCGCGTAGTCATGTAGAATTAGTTGATGGGGAGATTTACCAAGAGCAGATGCTTCATAGTCAAACTATAATAAATGTGGAGGACGACAATGAAGTAATCCGGTTAGATGGTGGAGATGAACCACATGAATTAGATCTGAGTCAATATGTGTCGGATGACATTGATCTGAGGAGGAAGAGTTATTATTTGAATCGACCATTGAATCTAAAGCAGATGATGGTTATGAATCTACAACACGTATACAAGATGATTCTGAATCAGACATTGACACTTGAACAAATGAAATGTATGTTTAGCATTACATGTTTTTTATATCATTGTCATGTTTATGTACTAAACTATTTAAATGCAATTTTTGTTTATTGTCATTTTATATTCATATATATACATGTTTATATCACTGTCATGTTTATGTACTAAACTATTTAAATGCAACTTTTGTTTATTGTCATTTTATATTCATATATATACATGTTTATATCATCATCATATTTATTGTCATATATACATGTAATCAAACATGACTCATAATAACATCTTGAAATTTGTAATATCTGGATGGCTTACAAAGCAAAGAAAAAAGCGGCTTGGGTAGGGGCCTAATCATGTGCCCAAGGCCCCTACTAATCCGGATGATCGGATTCTTATTCAGATTCGCCCTCCTCCGAATAGTACGTACGTCCGCATATATCATTTATATATAAGCATTTAAGATTCCATTTATTGTATATTGGTAATGTTTTGATTGATATTATATTGGTAATGTATATGGGTCCTGAATTTTTTCTGCTTTAATTTGCATTCAATCGTTATTGTTTTGGTCTTATTGTATTGAAAATTTGTATATTTCTCTTGGTTTGTGTCTTGGGTGCCTAGAAATGTTCATATATGCATGCATGCCGTCGTGCATGTGGCTAGTCTATATTGTAGGGGAGACTTCGCGAATTTTTTTAAGTATTATAAGTATAAGTTTGAAAAATGTTCATAAGTATTATAACTTAGATGTAAATTGCTTTAATATATGCTAATTGATGTTGTATATTATAGTGATTTTTAGGATAATAAGATCGTCAAGTGCATATCACAAATTTGTGTTTACGTAATTGGCCTACACACATTGTGATTACGCGGATGAAGCACACCTATCGCCCATAAGGATGTTGTTTTGGGCGAAATTTGGTATTTTTTTTAATTATGACGAGATAATATTAATATAATATTAATATAATTAATATTCAAAGGATAATTATTTAGTAATGTTATTATTGTTGTTTTATTTGCGTAAAGCGGTATAGATGGGAGGGCCTTGCGAGCTTCAAAGTGATCTGAGACATTATTATTGGCGGAAGTGCGCGGTCCGCACAAAAACAATTTGAATAAAGAAAGACAAAAAGCCCTTCACAATGCCGAGATCGACCATCCGGGCCGAGGAGAAGATTACATGCACGAGCATAGCCACGGTGGTGCACCCAGGCCATATAAATTTGAGAGATGTGCCCAATGGTGAGATTTGAGATTTGGGTGAAAAGACGAAAAGATCGCCGCCACCAACAGATCCTCGGGTGTACCCGATGGTGAAAAAGGCTAAAAGGACATCTGAGGCGGTAGTATTTCACGATTATAGACATATCCTTTGCCGAGTGCGTATTTACAAGTTTTAATATGTTTACAATCATGAATTATAAAAAATATATCACATTTTACTTAGTAATATTATTATTTTTTGTATAGGAGTCTCGATCTCAAGGTCGACCTATCCATTGGGCATTTGGATGTATGCGTACACCGTGATGGTTCTGCTTGAGGCTATCCGAGATAGCGGTAATAAATTTTAACAACTTGATCTTGTTTATCAATGCTTATGTAATTAATTTATTTTAACTATTTAATTGTTAACATGATGACGGGACACTTATAAGCATTTATTGAATGAGCGATATCACGAAGGCACTCCACGTCCGCTTTATCGATCAAGAGTTGTGGGAGAGGCATCATTGTGAAAAGAACTACATTAAAGGTCAAGGACAACGACGGCGCCCATCCTTGATGGCTCAGTCGCTTCTTCTACCCAGTCTACTACGGTCATCGAGCCATCCAAATTGTTCATACTCGGTGATTGTGTGAGAGCTATATATGTCGAGATCGCGATCTTCTAAAGATCTTTGGGCGGACATCCTGGGGCTCTAAGTCTTTGAAGAGTTAAATTTGAAGCGATGTAGGCAGCAGCAAAGATCACAACACTGGGATGGCGACGAGGTATAAAATCAATTTGTTGTATATATTGTCGTAATATACCAATATTAACATAGTTAGTATATATTTGTAACTTGTTTTATTATTTTGTTAATTATAGGGTGATCAAGGAGGCGATGATGCTTGACGTACCTGCTTTAGATTAGTTTTGTAGTTATAGTATAAGCTTGTACTTGTATATTTATTCTTTGGATGTTTGTATGTTACTTAAACAAGTTTTGAAATATTATTATATTTATTCAAATCATATTGGTTTTAAAGGTTTATATACTAGTTTGGTGTATGTGTTGGTGGACGATGGATGTTTATATTGTTGTGTATCTTTGTTGTTGGGTATGTGTGTTGGGATAAAGCGGTACAAAAAGCAGGTATAGGTTTTGGAAATTCGCAAAGCAAAGAAAAATCTATTTTTTATTTTTTTCCATATCATATCGTGTCCGTTGATAGTTATAATGATGGCTAAATATTTGTGGGTATCAGCGACCGCAACGTGGACCACGTCAGCTTTGGCCCTGGACCATGCTGACTCAGCTTAGCGACCGGATTTGTCATTTCGGTCGCTCATATCGGTCGCAGATGTGACAGTCGATGATGTACATCCCAGCGACCAGAATTTGTGCGACGACTATCAGCGACCACATGCGATCGCTGATGGGTATCTGCGACCGTCTGCGGTCGCTGATAAACCTTTTTCTTGTAGTGGTGGTTAGCAGGTATACGGCAAATCCAGGAAAAAAGCATTGGAATGCTGTAAAATGGATTTTTCGTTATCTAGCAGGTACAACCAATTACGGTCTTATGTTTGATCATGATACCGCAAGAAGTGAGGTTACATGGTTTGTTTATTCGGATTATGCTGGAGACCTAGATGTAAGGAGATCTACGACAGGGTTTGTATACACCTTTTGTGGAGGACGTATATGTTGGAGGGCAGTGTTGCAGTCTACGGTAGCATTATCAACAATAGAGGCTGAGTATATGGCATTGACAGAGGCAAGCAAGGAGGCTTTATGGCTTAAGGGACTAGTTGAAGAACTAGGTTTCAAGCAAGGCAGTATCCAAATTCCGTGTGATAGTCAAAGTGTTATTCATTTAGCAAAGAACCAGGTGTTCCATGCTAGAACCAAACATATAAATGTTCGGTATCACAAGATTTGTGAGTGGCTGAACAATAGTGACATTGTAGTTTGCAAAGTTCACACAAAGGAGAATGTCGCAGATATGCTCACAAAGTCAGTTACAGCAAAAAAGTTCAATCACTGCTTGGACTTAATTCACTTCGTCTAATGCTGAGTTCGTGGTGGAGTATCTAGTGAGAGGGATATATTCACAGATACACAGAAGTTCACAGTATTTGATAAATGCAAGCCAAGGTGGAGATTGGTATCGATTATTGGAAAAAGTCATTGCCTTCCATTTGGTCTTAAGTCCGGACCTTTGATTTTTCTAAAATCCAGCCCTTTGATTTTGGTCTTCCCCATTTCTTGTTCTCCTCTCTAGATTTCTCCTATAAAAGGGAGCTTGGGCTCCTCATTTCAACACACCACAACAACAAGAAGCTTAGCAAAGCAAAGAGAGTGAGAGAGGCAAGAAGCTCAGTTAGAGCATTCTGAGAGTGAGGGTTTCTCAGTTTAGAGTTTGTAATCTCCATATTATTTTCATAGTAAATTTCTGAGATCTCTCCCCCATGATTTTTTTCAGTTGGGTTTCCACGTAAATTTCTGGTGTTATTGTTTTATATCTCATATAGTAGTGTGTTTATAATTATCTTAGTGTATTTGTGTGAGCCTGATTCCTCAACAATCGCTATAAGGGATATTGTTCAATTTGTTCCAATGCGCGAGGTGCATGGTGAGTATATTTTCTTACTCCTTGTATTTATACTATCTCTATTTCAAAATTAGAGATATATTTTCTTTTTTTGTATGTTCTAAAAATATAGATACATTTTAAATTTTCGAAAGGTGACGTGAAGTTCCAAACATGTAACCACTTAATATTCTAGCTAAATTAACTACTATTATGCCATCACTATTACATATGAAAAAAATTCTTAAAATTTGTCGATTTAAAAGTTTACCTCTTCTGCAGGTGGGCAGATCTCCGTCGTCCAAGCCCTACTGAAAGAGCTACTAGGCCAGTTTTTGACTTATATGCGGAGCGGAGATATCAAACCCACTGCTGCTAATGTACCACAGGTGGAAAGATTGGCTCCATAATAGTTACGAGAAACAGATGGCCTAAAAATCATTCAAAGGCTTTTATCCTTTAAGATTAGCAATGTCCATCTGTAAGCGTAGATTATTATAATCATCAGGATTGTTTAAACCAACCCCCGCGAAAAAAAAAAATCCCAATATGTACACTATAATTAATGATAAATAAAAATAATAGTTTGATTAGATTTATATATATAATTAATTATATTGCATATTTTATCTTCTTAATTTAATGGTGGATTATTTTAACTTCATGTTGGAGAATAACAATGTAGCGAAAAATAATGACATAAAATTTACATAATTAACCCAAACATTAGGCTAGTTCACGATTAGTGACATTAATTTTACTTTCTTTAGAATTTTTATACATCATAAAATTCAAGATCCCCACATAATAAAAACATAAGAAACCCTAGTTCTACTATAAAGTACAAAACTATCAGCCTCCAGGAACAAGCTTAATTACATTTTATGTAGTTTTACTTTTACAATCTCCATTAATAATGTATTGATCAGTTGACCAAAGTTAACTTCATACTAATCGATACTAATCGCTCTCGCTATAGATATGGATATTTGACATTAGGCGGAAATCAAAGAGAAGAAGAAACTGAATAAATAAAGGAAAATAATATTACAAGCATCAAGGACGTGGAAGGAAATGAAGAAGCAGCAGGGAAGTCGAGACTCAAGAACTAAGCATTTTCTTAACTGCAACTACCTCGACAAACCTAAACTCTTGTGGATGTCTCGGAGGACGACGTGTGATCCAAAAGACCAGTAAGCAAGAGCTGCATCAGCTTATTCGAAAAATGGAATTCTTTATTTTATAAATTGTTGAATAGAAATCTAAATAGAGCGTTGCCAAGTGTTAAAGCAACGGGTTTTGGTTCTCAGGTTTTGGTCCTGCTATAGTGCTATAAACAATATTCATAAACTACAGTAGCTAAAGGAAAAAAATAAACCAAAACTAAATTACATACATCATAGTATATCATGAAGATGAAATTTTTAAAAGGCTTGTAACTTCAAAATTTAAGCTAATCTCTCCCTATAAAGCTATGCCCATGTGTTGAGTCGGTATACAAAGACCAAGCACCACTAAATCAACATAAAGAAAGAATGATGGGCAATCTAAACTTAACCTGATTTTGATTTAGTTTGTGAAAATGATCGTCTTGTCGACATAGGAAAGATAATCTCAACAAGATTGTGGAGAAACCCTTTATCGTAGATATTATTCTTAACAACCTCCACATCCTTTAGTCGAGATGTTCGTAAGAAAGCCTTCCATTTGCTCTCTGGAAGCTTCCCTTCAGGAGTCAGTTTGCTTAAACTCGCTTTGAGTGCTACAGCACTTGACTTTGCCTCGTTGACCTTCCTCTGCCAGCTCAAATACTCTTGCCACTTAAAAGTCTGAAATTCCAGAAGACAAACATATAAAAGCTTGATGTTTTAGTAGTGACCAAATACAGTAGATGGCAGATCATCACTGAATGTTCTTGCTAGTATAATAATCAGTTTTTCAGTCTATGGAAATGGGAGCCCGGTTAGCATGCAATACGAGCACCAGCACACCCCACCCCCAACCCCACCAAACAAAAAAAAACAAACACCCCTCCAAAAAAATATTTTATATTTTTTTCCTACCATGTAAATTTTGAGAAATTGAGATATTTATATTCAACCAGTTTTGAAATACGCTACAAAAAGAATGTTAAATTCGTAATTCAGAATTATATATGCATGAAACCACGAAGATGTGTGGGTGTGAGTGATGATTACTGTTTAACTGGATAATGTCAGTTAATCGTCACCCAGCAAATGTTTTGAAGTTTAATACATATTTCTGAGGTACGCTTTACAGTTTTAACAACAATAGTGGTTGATAGAAGTGCTGAAAACTAATGGTTAAAATCAAACTCAAGCTTCAAGGGAATGACCAATTCTTCAAGAAAGTTCATTGGGTCAAAAATAATTAGCTTTCCAACAGAATTCATGTCTCAGTTTTTTTTTTTTTTGGTTGGTGAAAGTAAATTTGTAATAGAAAATAAATCTAAAAATTTGAACAAAAGGAACAGAGGATAACCCTCCAACAAAAACTAGCTCAGCTAAAACAAAACAAACAGGTAAAGGCATGCCTAGCCTCAACTGGACAAACAACCCAAAAGGAAAACACCCCAAGTCAAACTAAACTAAAATTTCCTGCTTAGTACCCCATTCCATGGATAGCAACCAATTCTCAAAAGTATTTGGGACTTTCTTAATGTGATGAACTTTATCTCTAATATCTTGCCGGATGCAATCAACCATCTGCAGAGCAGAATTCAACCTTTCGCCATGGTAAGCTTTATTTCTATTTTGCCAAATGTAGTAGATACTTCCCTGGATAGCAAGTAATCTAATCCAACTTAAGTGAAGTTCCTTTAACATTCCAAGGAAGCCAAGCACAAATTTGATCCCAACTGTTTGGACATTCAGTAAGACTGCATCTTCTTTTAATTGATTCCCAAAGTTGTCTTGATTGAAGACAACTATAAACTAAGCGATTTAAATCCTCTTCACCATATTGACATAAAGCACGCCTATTATGCTCCAAGACTCCCCATTTCACCATCTTGTCCTTTGTGGTAAGTCTACCTCTGAAAGCTAACCAGAAGATAAATGCACGTTTAGGAATGTGTTGGTTGAACCAAACAGTTTTATGCCACCCCATTGTAGGTTTTTTCTCCCTAATAGTTTCCCGAGTAGATTTAATAGAATAATCCCCATTTCCATTTGGTATCCATTTAACACGATCTGTGGTATCCATGGCCCTCCTAGCTTCATCTACAATTACTTGTAGATCAGTGATAGCTGCTCAAGGCCATACCCAGTTTCCACCAAAGATCACATCTTTCACTTTTGACAATTCAGTCAGGCTGGTATATCTCAATATTCTTGTACCATATCTTAACAAAAGAGGACCATAAGGATGCCAATTATCATGCCACAGAAAAGTATAACATCCACTACCAATGACATACTTAATTAGTTTCCGAGCTTTGCCCCTCAACTTCATTAGTTTTAACCACGTCCAAGAAGCATTAGTAGGAGTTTTGCAAGTCCACAAACACTGACCCTTTAATGTATAGGAATGGCACCACTTGACCCATAATGAATCTTTCTTACTATATACATTCCATAGATGTTTCATCATAGCAGCTTCATTCCAAATAATAACATTTTTAATTCCCAGGCCACCTTCAGCCATTTGTTGACAAACATCCTCCCAACAACCTTAGCAGTGGTTCTTTTTAACTCACGACCAAACAATAAAAATGTCCTCAATATAGAATTTATTGATCTAAACACTACCTTAGGGAGCACAAACAAACAACTCCAATAAATTTGAATGCTGAAAAGAATAGACTTTATCAAAGTTAATCTTCCAGCAAAAGAAAGAAATTTCGAAGTCTAGTGTCTAACTCTCCTTGTAATATTCTCAATTAACTGCTTGCAATCAATAAAGGAGAGTAGTAGAAATTAGAGGCACACCCAAATATTTAACAGGTAACAAACCTCTTGACATACCCATTTGATCTGCCAAAGAATTTTTGTCCTCCTCCGTGATTCCAGATGCATATACAACACATTTGCTAAGGTTCGGATATAAGCCAGCCATAACTCCAACCTCCTCCAAAGTATTATTCATGTCTAGTAAGGATGCACAATCAGCATAACACAATAGAAAGAGGTCATCAGAAAAAGCTCAAATGAGCTATTTTTTGAGTTTGACACCTCCAATGGTACTTGAACTGAAGATCCACATCAACATTCTTTTGCAGTAAGCAAGAAAAAGACTCCATCATAAAAAATAAAGGTATGGGGATATGGGATCCCCCTGCCTTATACCCCTTGTACTTTCAAAAAATCCTTAAACGAACCATTCATAGAGAATTTTGCAGTAGTGACCAACTCTCTTATCCAACTAATGACATTTGTAGGAAATTTCACCACTTCTAACACATCAAACAAGTAATCCCAAGTCCCAACATACAGTATCATATGCTTTCATGATATCAACTTTCACAGCAGACCTTCTAGAACCCTTATTTAAATGATAAATTTTTACTACCTCTTGCATCATTAAAATGTTATCAGGAATACTCCTTTCTGTTATAAAACCAGACTATTTATCAATGTTCTAAAAATTGTTAGGTGGACGTAGGCGGCGCCTAGGCCGCCTAGGCGTTTTCTTAGGCGGTCTCATTTATTTATTTTTCTATTGCACATATATATTATACTATACAAAACATATATTAGATGTAGGTTTTTTTAAAAAAAAATCGTGAAACATTACCACAAAAACAATCTTTTAAGACTTAACAAATTCATTTCAAGTATTTAGAGCTTCAAAGTAGAGGTCTGATTCTGCCCACGCAGGGGCCTAGGCGCCCAGCCAAATTGAGGCAGTGCTTATCGCCTAAGCGGGGATTAATCGAACCTAGGCGAGGATTTTTAAAATACTACTGTTTATCATTGAGTAAACTAGGAAGTATCTTTTTTGAATTTTTTTGGTAATAACTTTTGAAATGATCTTATAAGCCAGATTACAAGAAGGAATAGGTCTCTAGTCCTTCACAAATTCTGGACTCTGCACTTTAGGTACCAAAGCAATTGCAGTAGTATTCCATTCCCTTACTAATTTTCCTTTTCTAAAAATATAATTTACTGCTTCAATGACATCTTGACTCACCACATCCCAATTTTTCAAATAGAAAGACACACTAAACCCATCTACGCTAGGGGCCTTTTCCCCTTTTTGGTCTTTTAAAGCTTGAACGATTTTAGCCTCAATTACATTAGCACCAAGATCCCTTTGTTGATCCTCATTAAGCTTCCTTGCCATAACTTCTTTAAGTTTTTCTTTATTGTTTATAGGATACACCTGTTAAGTTGTAAATATATTAGAGAAATTACCCACAAAAGCATTTGTAACCTCATCACAATCTTCCAACATAGTTCCGTCAGCAGCCCTTATACTTAGAATCTTGCTTCTAGATCTATTAGAGCTCATCATCTTATGAAAATAAGCAGTATTACCATCCCCAAAATTCAACCATTGATTTCTAGATTTTTCTTCGTAAAAACTTTCTTCAGCTTCCCTCAGCTCTGAGTATTTTGCAGCAGCTTCCTTTTCAATAATACTAAGCGTATCATTTGCATGATTATTAAACAAATTATCCTAAGCTTCCTTGAGAATAGCCTGCTGTAATTTCACTTTATTACTTATATCGTTGTACTGCCTGGTGTTTAAATCTTTCAAAACATATTTCACATTCTTCAATTTTTACCAAGTCTGAACATAGGATTCCCCACAACCTCACAATCCCAAGCTTTCTGCAAAGTATCTTTGAAATCATCATTCTTCATCCAATAAGAATATAATTTATAAGGCTTTTCCCACCTACTTTATGAAGAACAAATTTAATACTGTACCGCAAGGCAATGGTCTGAGAGTAATGGAGCCATAAATTCAGTTTCTGTTTCAGGATAGATAGTTCTCCAATGATCATTTACAATAATCCTGTCAAGTTTGCTAAGAATATTGTCTTCACCCTCTTGCTTATTATTCCAGGTTTAGAACCCAAGGAGTGTCACCAACTACATTTGCATTAGTCCTCAAAAAATTCCCATAAAACTCAATCTATCTTCAGGTAAATTAAACCCATAGACGAAAGACATGTACCAGGATTTAGATAAGCCCTTCAAAGTCACTTTGCAGAAAATAACTTGAGTATTCATCATAATAATGGATACATCAAATTCATGTCCATCCCAACAAACAATAATTCTGACCCTTTCATTTACAGGAGCATTATGAACATATTCCCAACCCACACGAAATTTCCTCATCATTTTTCCAACTTTTACTTGAGAGATTTTTGTTTCTACCAAACATAATAAAGAAACTCTATTTACAGCTATAAAATCAATAACATCTCTATGTTTATGGAATTTATTAAGACCCCTAATATTTCAAGCACACACTTTAATCATTGAGAATGAGGTAAACGCTTATTACCCCCACTATCAGTAACAATCCCCACTCCTTTAGGTATTAAATTCCTACCCCCATTCCCTTGCAACCTCAAGAGAGCATCCAAAATCCCAGTTTGTGCAGTAGCCAATCCTTTTTGTTCCCTTTTGAGTACTTTTCTTGCAGATTTGGTTAAATTCTCTAAGGAAAGTGCCCCGACCATTGAGTTATGAGAATCCCCTTCCTCCAAAACAAGGCTTTCAAAAGAGTTATTTAACTGTATAGCTTTGCCTTTGTCCACTAAAACAATTCACACATCCTCTTGTGAAAATTCTATTGCTTCATCTTGCAACATCATACCAGTCTTATTTAAACAATCACTTCCACAGATAATCTGTCCCTCATCCTTTTTATCAACCTCATTACGAACAAGATTTTCCATAAAAGGATTTGCATTACATTTTGCACATAAGAATTTGAAGTTTCAACAGTTCCACTTTCAGGACCTTCTTTTTTATTATTCACAACTATCCACTATTGTTTCATCACATGTTTCTTAGGGCATTTACTTGGTTTGTGTCCAAACACCTTGCAAACATTGCATTGAGGGGGAATCCATTCATATTCAACAGTTCGTGTTTCCAAAACATTTTTCTCATTCAGTAATTTTATACTATTTAGAAGCTCCTTCCCAGCTTCAATTTCCACACAAATCCTAGCATAAGCCAATCTTTCCTGCCTTGCAGTCAACTTATCCGTAAACAAAGGTATTCCCAAGTAGCTCACCAATTTACTAATCATATGAGCAGACCATAAATGTAGCTTCAAACCCGTTAAACGAATCCAAATAGGCATAGTGGTAACTCCCTCTTTCTCCAAACTAACCGAAGGAGACCAAGGCTTTAAAAGAAAAGGTTTGTTTTCAAAAGTCCAAGGCCCCTGCTACAAGACCCTTTCCTTCATATCTGTATCCCCAAACTTGAAAATAAAAACCCTAGAATTGAGAAGAAAACATGAATGTGCCCATAATTCTTCCAATTTTTCCTAAAAAATTCCACAACTACTTTGAAAGGGGGTTTACCTCCCAAAATTTATCCACAACAACATTCTTCCAATTTAGCATCTCAGTTTCTATATCATCCATTTTTGTATTTTACTACACGAACACCATTTAAAACAGTAGGCTCAATGAACTCTAAATCTATACCATTTGCTCTACTATGATTATTAGAAACAACTGAGGCCCAATTTCCATTCAAATTTTTCCCATGCAGTCCCAATTTAGCAGACGAATTTGGAAAGTTCAGGAAAATCAGCCATAAATTCCTCATTAATATCTGTTTCCATACCTTTATTTTCCATAAATTCGCCACTAGATCCATATATTGAACGAACACCCAAATTATCAATAGTAGATCTCTGAAGGATACGAAGAGAATTATTACCTTTAGGGCTAGCAGAAGATCCCGCAGAGATATGCAGAGAATCACGAGCTACAGCAAATTCCTGAGTTGACTTCAATCCAACCGCACCAGATAGCTCCATATCGGTATCCAAGTTGCTCAAATCTGCTGTAACCATGGTTCTCTCAGACACAGAATATCGATTGAGAGGTTTATCAGGTGGTTTCCTATCCATTTTGGAAGGTTTAGAGCCAATTAATAAGTAATTTAGCTTGAATCAGAGGTTTGCAAAGGTTGAGTCTCTGTAACGAGCTCCCAAACCGTCGCACCGACTTCATGTCTTGGTATTTAGAATTTAGATATGTAAACAAGCTTCAGAGTCATAATCATTCAACACATAACAAAATCTTACTGCACATAACAATCTCCTAATTACGTTGTTTTCTTTTTACAATATGCATTTTATTGCACAAAAAAGCTCAAGAATCCTAGACCACAGTTGAACTGTTGAAGTGTTAAGATCCAAATCTCTTTCTCAGTTTACCATGACAAACCAGACAAACAAAATCACAAAATCAGAAGTAAGAGATAGACCTCATTTGTTGTGGTGTTAGTGAGACAGAGTTTCACATGATATCCAAAGAAACCAGCAAGTAGCAGAGAAACTATGGCCAGGAAGACCATAAGAAGTATTTGTGTGTTATAGGAGCCCAACAACCACTGGTACAAGAAACAAAACCATTACCGTATAAATTATAGATGAGCAACAAACAAGTATAAAATAAGTTACCGTGACATATTGAATGCAAACAGAGAAAAGAATGACTATATATGAACACACAGACACACACCCACATATACAAAAAGAATCAACGGTGACATTGCTGTACTCTTAAGGTAAATTTTAGAATAAAAAGAGTTAAATCACCTATCTAATGAACAATTTGGGCATCACCAAAATGATGTCCTTGTGCCACATAGCGGGAGGCTACAAAATTGGAGGGGTTGAGGGGATGGAAGTAAAACTGAAAGCAAAAAGAATTTTTCCCTTGTTTGGTATAGTAGTATGGGTGGTGAATAGTGGTGGAGTCTCCTCCCCATCAGGGCCCACAAACTCTTTGCTGCTGAAAGTGGGAGGAAAAGATGATGGAAAGGCCAAAGCCCATTTACTTGTCTCCACAATTGTCAAGTGGGCCATTGACATTTGGTCCATTTATAAGTGAAGTTATTATGACTGTTTGATTGCATAAAATGTCCAATTAAAGAAATATCCAATTTTAATTTCTTAAAATCTCAAATAGGGCAATTTCCTACTTAAACACGAAATTACCCAATTCAGAAATTGAAAACTATTTATCTTAAATAAGATATAACCTCTCATTTTCACACTTAACAATTCTATTTTAACTCCCCCCCACCCCCCCCCCCCACCCCACTCCCACCCCCACCCCCACCCCCACCCCCCTCTCTTGCTTAAATTCTTCTCTCTAAATAATTGTGTCAAGTTAAGTAATTATCTTACTTGAACTATGTTTAAGCTATTGGGGCCCACAGTCTCAAAGCAAGGACGGTGACTAGGAGAATAAGGAGCGACTTCACGCAAGCAAGGGCAACTGTCCAGGAGCTAGACAGAGTCTTTACTACTTTATGGATCGAGCACCCCAACCGACTTTGTCCCTAGATCCATGCACAGTCAAAGGAATAGAGGCAATCACCTCTGCGAGTTCCCTCCCAAACAAGATCCTAACAAGGGGGAGTTATTGTCTATCGATGGTCTCTATGGCAGAATCAATATGGGAATATGGGGACCTGAGACCCTGTGACAAGAGCAAGCAGGAGGAGGCGTAGTCCTATCTGCTTTGCTCGAATATGCCTTTTTTCTCGCAATTAGTTATTGGACGGATGAAGCATATATCAAACACACGAACTATTCTTTAAAAAGTTATATCTACATGTGGTACCACCATAAACATATTATTCAAGTTCTCAAGAAACATACAGAATTCACAACTCATTACAAACACGCAAAAAACCATTATTTTCGAAAGACGAACTATAATCCACATAACAAAAATAATAAATAAATAAAATAAAGGAAAAAGAAGAACGAAATGGTCATGAGGTTGCAAATAGGTGAACATAAAGTACTCACCTGAACAACATGTGGAGCCAAACTACGAAATGTATTTTCAATTCCATAATACTCTGGAAAGCCAATATCAAGGTGGTTAAACATCATAAAGAACAAAATCATTTGATAAAAAGTTAACTCCCTCCATTCCACTTTGAATGGCATAGTTCAAATTTAAGGACATTCAAAAAAGGGCTAATGAAACTTCTGTCCCTCCAAGTATAATTTGTTACAAATGAGCTCATAAAGTAATAAAGCTTGAACCAGGGATCCCCAAGTACATTAAATGAAATTCAAGAACCCTAAAGGCAACTTTGATAGGTTTTTTTAATTGGAAACAGAATGTAACTGGCATGTCTCACTTTATACGTATGTCATATTTGAAAGTGTTGATACATTCAACTGAATCCCTTTCTAATATGAGTTTTCTTGGTTTTGGCTGGAAATTCCGTCTATTAGATTCACAGTATTGGTGGTTCAATTGATTCTATCTCTTTATTTGATATGGGCTCTCTAAATCATGATGTCAGTATGTGGTTGGTGAATGTGAGGAACAAATTCTTCTGGCCTCTCTAGCTTAGGTCACCTACATCAGATTAATTTCAAGTTGGTACAGTTGTTGCTGTTAGGTTTGGTAAAGTTCGTGTCCTTCAAGGTGTTTGCCAGAAGTTCCGGTTGGTAGATCTCATTTTGATTATACTTCAAAATTCTCAAATATGTATATTTAATATTTTATACTAAATGAATACAGTAAGTTGTAACAAATGCAGTCAAACAATATAAGAAGTCACGTAGCTGATGCATATCACTATTTCGGCAACCAAAAAAAAAGCCAATGGAATTGGCTTCGGGGTCTGTATTGTTTCATTAAATGTGTTTGGGGCTTGTTTTGCAAGCTTTTATACTTCCTGAGCTCACTTGCGACACGACCTATAATTGAATGGACAAAGAAGCGTCATTTAACCATTAAAGAACATGTTTTAGAAACAATCTTCTGAAATTTAATTTTATCCAAATTATTGTTTAACACAAAGTGAAATACTAAATAAATAAAAAAATAAAGACACAAAAACATTATCTAGAAATGTCAACGGTGCGTATGTCTTAGAATTTTTCCAAACATGTTTAAGTTGAAAGGAGGGAGTATATCATAAGCAACAAAATCACCAATTAAAAGATATTATAAACAGATTGATTTTACCAGTTAGAATATATATGACTTGTAGTTCTTTCAGTCGACCAGAAAGAATCAATGCAATGGCTACGGTTCCATAAACGCAAAGAATGAAATGCCTACAGAATCACTGAAGAAAAGGTTTAATATCTATAAAACCACAGTCAAATATACTGCAGCATATGTGCTTCAGGACAGGATGGTCAGAATATGACAAATATATTAGTTACATGCTCCAAGCACCAAACTGCGAAAGCATGGATTGGATTTAGAGATTTAGATCTCCTTGATTATCAAAGTCTAATTATGAAACATTTCAACTGAACAAGGTTTAGTGTTGAAGTTAAAAGTTAAGACCATATATGACACTACCAAATGGCCAGTTTCATATGTGTGAGAATCATAAATTTAATTACTAAATGAGTAATATGACCATACCATTTATAACAGGCATAATCTAATTTTTTTAGAACAATAAGAATCATATGTATGTTTTCTGAGATGAAGTGCCCGTGAACACCAACATTTTTCACAAAAATTATGCCATGAAATTGGACTAGAAGAATGCAGAAGGCCACCAATTAATTCAACTATAATATTATTTTTCATTGCTTGCAAATTAAATGCTGCTAAATTCAATTAACTAACCAGAGAAGAAAAGCCACAAAATATCGGGTGTTTCTCTCCCCGATGCAATTATTCTGCAGTAATGAGAAATATATTTGAATCCATATTAGAAAATAAAATAGTTGAAAATATATGCCAACTAAAACACCAATATATAAATAAAGGGAAAATTAGGTACATAGAAAGCCACCAATATTTAGAACGAAGATTAGAATACAAATTCGTAAAGCTAACCATCCATCCGCAGTGATGGTCAAACCGAGCAACACAATGGCCACATATGCTGCAGTGCTTGGACCTAGCAGGTCTAAATAAGCAAGGGAACAATCCAATCAGCATATATTACCAAAAGAAAAAAAGGGTTGTAAGTGCCTATTACTTATTAAAAAAAGTCAAGTGTCTATTACACTAAACTAATGCACTCACTTTGAAAACTTGCAGGTTGAGCATTTTTTCTCCGAATAAATGATATTGTCATAGGGATAAGCAGACATATAACGGGAAAAGTTCTCATTATTCACAGTTCCTGGATCAGTAAAGCTAGTCAATAGAAAGAGTATAATACCCACACCAACTGCCAACAAGCTTGTGTACCTGCAAAAAGATATAATATCTATGAAATTATAAAGTAATTGAAAATGAAACCTAAGAACACAGAGTGTGAGAGAGAAAAACCTGTGAATTCCACTAATATAAGGCCCTGGAATATAGCTAAAGGATGACTTTACAATAAAGTAATAAGTAGCCCCAATGATTGCCAAATATATGGCCTGCAAGTCGAGTTTGACTGGAGCAATTAATTTCTTGTTCAGCCAAATCTTTTGAACGAAACTACGTAATTGATGTATGACAATTATAAGTTATTCAAAGCGCTGTGTTGGTTTCTAGTCGCAACATCACAACTTGTTAAAGCAAATGAAATTCAATGCAAACTTGAAAGGGGTTTAAACTGGATAGTAATACCATATACATACAAGAAGAAGTCAAATGTGAAGAAGACAGTGGAGATGACGAAGACAAATAATAAAAACCTCTCACTGCTGACTCAAAAGAGGATTAATAAGTTTGAATGTTCGAGTATTCCCAACATTCCTTTTGAATGTAGGAATAGTTTTAGTAGTAAAGCATCAAAATCGATTTTAAGCAAGCATAAATGAGAGAGCAGTTGGAAATGCACAAGAAAAAGAAAAAGGAGAAATTAACCCCCCCCCCCTAAAGACATTCCCTTGTACAAGAGCCTTGCCCCTTTAATATAAGTGCAAGTTAAGTTTTTCTGTTTTTTTTTTCTGTCGCGATTTGCATCATTTGGTAATTGTGACAAATTACTTTCTAATTAAAGGAATGCAAAGTAAATCCTGTAAAGGAGGCAAGACTAGTCAACTTAAAAGTTAAAAGGGATACAACAGAGAGGTCCTTTGATTGGATGGGAGAACACTGACTTCAATAACCTTCAATTGAAAGGAAAACATGCTGATCATTAGTATGGAAGAAATAAAACGGGAAGGGTAGTCAAGTTGACGGCCACCCTACCTTCCAGGTTCACAAAAAGGTTTCCTCTATAAATTGACTATCAATGTAATAGCTTCATGTATTATAATTATAAACTACCAAGAAACAAAGTACTAACTACAAAATTTATTATTTTCAAAACTAACACGAATCAAGGATTTATAGAAATGACTTCAAAAAGTCATGTCATATATGGTGAAATTACTTCAACCTGTAAGATAGGGTTTGGTCGATCGCAGCAATAGTACTCAATTGAAAGAATGGCATTTGTGCCTTTTTTGCCGCAAACAAAAGCAATGAATCGCCTGTACGCAACAGTGGAAATAGTTTATCAGATTGTTATGAATCCATATACATATCGAGTAAGTATATACTTACTGGAAATAGCCGTAAGCACCAAAGGTGAGGAAGATATGGATGCGTTGAACGAAGGTACCCTCAAAAATTGGCCACTGACCGCAGAGGAATGATATAATTACCAGCAGTGTGACCAAACCATGGCACACTAGAAGCCACTGTACGGCCATAAGCAGAGCAGAGGAGCGGAGGCAGAGAATGAGAAGACCGGTTGTAAAGTCAAGTTGGAAAGGAATTGTATATCTATTTGGATGGGTTGACTGTTGAGCCACTTATCTTTTAATAGTTTTATATTTGCCCTATAATTTTACCTCCATTTGCAATTCCGCTCTTTGTGCCATTTTATCTAGGCTTAAATATGAATTATTACCCTAAATTATAGGCCATATTCCACTTCGGAGATCAAAGTATCAATTTTTTTAATCAGGTGATTAAACTTAATTTTTTTCAATTACAACAAATTGAGCCGTCACGTCAGAAATTACTAACGTGACTATCTGAGTTGGTCATTAGGCAGCTGATGTGTAAATAAAAAAGATTATTTTAATATTTATTTAAACATTTATTATATAGTAAGGGTAAATTCGTCAAATCACTTTAAAACCTAACAAAAATTCTTTTTAATCCTATGAAACACCTCCCTTACTCCTTGTTGGAGTGGCCCTAATCCCTCCTCCATCTTGCTGCAAATCTCCGCCATTTCGGCCACCTGCGTTGCCACCTCCTCAGCCTTCTTCGCCTTCGCCGAAAACTGAAACCCCTCGGTGAATTCCACCAGATAAAGCGCCACCCTCTCCATCCTCTGCGTCTCCTCCAACAACCCATCAGTCCCTTTCTTTTCCTTTTTCTTCCACTCCTCCCCAATCTTCTCCTACATCCAGATAATGGACTGGGCCCAGGTCAATTGCTTTGACACCGAAAAATGAGTCACCAGCCCATTTCGCTCCTGGCAAGGCAAGGCCGCCACTAAAGCCCACATCGTAAACTCCAAAATAGTACTCATAATATAAACCGGTAATACCAAGTCGGTCGTCTCGCTATCACGTGGCGCCACCAGATTGGCGGTCATCGACTGAATTTGTTTAGCAGAGGACCACGATTTGGCAAAAGACAATGACAACGACTGGAAATTGGTACGGTCCTTCGTCGGCGCCGAGGATACGTGTGACGCCCCCAAAATTAGGTATACATCACCCATCTTGGGTAGTCAAATACATGGTACAGAATTTAAATACAACTTACTAATATAAGCTGCCGTGTACAATACGACATAAACTGTGAGTTTGAATACAAATATTGTCTACTAGATATTATACAAACTCAAAAGGAGTCCTCATTACAATTATTATCACACTATTTCACAAAATAGTGAGGACTACTAATGTTATCCTCTGGACCATTACTCCGTTCCCCGACTCGTCCCAACTATATTCTCATTTCCTGAAGAGAACAGTGAAAGAAAGGGTGAGCTCAACTAGCTCAAGAAGAAATATTATGACTAAGATAATGCGAGAATAAATTATCATTAGCCTACAACAATGATGTTAAACCGATAAAATATAATGAACATCAAGTTTAACTACAATGGAACCAAAGAATCCATTAAAAGAGTCAAGTAGAAAATAAAATCTACTATCTTTTATGATTTAAAAGGTTTTTCATCATCGTATATAGCCGAGACTCAAACTTTAATAAATATTCCACATCATCGAATCACCCTGCACTACTGGCCGAGGATATTCTTTAGTATCACGACCACAATTATTCATGCACTACGGCCAAGAATAGTGTATTCATTAATGGTCATGATCATGCCAACAATCGTCCATCAATGCACTACTACCATCGAGGATTTTTATCACATCATTTGTAACATTACTACCATGATTACAAGAATAGTCTCGGTCATAATCATACCAAGTCCATCTATGCACTACATGTGCCACGGATGACTTTCAACATAATATAAAATATGAGGATGATGACAATGATATAAGAATTCAATAAAACAAGTTCAAGAATTATTTTATCCAGAATTATTAACGTTCAAATTGTGCAACATGATCTTTGTTTTGTAGAGTAAAATTCAAGAATGATCGGAAGAATATTTCCATGAAAAGATCTTTGGATGAAATGCAAATATCAAGGATATTCTACTAATTTCATGGAGTATAAGTCAAAGTTTTAACCAATTGGGTATAATAAAGAATGGAATAACAAAAGAAATCACCATGCATGCGATAGTAGACCGCACAGCAAAAGTTATTCCAACAGAATAATAAATAACGGAACGAAGTCCCGTAAAAGAAACGCATGCATGGGATGTTCCAATGTAATAATAATAATAAAGAGGCGAAACCAGTCCGGTGTAAAACACACAGACGGGATGTTCTAACAGAATAATAATAAAGACGGAACCAGGTCCGGTGTAAAACACACAGACAGGATGTTCCAACAGAATAATAATAAAGAGCGGAACCAGTCAGGTGTAAAACACATGCATGGGATGTTCCAATGAGAATAATAGAAGAATGTCACCAAGTATAAGGTAAATCACAGATACAAAGTTATTCCAATAGAATAATAAGCAATGGAATAACAACAGTTCTCTTCATGAATAAGAAAGAATAACACACTTTACGAGTACAACAAATAATATTCCCTACCTTAGAAGAAGCTGGATATTGGAAAAGTGAAGTAGCGAATACTTTTCTTCTTTCTCTCTATAGTTTCTCTCTCAGAGTTTCAATGAATTCGTAAGAAATAATGAAGGAATGAGCTTTCTATTTATAGAAAAAGCGAGGGTGGCTCTTGGTCTTAACGAAGGGTCAAAATGACTCTTGGTAATATGAAGAGACAACTACTATTTCTTGAAGGGTAATTAACTTTTGGAACAATCAAGAGGCAGTTAACTCTTGGTAATATTGAAGGGACAACTACTATTGAAGAAGGTAATTACTATCGACGAAGGTAAATACTATTGACGAAGGTAATTACTACTATCGACGAAGGTAAATACTATTGTGAAGGTAATTACTATTCACAAAGGTACAATTACTATCGACGAAGAGACTCTTAGATGATGACATATGAGCCCCCATAAAATAATCAAACTTACCACAAACGTCTCATAATGACTCTTTATATACATCAAGGATTGAATAAATATTACCACAAATCATTTTATTTTTAATAAACACATTTTTAATCTTTCAACAATTATTAATCATTTATAACTTGTCGTCTCAATTAATAATATAACATATTATATGATGATAATCGTGACAATACTTGAATCAATAATATAAGAGATATGATGCAAAGAATTATCGTAGTAATAATTGAGTATAGCTAAGTGACTTCTCACGTAAGCATCAATAATCAATACTGAGTGTGCTACTATGCAACCACTAATGTATTCATTGTACTTTTTACCACCGAGTAGTTCAGCGGTTTTAATTCAGTAAACACCTCGTAGTTATTTTTATAGAAAAATAATTTTGTCGTTTTCTAACTACGACAATACTTCCGCCAGGGGTCCACTAATGATTGAGCCGTCGTATTTAATATTCCCCGACAAAAAGAATATTCCCACCAAACGAATATTTTATAACAACTTGCTTACTTTGTAAAATTTATAAATATTACCTACAACTATAACATTATATCAAATTTATTCCATAATATTCAAAAATAATATAGAAAATTCATCTTTATTTATAAAAGTTGGGGTCTTACAACCTCCCTTCTTATGAAATTTTGCCCTCGAAATTAGGGTACGTACACGGTATGTCAAGAGGTAAGGATACCTTGATTTCATTTTTGATTCTAACTCCCAAGTCACTTCCTCAACATCGTGGTTCCTCCACAAAACTTTGACTTGAGGTATAACCCTCGAGCATAGAATATGTTCCTTCTTATCAAAATTTGAACAGAACCTCTTCATACGTCAAATCTTCCGCTATTTCGTCCGGTTCTAACTCAATAATATGGTTCGGGTCTTTCACATATTTACGTAACATGGATATGTGAAAAACGTTATGAACACGAGACATATTTCAAGCAGAAAGCGAGTCTATAGGCCACAGTTCCTACTCGATCGAAGATTAAAATGGACCGATGAATCGAGGATTAAGTTTTCTCTCTTTCCAAATCTTGTAACTCCTTTCCATGGAGCAACTCTTAACAACACATGATCTCCTATATCGAATTCCACGCCCTTTCGATGAAGATCAAGATAACTCTTTTTGTCGATTTTGTGAGGTTTTTATACGTTGTCGGATCTTTTGAATCTTTTCCGTAGTCATACGTATCAACTCCCGGTCCCAACAATGTTGCTTCACCCAACTCATCCCAAAGATCTTCGGAAACGACACTTTCTTCCATACAACGCTCGAATGGAGCCATGCCAATACTTGCTTGATAAGCTGTTGTTGTAGGAAAACTCCACCAATGGTAAGAACTTGTCCCAACTCCCTTGAAATCAAGGACACAGAGTCTTAATAGATCTTCAAGAGTTTGAATAGTCCTCTCCGACCGTCGGTCCGTCGAGGATGATATCGCTGAAAGCTAAATCGTAAGTCGTGCCCATAGCTTTTTGCAAACTAACCCAAAATCGTGAAGTGAATCTTGGGTCTCGATCGAAACTATGGATACCGCAAGATACCATGCGATCTTACAATCTCGTTTATGTACATACTGAGCAAGGCGTTCAAGTGTATAAGTTTCTCGTGTCGATAAAAAATGAGCAGACTTGGTCAATCTATTAATAATGACCCAAATCGCATCAATGCCTTGAGAAACCTTAGGAAGACCCAGAATGAAATCCATGGTAATGTGCTCCCACTTCCATTCGGAATTTCAAGTGGTTGCAATGGACCTTTTGGTACTTGATGCTCGCTTTAACTCGTTGACAAGTTAGACACCTTGAGATAAACAAATATTTATCTCGCTTTTTATATTGCTCCACCAAAATGTATGGCGAATATCATGATACATTTTGGTACTCCTGAGATGGTATGCAAATGGTGTGTTGTGCGCTCCATCATGATATTATACTTTAAATCGTGGTCGTTAGGAATACAAAGTCCGGAGTTAACTCAAGTATTCCTTCTTCATCGATTCTCGCTTAAGATAGCACCTTCTTGCACTTTCTTCCTCATACGATCACGGCTCCAGTCCGTAGCTTCGAAAGCGACTTTAACTTTATCGATTAAAATCGGTTCTACTCGTGATACTCGCTATCATCACACGCGTCCTCGAGTCTTTAACTCTATCTCCATCCTTTTCAAGTCACACAAAATGGGCCTTTGCGTTGACAATAACGCACTCGTACTTGCATATGATCTTCTACTCAATGCGCCCACTACCACCACGCTTTTCCGGATGGTATTGGATGGTATGATCATAATCTTTCATGATTCAAGCCAACGTCGTTGTCGCATGTTGAGTTCCTTTTGAGTGAAGAAATATTTGAGGCTTTTATGATCCGTAAAGATCTCCACTTTCTCCCCATACAAGTAATGCCTCCAAATTTTAAGTGCAAAGAATAACAACGCTTTGCCAACTCTAGATCATGAGTAGGATAATTCCTCTCATATTCTTTGAGTTTGTCGCGAGGCATAAGCTATAACTTTTCCATGTTGCATGAGAACACATCCCAACCCTTTGCCCAAGCATCTTTGTAGATGACAAATCCTCCAAGCCGGATGGTATTGTCGAGCAGTCTTTGAAATAAGTCTCCTCTTGAGTTCTTGAAAACTCTTCTCACATTCTTCGCTCCAACCGAACTTTGTATCTTTTCGAGTCGGTGAGTCGATGGAGTAGCGATTCGAGAAAATCCTTCCACGAATCTCCGATAATAACCAAATTAAACCGAGAAAGCTACGTACCGGTCATCGATTTAGGTTGTTCCCGACTTTGAATAGCTTCAATCTTTCTTTGGGTCAATGCAGATATTTCATGACTTGATACCACGTGCCCAAGGAATGCTACTTTCGCCGTAACTCGCATTTCTTCAACTTGGCATAAAACTTATATTCACGAAGCTTTTGGAGTGTCGACCTCAAGTGTTGCTTTCATGATCTTCACGGCTTTTGGAATAAATAAGGATGTCATCAATAAAGACGACCACACAAAGTGATCTAAATATTCCTTGAATACTCGGTTCATCATATCCATGAAGGCGGCGGGAGCATTAGTCAATCCAAAGGACATGACTAGGAATTCATAATGCCCGTCATCGAGTTAAAGCCGTCTTTGGAATGTCGTGGTTCTAATCTTCAATTGGTGATATCCTAACGAAGATCAATCTTTGAAAAGAATTTGGCTCCTTGCAACTTGTCAAACAGTCATCAATACGTGGCAATGGATACCTATTTTTGATGGTGACATGATTCAACTCCCGATAATCAATACAAAGTCGCATACTCCCATCTTTCTTCTTCACGAATAGAAGCGAGAGCACCCCAAGGAGAAGTACTAGGACGAATAAAGCCAATGTCTAACAATTCCTGCGGTTGGGTCTTTAACTCTCGAAGTTCAATAGAGCCATTCGACATGGGCTTTGGAAATAGGTTTTGTCTGGGTTCAAGGTCGATACAAAATTCAATTTCACGCCTGGGGTAGGCTGGAAGTTCTTTGGGAATACGTCAGAAATTTATTAACAATAGAAATATCGTTCAAAATCGGCGTATTTTTGTTTAAATCACGTGACATGAGCTAAGAAAGCTTGACATCCGTTTTTCAATAAACGAATAGCTTTATGGCTTGAGATGTCCATGATTGATTTTAATGGTTTGGTTGTTTGAATTCGCATAATAGGTTGATTAGGAATATGAAAGCTAACAACCTTACGAAAACAATCAATTTTCGCATGATAAGTAGTTAACCAATCAATCCCTAAAATCACGTCAAATGCAAGTATTTTTAATGAAATAAGATCGACAGGTAATGTGAGGGTACCGATTTGAACCAAACAAGACTTATAAACGATTGGATGTAATGAAGGTTTCTCCCAACGGAGTTTCCACAGATAAGTCAAAGTCTAATTTCTCCGAGTCAAATTTAATCGATGAGCGCAAGTAGGAGAAATAAAAGAATGGGTAGAATCGGTATCAAATAAAGTATAGACTTCATTAGAGTTTATGATAAGCTTACCGTGATGACCTCATTCGGGTTCCTTGCTCTCTAGGAGGTCACAACAAACGCTCTCCCTCAGACTCTACGGTTTGACTTTTCTCGAGGCGGCCTTTGGTGCCTCCATCCTAGTTGAATTTGTCTTGATGAAACGCATAAAATCGAGCTAAGTGACCTTCTCTTCCACAATTATAACATGCTTTGGATCAAGATGGCGCAGATTCGGATGATGTGTCCATCTCCTCGCATTTGAAGCATATGATAGGTGGTCTTTCTCCTTCCTTAACAACGGGTGATGGTCTTGGCCGACGTCTTTCCATCATTGTTGAATCTCCTTTTCTTTAAATGTCCATTCTTATTGTTTTCTCCGACGATTACCACGAAGTGGTTACCATATCCGCCTGTTGATTCCCTCCACGCTTGTTGTCACCGCTTTGATGACTACTCACCGGTGGTATTATAATTTTCGCACCGCTCTCTTTTAGTTGCGTTGACTCGTTATCGTGCTCCACTAATCGAGCCCTATTTACAACATCTGAATACAAACACAGTTTATGAGAAATAAGATGTTGACGTATCTCCGGCTTCAAACCTCTTAAAAACATTCGCGCCATTCTCTCTTCATTATCCACTAAGTGGAACGCAAACCGTGGTAACACCGCAAATTTTGCCTCGTATTGTGACACGGTCATATTGTTTTGTTCCAACTTGATAAACTCCACCTCCTTCATGTGGCGAATACTTTCAGGAAAGTATTTGTCGTTGAACAGCTCTGGAACTTCTCCCAAGATATCTTCAAGATAGCAGGGTTGAGTACGTTTTACCAATTCCCACCGATGAATCGCCTCGCCGCAACATAAAGGCGGCAAAAGGAACCTTTTGTTCTCGGAGCATCCCAAGATATCAAATATCTTGGTAACTGCTTTATCCATGCTTCCGCGAAGTGGTTTGGCTCTCCTTAAACTCCGGTGGTCCCGGCTCCTTGAATTGTTTAGCGGTGACCGCCGAGAGTTTTCCGTGTTTCCACCCACGTTTTGGATAGGAGTCGCTCTCGCTTTCTTTGTTGTATAAATTGCATAAAGCCTCTCGAACATTTGATCATTCATCATTTGGTCGGTGTTGTTGTTTTGCGTGAGGATTGTCGCCTTCTCGATGCACATTATCCACGATTATTGATATGTGGTGAATCAATGATCTTCCGTGCTCCATTGCTATTCTCAACATTCTCGGATGTCATTTTCGAGATCATCGCCACAAAACAAAAGGTTAATTGACATATAACAAATTATCTCTATATTACGATCGACCAATAAAATAGCACATAAACTTAGGTAGGTCATACTAGCGAAGGTATTCCCGTCTCTCCCTCCTAGTACTATTCTCACATCTTAGCCAGGATCATATCCTAAGCTCGATAATTAACTGTGACGCCCCCAAAATTAGGTATACATCACCCATCTTGGGTAGTCAGATACATGGTACAGAATTTAAATACAACTTACTAATATAACTGTCGTGTACAATACAACATAAACTATGAGTTTGAATACAAATATTGTCTACTAGATATTATACAAACTCAAAAGGAGTCCTCATTATAATTATTATCACACTATTTTCACAAAATAGTGAGGACTACTAATGTTATCCTCTGGACCATTACTCCGTTCCCCGACTCGTCCCAACTATATTCTCATTTCCTGAAGAGAACAGTGAAAGAAAGGGTGAGCTCAACTAGCTCAAGAAGAAATATTATGACTAAGATAATGCGGAATAAATTATCATTAGCCTACAAATGATGTTAAACCGATAAAATATAATGAACATCAAGTTTAACTACAATGGAACCAAAGAATCCATTAAAAGAGTCAAGTAGAAAATAAAATCTACTATCTTTTATGATTTAAAAGGTTTTTCATCATCGTTATATATTTGAGACTCAAACTTTAATAAATATTCCACATCATCGAATCACCCCTCGCACTACTACCAAGGATATTCTTTAGTATCACGACCACAATTATTCACGCACTACGGGCCAAGAATAGTTGTGTATTTATTAATGGTCATGATCATGCCAACAATCATCCATCAATGCACTTCTTTACCATCGAGGATTTTTATCACATCATTTGTAACATTACGGTCATGCATTGATTACAAGAATAGTCTCTCGGTCATAATCATACCAAGTCCATCTATGCACCTACAAAAGCCACGAGATGACTTTCAACATAATATAAACATGAGGATGATGACAATGATATAAGAATTCAATAAAATAAGTTCAAGAATTATTTTATCCAGAATTATTAACGCCCAAATTGTCAACACGATCATCGCTTTGTAGAGAGTAAAATTCAAGAATGATCGGAAGAATATTTCCATGAAAAGATATTGGATGAAACGCAAATATCGAGGATATTCTACTAATTTCATTGAGTATAGAAGTCAAAGTTTTAACCATTTGGGTATAATAAAGAATGGAATAACAAAAGAAATCACCATGCATGCGATAAGACCAAGACAGCAAAAGTTATTCCAAGCAGAATAATAAATAACGGAATTCAGTCCGGCGTAAAGCGCACGATGAGGATGTTCCAATGTAATAATAATAATAAAGAGCGGAACCAGTGCGGTGTAAAACACACGCATGTGATGTTCCAACAGAATAATAATAAAGACGGAACCAGTTAGATGTAAAACACATGACAGGATGTTCCAATGAATAATAATAAAGAGGCGGAACCAAGTGGAGGTGTAAAACAAGCAGATGAGGATGTTCAATGTAATAATAGAAGAATGTCACCAAGTATAGGTAAACCGTGTATCTGAGTTATTCCAATAGAATAATAAGCAATGGAATAACAACATTTCTTTCATGAATAAGAAAGAATAACACCCTTTATGAGTACAACAAATAATATTCCCTACCTTAGAAGAATGAATATTGGAAAAGTGAAGTAGCGAGAATACTTTTCTTCTTTTCTCTATAGTTTCTCTCAGAGTTTCAATGAATTCGTAAGAAATAATGAAGGAATGAGCTTTTTATTTATAGAAAAAGCGAGGGTGGCTCTTGGTCTTAATGAAGGGTCAAAATGACTCTTGGTAATATCAAGAGACAACTACTATTCATGAAGGGGTAATTAACCTTTGGAACAATCAAGAGGCGAGTTAACTCTTGGTAATATGAAAGGACAACTACTATGAAGAAGGTAATTACTATCGACGAAGGTAAATACTATTGACGAAGGTAAATACTATTGACGAAGGTAATTACTATTGACGAAGGTAAATACTATTGACGAAGGTAAATACTATTGACGAAGGTAATTACTATTGATGAAGGTAAATACTATTGACGAAGGTAATTACTATTCACAAAGGTAATTACTATTGACGAAGAGACTCTTAGATGATGACATATGGGCCCCCCATAAAATAATCAAACTTACCACAAACGTCTCATAACAGACTCTTTATATACATCAAGGATTGAATAAATAATACCATAAATCATTTTATTTTTAATCAACACATTTTTAATCTTTCAACAATTATTAATCATTTATAACTTGTCGTCTCAATTAATAATATAACATATTATACTGAGATGATCTTTGTGACAATAATTGAATCAATAATATAAGAGATATGATCGCAAAGAATTATCGTGCAATAATTGAGTATAGCTAAGTGACTTCTCACGTAAGCATCAATAATCAATACTGGTGTGCTACTATGCAACCACGCGACATCTTTGTACTTTTACCACCGGGTAGTTCAACAGCTTTAACGCAGTAACACCTCATAGTTATTTTTATAGAAAAATAATTTTGTCGCTTTTCTAACTACGACAATACTTCCGTTAATGGGGTCCATTAATGATTGAGTAGTCGTGATTTAATATTTCCCGACAAAAAGAATATTCTGAACCAAACGAATATTTTATAACAACTTGATTACTTTGCAAAATTTATAAATATTACCCACAACTATAACATTATATCAAATTTATTCTATAATATTCAAAATAATATTTATAGAAAATTCATCTTTATTTATAAAAGTGGGGTCTTCTGATACGGCTTATATTTCGACAACTTTTCCGCGAATGATGACCAAATCGACGACATGAGTAAAGGCGTTATGGATGTCGAGTGCCTTGGATCGCTCCGTCCGAAGCTCCAGAATGAAGCGATCATGCGTGGTGGTGGTTTCATCCTTGTTGTGTTGGTGAAGGATTTCTTCGTGGTTTTTTGGGATCTGAGATGAGATGGTATAAATTTTGGCAAAGAGAATGTGGATTTTTAAGATAGGTAGCAGATTTGAGATGATATAGATTTTTTTATCTGAGATGTATATGATTTTTCGATCTGAGATGGTATAGATTTTGGTTGCAGATCTTGATCTTCAATATTTGGCTAAAAGAAGTTTTTGATGATTTTAGATTTTCTTGTTTTAGATTTTTTGTTGTTTTAGATCTGAGATGGTATAAATTTTATTTAGTTTTGTTGTTTTTATTTACTTTAAATGATTAATATAAGTGATTTAATGAATTTGCCCTTAATGTATAATAAATGTGTAAATAGATATTAAAATAATTTTTTTTATTTACACATCAGTTGGTGATGGCTCCACTTCGAGGGCCACATCAGCAATTTCTGACGTGGTGGCTCAATTTGTTACAATTGAAAAAAAATTAATAGTTCAATCACCTAATTGAAAAAATTGAAACTTTGATCCCCGAAGTGGAATATGGCTTATAGTTTAGGGTAGTAATTCATATTTAAGCCTTTTATCTACAATAATAATTAACTTTTATGGTCAAGTTGATAATTTTTAAAATCAATGAGTCATACTTCTTTTTTAAAAATAAAATTGTGTGTGTGTGTGTGTGTGTTTGTGTATATATATTTAGGCTAGTATACTACTCTCCTTCTCTCTCTCTCTGTCAAAGTATACATTTTACAAAATTTTAGAAAAACAAAAGTAAATAAAAAATAAATATGTTTTTAATTTTTTCTATAATGGTCCCTACAAAAGTACAGTAAAGATTTTTCTTTATTTAAGAAAATAGTGAAATCTACTTAAGAACTTTTGAACATGAAATGAACTTTAATATAACATTTTGAATTGAATTGGGTATAGAAGCGATAAAAAATAAGTTTGAATTGGTTTTAAATTACATAAAATAGTTATGTGTCAGTTAAAGAACTAAAATCATATTACATATATTTAATATGAGTTATGTGATTTAAATTTAAATTGTTATGGATCGAATCCAAGTTTATTTATTTTTTAAATACATGACAATCTCTTAGTTAATGTAACAAAGTATTCCAAAAGGATAATTAGTCTCTCTATAATTCCGGTGATATGGTACTACTTTATTCAACCATCGATCCCTTAACTCCCAGCCAAAAAATTATATTGCACTAAACTTATGTGAGACAAATGGAGTATAACAATAAACTTCATGAAGCTTAGTACACTTTAATTTTTTTAAGTTTTTTACATTTAAAACTTAGGTGGTGCTTAATAAAATTGAGTGTTAAGATCTAAATAATTTAGACATCTGAATAATGTAGAACATCTGTCCAGAATTACGTCTGAATAAAAAAATATTATTTGATAATTAATTTTTTTTAAATGTCTAAATAATAGTATTTTACTATTTTAGCCCTCTGAACAGTTAAAGAAAAACATGTTTGATAATGAGAAAGGTCTTAATAGTATTTTAAATATATATTTATAATAACAAATTAAAGGAAGATAAATAGCATTTAGCTGCTCAAATTAGCTCCATTTCAATTCAAACCAACATGGGTTATTTTTACCACCTCTTGTTTGATTATAGAGATACACTAAAAATTATCAAACTCTTGGGTTTGCACTACAGAGCATACCCTGAGACAACCTCGAGCCCTTGGAATCTATCGCAGAGGCACGAGGTCAATCGAGCCAAGAGGCAAGTGAGTGGAGTGGCAAAGAAAGACCCAAGAGCACCCATCTGAGCTAGTGGCATGAAATTCAAAATTAACTGTCAGAAATCAAATTTTAATGAAAAAATTTAAATGGATTTTATCGGATGGAGTTTTTGCCTTGAAATTGGAGACGAACGAGGGATGTGAGAAGAGACTGAAGAGGATATGGGTATGGTAGAAGGTTTGGATATGGTGGAGCAGAAGGTTTGGATATGGTGGATTTTAAAAGGGTAAAAGCTGGTCTTGATCGAAATTGAGCGACACCATGAAGCCATTGGATTGTTATAGGGTTTGAACTTTAGGTTTGCGATTACAGGAATTACCGAATAGAGAGGTACAAGAGATGGGGATAAAAGAGGGATTTAGTAATATTGTTGAGGTTATTTTTGTTCAAAAAAATCATAAATTCGTTCAGATGTGGCTCTGAATAGTTTAGCATTATTTTTGAATCTTACTGATTAAAAAGCATTAAGAGGCATAAATTTTTTTACCAAACAAATTGTGTATCTGACCGAATCAGAGACACATCTATTAAGAGACTTTAAGACCCAAACAAACATTACTTTAAACATAAACGTTAGATATGTATATACGTATGCATATTTAGGCAAATATATTACTCTTCCCGTCTCTTAAAAGTTATCTTCGATACACTTTTTACAAAATTTAAGAAATACAAAAGTAAATGAAGAAATAAATATGTACTTTTATCACCGGTTATTTCAACAGTTTAACAGTAAAAGTTTTGCCGTTGTTTTTATATAAAGTTATTTTTGTCGCTTTCTATATCCAACAGTTATTCTGTTGTGGGTTCCACCAATGATGTGTCGTCGTACGAGTATTCCCTGACAAAAAGAATATTCCCCGACCAGACGAATATTTTATGACAACTTGCTTACTTTGCAAAATTATCACATATCACCCTTAACTCTAACATTTTATCAATTTAACCATTTACTGAATAGAATAATAATTATAAGAAAAATTGAATACTTTTATTTCATAAAATTCAGGGTCTTACAATCTCCTCACCTTACGTACGTACCTGGTATGTCGAAGAGGTGAGTATACCTTGTTTTCATTTCAGATTCTAACTCCCAGGTCATTTCCTCAATATCATGGTTTCTCCATAAAACTTTGACTTGAGGTATAACCTTTAAGCGTAGAATATGCTCCTTCTTATCCAAGACCTTGACAGGTACCTCCTCATACGTTAAATCCTCCGCTATCTCAACTGGTTCTAATTTAATAATGTGGTTTGGGTCTTCCACATATTTACGTAAAATAGAGATGTGAAAAAATGTTATGAACACGAGACATACTTGATGGTAACACGAGTCTATAGGTCACAGTTCCTATTCGGTCGAAAATTTCAAATGGATCAATAAATCGAGGGTTGATATTTTCTCTCTTCGTCGATTCTTGTTTCTGGAATAACACCTTCTTGTACTTTCTTCTTCATATTCATCAACTCTGGGTCTATAGCTTGAGCAGCTTTAACTTTATCGATTAAAGTCGGTTCTAATCGTATACTGGCCATCTTCATGTGGGTCCCTGGAGTCTTTAACTCTATCTATAACAATCCAGAATTTTATATATAATTTCAAATATTTATTGAATTAAATAAATATTTTTAATTGATGTGTTTGTTGTTTAGTAGATATTTGTTGGATTATTTATTAGTAAGTAAATAATTCATGAGTTATAGAAATTAACTTAATTAATATAAAAGAGTGATGAATTAAATTTATGAGATAATACTCTAATTTAACTCAATAACTAAATTAGAGAGTTATTAAGGATTATATGGTTTGTTATAATGTTATTTAATTTGATTTTTGTAATTAAAGTGATGTGTTAATTTATTTAAATAAAATTATAATTATAATGAAAATTATAATTTTATTGTATTGGTTTATGTGGTAAATGGATTTAATAAATTGTTATTAGATTTAATTTAATTTGAATATGGGAATTTATTTAAATAAAGTGTGACAATAAATATAACTTATAAAATAAATTAAAAGAGTTGTAATTTGGTTCTACCAAACAAAGCCTTAGAGCTTTTTAAATTCTTATTTTAATCTTGTTTTGCCAAACAAAGCTTAAGAAATGATTAAGTCATTATTTTAATTAGTTTTGTCAAACAAGGCCTTATGGCTTTTAAGTTTAAAATAAAAAAAAACTGATAAGTATTTAATAGCCTTATTATATTATACGTCAGTTTTATTTTAGCGTCTGTTTTAGTTTTACGTGAAAAGGGTTTGGCCTAAGCCTAAGAAGAAGAGAGAAGAGAGAGTTTACAGAGAAGTTTGAGAGAGTCATATTCATTGAGAAATTGAAAAAAAGAGGTGATTATGAGAATCAAAGAAGGGAGATGGAGGATAATCAAGCCATTCTCATTATCTAATTAAGCTTAAGGAGAAATTAAAAGGCAATATTATAGCCCTAGTTTTTAGTTATGTTTTATCAAAACTTCTTCTCTTTAATTGGTTATGGTGCATGATTTGAGTAAAAAATTAGTTTATAAAGAATATTGGGTATGTATAATCTGTTAATTATCATTTTAAAATAATTTTTGGTAAACAAGTCCATGGAAACATGTTTTAGAATGAAGAAATTGAGTTTTATTGATATATATATATATATATATATATATATATATATATACATTAGGGCTTGTTTTGGAATCAAAAATTATGATGAAGTCGTGATATAATCTGAAATTGATGATATATGTTGTTAGTATGTTGAAATATGAAAACAACGAAATTTGAATGAATCAAATTGGTTAAGAAACGAATTCGTAGTGAATGAATTCGCTAAATATGTTTAAAACATGAAAATATAACATGAACATTGAATTGGAGCCCTTAAAATGATTTGTTAATATGTTTGAAGAGTTATAATTGCTAAGAGTTTAACGAGTCTAACGAATCGAAAACCAACTAATTCGGACTTAAAATGAGAAAGTTATGACCAAAACTGTGTTCTGTACGAAGCCTCGCGCGGGAGCGTATTTGGGGCTGGGCAATGGCGCGGGTGCGCGGTATTTGTGAGGAAAAAGGGCGCGATCGTACCCCATGTGTTCTGACTATGACTGCTTTGACCTGTTTTGATAAAACGGTCATTACGTTTTCATACGAACTCCGATTGAGGTGATTCAAGATGATCCGGAACGAGGACGAATAGACCTACAACTTTTGTTCTTTAAGTTTTTTAATTTGAGGTATTTAGGAAGGGGAAAAATAGTCATCTTTGTGACTATTACGTATTTAGAGGCGATCGGAGGGCGTCGATCGAGCACATACGTAAGTATAGTGCTCCGAACGATGGAATATGTTATTCTAAGTAATAAAACATGAATATTCATGATAATAGACATGTCATATGGCTAAGATTACTTTACTCATAATGGGATGCTTAAGCATGACTTAGTATGTGTTTTAAAAAGAAACTTGAAGATTTCGAAAACAAACCTCGATGAACTTTAAGTCACTTGAATTCTGACTTTGTAGTTAGCATATGGTGGAGTTATGCGAGCATAAAATGTGATCTTAAGTTACCTCGTATAAGATAACTTTTATAGCTTGGATAATATGTGTTTTCAAAGAGAAATTTAAAAGTTTTAGAAACTAACTTTGATGAGCATTGTTAATTGCATTATGACCTTATAAGTAAGCATGATAGAGTTATTTATGCCTTTGAACATGAATGATATGTGCACTCAACTAGTCAGGCATGACATAAGTTATTTAAGCACGTTTTAAAAGTATGAACTATGCTATGTCTATGTAAATGAGATAGATACATGAGAACATGCGTATTAAAGGTTGTTAGTACCAATATAAGGTTTAAAAGCTTATAAACCTTGAACCTTTGTTAAAAGAAGTTGTTAAGCCTTGTTGATGTAAATAATTCAACATAGAACTATGTAATTCAAAACTAAATGATTTAAAATGTGAACTTGAAGAAATACCAGAACCTACTTGATGTATGTTTATAGTATGTATCAGAATGCATAGTAGGTTAGGACTAAACTGAGCAATGAAAAGCTCAAGTCTGGTTTTGGTGGGGTAGTAGCAAGCGCCACTCCCAGCTTAAATGCAAAGACTTACTGCCACAGATCAAGCAGAGTGACCAAGAGCAGTTTGTTAACTGCATGGTCTTAAGTTAAGGTTATATATTGTCTTTAAGGACTACAAGATATGAAACAAGATTGTTTAGATAAATATGATAATAGAATGAACTAGTCTCATGGTTATCCTAAGTTCGAGTAAAAATGAAACCAACTTAGGAAACAATATTTGTTTTTATATTAAAAGTGTATGAAATTTGTGACTAATGGATGTGAATCCATGATTATATAACTGTGTAGGAATACACGAAGTGCAGATAAGCATTAAGCAGTTAAGTCGTAGTTCATAAACTACGAATCGAAAAAGTCTTTCTGGGTTCTATTTGCTATGTGAACTTGATGATTAACTGTTTTAAATCTTTATTGCAAAGAGCATGATGTGTTATATATATGTTGAAAGTATGAAATGTTAAAGTCAATTTATGACTATGTTGAATGATTAAAGCATGCTGATTGAGTAGGGACTCAATCTTTATACTTGTTATATGAACTGTAGCATATATGTTATATATTGAGTATGTTATTATGTGCTATTTGATGCATGAAAACTGTTAGATTTTGCTGGGCTGTCGAGCTCAACTTTGCAAATAACCATTTTTGCAGGTTCAAGATTCAAGGTAAAGTTATGTGTTACTTGAAAGACATGAATCAGATGTGATACTTGAAGATTTGTACACTTTGGTTGTGTTATTATTATTTGAACCATGTTTAAGGTTCCGAATAATGTATTAATGTTGAATTGTAATATCGTTTTGTGATGTAAACTAGTGTAGTATTAAAATGATTTTGAGATATTTAGATGTAAAGGTTGAAGGTTTTGGGAATGAGGATAGTTTTTAATAGAAAATTTTAATTATTCTGCAAATTTCAATGGTTGTATTATCGTTTAATGATGTAAAATTGGAGGTTGAATGTATTATTAACGACTGAAGTCGAGAATTAAATTGTATGAATTTTGGGGTCGTTGCACTATCTCCATCATTTGTAAGTCATACAAAATAGGCCTTTGTGTTGACAATATCGCACTTGTACCCACATATGATCTTCTACTCAACGCGTCAGCTATCACATTCACTTTTTCAGGATGGTAAACAGCTTGAGCCAACGTCTTTGGCGCATGTTAAGTTCGTTCTATGTGAAGAAATATTTGTGACTTTTGGAGTATATTAAGATGTTATCAATAAAGACAATCACGAAATGATTCAAATATTTCCTGAATATTCGGTTCATCATTTCCATGAAGGCAGCGTGGGCATTGGTCAATCCGAAAGACATAATTAGAAATTTATAATGCCCGTATCGAGTTTTAAAGGCAGTCTTTAGAATGTCATCAGTTTTAATCATTAACTGATGATATCTGGAACGAAGATCGATCTTTGAGAAGAATTTAGTACCTTATAATTGGTTAAACAAGTCATCAATGCGAGGTAACGGGTACTTATTTTCGATGGTGACATGGTTCAACTACCGATAGTCAATATAGAGTCACATACCCCCAAAATAGGTCCACACAACCCATTTTGGGTTGCCAAAATACATACTACAAAATCCAAATATAAACTTCATTTATACAACTGTCGTGCAAAATACGACAACACATAAGTTGAGAGTTTCAATACAAATATTGTCTTGTAGACAATATCCAAACTCAAATATAGTCCTTGTAAGAACCCGAATTTTTAGAAAATATTAAAATAAGAATTTAGTAAATAAAATTCTTAAAGCATGAGCTGGGTTCGAATAAGAATATATAAATGTGTTACAAGGTATGTGATATTGTGTTACATAGGGTAATGTGAGCTATGTAATAAGTGATGTTGTGTTCAATAAATATATATCATTATTATATATTTGTTATAAATTGTAGAGATGAATTAGTAAGAAGATGGATAAAATTTATTTATTGATATTAAATAATTTATGTGAAATTATTTAACCATAGTAAGTTGGTGACATTAAATAATCTTTGACAATCACCAATTCCTTGAGTATATGTATGAGTATGTATCAAGTCTAAGGTAGTGCAATTGTAACCTTTAATGGTGGATGTATAGGAGCTGGGCTAAACGATTCCTTCAGAGAGCGGAGGTATATATAATTAATAGTAATCGATCTAACTCCTTTGTGAAAACAAAGTGTAGGCGAAGACTAAACTAATTTGTTAGTTATTTGTGGGAAACCACTCAGTGTACTATATTGAATACCATTAAAAACTCGATGTGTGCTAGGTTTGGACTTGTATATATGTACGTTGTTGCAAAAGAAGAAAATTGATATAGCTTTAGATTAATATTGGTTAGAGATTTATTGAATAATATTGGGATATGGTTAAAGGTATAGATTAAAGGAAGAAGAGTTGAACTTGAAGTTTAATCTCTAAATTATTGAGGAATGTAGTCATTGGAGATTTATTTTGGTTAGTATAATGAGATAGCATGTTAAAGGATTTGCGAGTTAAGTTCTGTTTCTATTGAAGCATAATATGTCTGCGTCCTAACTTAAGGTGGCGCGACCGCGCCACTCTCAAAGTTTAAGACCAGTAGCGGCTGCCGGCGGGGCTGGCAGAGACGATTCATGATGAGTTTGTGTAATCTGAACTATAGGAATTGTATATTAGTGGCTAATATGTTATCATATGGGTCATATTTGATATAGATAGTGCCCATGAAGGGATGTAGATAGTGAATGTGACGCCCCCAAAATAGGTATACATCACCCATTCTGAGTCGCCAAACACATGGTACAGAAACAACTACAACTTCATTAATACAATTGTCGTGCAAAATACGACAACACTTAAACTATGAGTTTAAAAACAAATATTGTCTTCTAGACAATATCAACACTCAAATAAGTCCTCATTACAATTATTGATACACTATTTTACAAAATAGTGAGGACTACAAATACAACTTTCTAGAACCTTCATTCCATACCACGACTAGTACTCGCAATATTCTCGTCTCTTGAGAAGAAAAATGGAACAAAAAGAAAAAGGGTGACTAAGATAACATAGAACAAATTATCATTAGTCCTTAACAGGGGAAAAATCTGATAGAATACAATAGACAACAAGTTTTAAATCAATATTCACAGTGGAAATAATAATTCATTAGAGGAGTTACGTAGAGAATGAAATCTACTTTCTTCTATGAATTTAAAATTTTATCATCAATATTTTATCCCTGTAACATCAATCAATACACATCTTGAATCAAATATTCATCTTTGCACTACATGCCAAAGATATTCATCAGTTGGTCATGTTCATCTCAACACCTATACATCTTTACACTACGGGCCAAAGATATTCATAAGAAAATCAACCATCTTTGCACTACAGGCCAAAGATATTCAATAATATCATCATTTAGGACTGAGGATGATGAAAAATATTTTAAAGAAAACGAATCCAGTGAAACAAAAGAATAAATATTAAGGATTCGTATTTTGGTTTATCCATGTTCAAAAATACTTTATAAATAACCATAGTGGAGTAAAATTAAAGAATGATCAAAACATGGATACAATTAAAAGCTAGTATCCATAATAGATATCTTGAACAAAAACGAAAATTTAATTTCTCTCGTGAATAGTTTCAGATTCGTGAATAGTGTCAGATATCGTGAATATAGTCTTGATATCGTGAATAGTAATCCCCAAACACTAAAAGACAAGAATTTCAAAAGAAAATCTTACCAATATTCCAACATAATGATATTGAAAGAAATAATATCATTTTTAAAAAAAATAATAATATCCTTACCTCTAAAAAAGACAAGATTTCTTACCATTGGAATCTTTGGGATATAGTCTTTGAAGGAACTTATATCAGATATAGCAACACTCAAAGTCTCAAAATACTCACAAGAATACGCCGATAATATAGAGAGAAAAGAGAGAAAACTTGTTTCTGGTGTGGTTTTCAATTCTAACCTAAGCGCCCTATTTATAGGAAAATGCTTAGAACACCAAAGCAGAAAATTTAATAAAATATTATTATATATAAATTTTTGTCACGCCCACCTCTTGAATCTGAATTCAACACATTTATATCACATATGGGACCCACTCAACTCACCAAAAACATTTTTCTTAAAAAAATAATTAAAACTTCAAAAATTAATTATTTTGGAACTTCGGAACTTCAATAATTCATAATAAATATCCCTTTTATCAGAAAAATTCAAACCTTATGTCTATTCCATAGGAAATTCCATTCTCTATAACTTTGTAATTTTAAGTTTTTCCAAATTCCAAGCAGAAATTGGCCGAAATCCACATACGGAAAATTTTACAGGCTATAATTAAATTTCAGTCAAGAAATGGGGTCCACAAACATGAAAAACATGTTTTAAATATTTTTAGTAACAAAAATAGTCTTCCTCCTCATTTATTCATATATCCCACATTCATTGTAAAAATATCACCATTATTATATTATTATAATATAATAATATATTTAAATGAATTATTTTACCAGAAAAAGATAAAATAACAATTTTCAACAATTGTCACATTAAAAATTTTCTCCATCTATATCCACATAAAATGAATATTTTCCTTATCATATAAATCAATAATTAATTATTCATAAATAATATTACAGAATCACAATATCGACAACCTGGCTATTCCCAGGAAAGAGGGGGCTTTCCAATAAGAATTTCTCCTTACTGGCGTGCAATTAGGTGACCAAACCTCTCCTTAGACAGAACTTTTTAGACATTTTCAATAATGTTATCTAATAATATTATTCAAATAATATGAATTATTGATCTGATAATGGAAAATACTGTGTAGTGACAATTATTGAAACAACAATAATATAAAATATCAACATAGCAATTATTGAATCAATAAAATAAAATATTGAGCAAGAATTACCGTAACAATTATTGAGTAGTGCCTTCACGTAAGAATCAAATACCGTGCTACTCTTGTGTTTTAACCAAGGGTATTCAACATGATAGATATAATGAATAACTATGCCGTTATTTATAAACAACTTATACTGCTGTTTTCTTCATCCAATCGCTTTCGTTATGGGGCCCACACAAAATTTGTCTTGTCGCATCGAATATTCCCGACGGCAAAGAAGAATATTCCACGACCAAACGAATATTCCCCGACAACAATGAATATTTTATAACCACTTGCTTATTTGAAATATTTGCGCATTTTTCTCATAACTAACCACATTAATCACATCAACCCTTACTATTTAAAAATAATAAATAGAGGAAATTAAATTTCATTTATAATAAGTTGAGGTCTTACAACCTCCCCTCCTTATGAAATTTCATCCTCGAAATTGACGTACGTACCTAGTGTTTCGAAAAGGTGAGGATACCTTGCTTTCATTTCCGTTTCCAACTCCCAGGTCATTTCCTCTATAGCATGGTTCCTCCACAAAACTTTGACTTGTGGTATAACCTTTGTGCATAGGACATGCTCCTTCCTATCCAAGATCTTGACAGGTACCTCTTCGTACGTTAAGTCTTCGGCTATCTCGTCTGGTTCTAACTCAATAACATGGTTCGGGTCTTTCACATATTTACGAAGCACAGATATGTAAAAAACATTATGAACACGAGACATACTTGGAGGTAACACGAGTCTATAGGCCACACTTCCTACACGGTCAAGAATCTGAAATGGACCAATAAATCGTGGATTGAGCTTTCCTCTTCTTCCAAATCTTGTAACTCCCTTCTATGGAGCAACACGCAATAATACATGATCCCCAATACTAAATTTCACGTCCTTTCGATGAAGATCCACATAACTCTTTTGTCGATCCTGTGCCGTTTGTATACGTTGTTGAATTATTTGGATATTTTCTATAGTAATACGTACCAACTCTGGTCCCAACAATGTTGCTTCACCCACCTCATCTCAACATACTGGAGAGCGACACTTTCGTCCATATAATGCTTCAAATGGAGCCACACCTATACTTGCCTGATAACTATTGTTGTAGGAGAATTCCACCAATTGTAAATACTTATCCCAACTCCCTTTGAAGTCTAGGACACAGAGTCTTAATAAATCTTCAAGAGTTTGAATATTCCTCTCTGATTGTCCGTCCGTTTGAGGATGGTATGCCAAACTGAATTATAAATCTGTGCCCATAGTTTTTTTCAAGCTAACCCAAAATCGTGAAGTAAATCTTGGGTCATGATCCAAAACTATGGATACTGGCATGCCATGCAATCTCACAATCTCATTTACGTACATACGAGCAAGACGTTCAAGAGAATAAGTCTCCCGTATCGGCAAGAAATGAGCAGACTTGGTTAATCTATCAATAATAACCCAAATAGCATCTATGCCTTGAGAAACCGTGGGAAGACCCGTAACGAAATCCATGGTAATGTGTTCCCACTTCCATTTCAGAATCTCAAGTGGTTGCAATGGACCCTTAGGCACTTGATGTTCTGCCTTTACACATTGACAAGTTAAACACCTCGAGATAAACTTTGCAATCTCTCTCTTCATATTGTTCCACCAAAATGTATGTCAAAGATCACGATACATTTTGGTACTTCGAGATGGATTTCAAAGCGGTGTATGTGTGCCTCCATCATGATCTTGTTCTTCAAATCGAGTCGTTAGGAACACAAAGTCCGGAGTGGACTCAAGTATTCCTTCTTCATTGATTCTTGCTCGGAATAACACCTTCTTGTACTTTTTCTTCATCACGCATCAGCTCTGGGTCTATGGCTTGAGCAACTTTAACTTTTTCGATTAAAGTAGGTTCTACGCGATACTTGACATCATCGCATGGGTCCCCGAAGTCTTGAATTCTATCTTCATCTTTTGTAAATCACACAAAATGGGCCTTTGTGTTGACAACATCGCTTTTCGTTCCGCAAGATATGATCTTCTACTCAACGCGTCAGCTACCACATTCGCTTTTCCAGGATGGTATTGAATAGCGTGGTCGTAATCTTTCAACAGCTAGAGCCAATGTCGTTGCCGTATGTTGAGTTCCTTTTGGGTGAAGAAATATTTGAGGCTTTTATGGTCTGAATATATCTCTTCTTTCTCCCCATATAGATAGTGCCTCCAGATCTTTAGCGCAAAAACGACTGCTGCCAACTCTAGCTCATGAGTAGGATAATTCCTCTCATATTCTTTAAGTTGTCGCGAGGCATAAGCTATGACTTTCCCATGTTGTATGAGAACACATCTTAACCCTTTGCCCGAAGCATCGCTGTAGATAACAAATCCATCCGAACCAGATGGTATTGTAAGAATAAGTGCCGAAATGAGTCTCCTCTTGAGCTCTTAAAAACTCTTTTCGCATTCCTCGCTCCATATGAATTTTGTATCCTTTCGAGTCAACTGAGTTAGCGGAGTAGCGATTCAAGAAAACCCTTCCACAAATCTTCGATAATAACCAGCTAAGCCCAGAAAGCTACAAACTTCGGTCACTGTCTTCGGTTGCTCCCAACTTTGTATTGCTTCAATCTTCACCGGGTCAACAGATACTCCATGTTTTGACACCACGTGCGCAAGGAATGCTACTTCCTCAAGCCAGAACTCGCATTTCTTCAACTTAGCATAAAGCTTATTTTCACAAAGCCTTTGGAGTACCAGCTTCAAATGGTGCTCATGATCTTCATGGCTTTTGGAATATATGAGGATGTCGTCAATAAAGACAACAACGAACTGATCCAAATATTCCTTGAATACTCGGTTCATCATATCTATGAAAGCCGCAAGAGCATTAGTCAATCCAAAAGACATAACTAAGAATTCATAATGCCCGTCATGCAGGAGTTCTAAAGCGCGTCTTTAGAATATCCTCGATTCTAATCTTGACTAATGATATCCGTAAGCTAAGATCGATCTTTGAAAAGAATTGTGCTCCTTCTAACTGGTCAAACAGGTCATCAATGCGAGGTAACGGATACCTATTCTTGATGGTGACATGGTTCAATTGTGACGCCCCCAAAATAGGTATACATCACCCATCTTGAGTCGCCAAATACATGGTACAAAATACAAATACAAACTTAATTATACAACCGTCGTGTAATATACGACAATACATAAACTGAGAGTTTTAATAGGAATATTATCATCTAGACAATATCCACACTCAAAGGAGTCCTCATTACATTTATTGTCACACTATTTAACAGAATAGTGAGGACTACTAATGCTATCTTCTGGACCGTCACTCCTTTCCCCGACTCGTCCCAAATTTATATTCTCATTTCAAGAGAATAAAGTGAAAGAAAGGGTGAGCTCAACTAGCCCAGTAAGAAATATTATGGCTAAGATAATACAAAATAAATTATCAATAGTCTTCAACAATGTTAAACTGATAAAATACAATAGACATCAAGTTTAACTGCAGCAGAATAAGCAATCCATTAGAAGAGTCAAGTAGAGAATAAAACCTACTATCTTCTATAATTTAAAAATGTTTTCATCAACTTTTATCGTTGAGACTCAGCTTAATAAATAAACCACATCTTCTAATTATCCCTGTACTATGAGCCAAGGATATTCATTAAATCATCAATGGTCATGACTATACCGAATAATTCCTGGTCATAATCATACCAAAAACAGCCCATTAATGCATTACAGGCTACCGAGAACTTTTACCATATCATTCATAGCATTACAGGTCATGATTATACCGAATGATCCCTGGTCATAATCATACTAAGTCCATCTATGCACGTAAGCCAAAGATGACTTTCATTATAATATAAGCATGAGGATGATGACAATGACATAATAATTTAATAAAACAAGTTCAAGAATTAATTTATCCAAGAACTAATAACGTCCAAATTGTCAACATGATACTTCTTTGTAGAGTAAAATTTAAGAATACTCAGAAGAATATTTCCATGAAAAGATACTGGATGAAGCGCAAATATCAAGGATATTCCACTAATTTCATGGAGTATAGAAGTCAAAACTTTAACCAACTGAGTATAATAAAGAATATATGAAAGTGCAAATGAATTTTCACCCGCCATGCGATAATCCACGTATACAGATCATTTCCACAATTTAATAAGGAATGAATACAAAGGATCATTCACCATGCATGTGGTAATCCACATATACAAAAGTTATTCCAATGTAATAATAAAGAATGAAATAATGAAGGATTCACCATGCATGCGATAGAGACCGCATGATGTGTTATTCCCAATGAATAATAAATAATGGAACCAGTCCACAGAAAGTGTATGCAGACGAGGATATTCTCGGCGAGAATAATAAATGCGAAATAATAAATAATGGAACCAGTCCGACGTAAAATGCATGCATGGATATTCGGCGAATAATAAATGCGGAATAATAAATAATGGAACCAGTGCAGCGTAAAATGCAAGCAGGATATTAAACGAGAATAATAAATGTGGAATAATAAATAATGGAACCAGTCCCGGCGAAAACGCATGACAAGATATTAAACGAGTAATAATAAATGCGAGAATAATAAATAATAGAAACCAGTCCGGCGTAAAATGCATGAGCGAGGATATTCGATAGAATAATAAATGCGGAATAATAAATAATGGAACGAAGTCAAAGTAAATTAAGATCGACGAGGATATTCCAATGTAATAATAAAGAATGGAATAATTGAAGAATCTCACCATGTATGCGGTACTTCGCATAAACATGTTATTCCAACATAATAATAAAGAATTGGATAACAGAAGAATTTCACCATGTATGCAGTACTTCGCATAAACATGTTATTCCAACATAATAATAAAGAATGGAATAACAGAAGAATTTTACCATGTATGCGGTACTTCGCATAAATAGGTTATTCCAACATAATAATGAAGAATGGAATAACAACTCTTACGAGTATTGAAAGAAATAATTCTCTTCATGAATACGAAAGAATAATACCCCTTACCTCAAAAAAAGACTGGATACTGGAATAGAAATGTAGCAAACTTCTCTTCTTCTTTCTCTCTATAATTTCTCTCTATAATAATGGCTCTAAAGATTTAGTGAATTGGTGAGAAATGAAGGAAGAATGAGCTTCTATTTATAGGAAAATATAGTTTTGATAATTGCACGTTTTGGGGCTCGAAATATTACAGTACAATACATCCAACTTTTTTTTCATTTTTAATTAAGTCCTGCAAGTATTATCAATCTTGCACCAACTCCCCTAATAGTAAATCATGTGAATCAATAGTAAAATCATGTGACTCAATAGTAAATCATGTGACTCAATAGTTCTAAACATGTGAAAAAATTAATTATAATATAGTACCTCCATCTATACCTCCATCTTTAACTTAGTCATGCAAGTATCATCAATCTTGCACTAACTCCCCTAATAGTAAGTGAATGTGACTCAATAGTAACTCATGAATAGTAACTCATGAATAGTAACTCATAAATAGTAACTTGTGAATAGTAACTCATAAATAGTAACTCGTGAATAGTACTCCGACACAAAAAGTGCCTTGAATACCCGATTGAACAATATAATCTCCAGACATTAATTATTATCGAAATAAATGTCGATTTTTACTAACACAAATAATCCCAACACAATGGAACTATCAAATTCATCTTTAATCAACACGAACTTATTCATCATTAATATTATAATTCACAATATTTAACAAACGTGTCGTTCTACAGGAAGAGAGGGGCTTTCCAATAAGGATTTTTCCCTATTGGCGCCCAATTAGGTGACCAAACATCTCCTTGACAGAATTTCTAGACATTGTAAATATTGCAATTTAATAATATGAATAACTTTGTCGTCTCAATTATTGATTTAATAATATATAAAATATTATGCAGATGATACTGTGACAATAATTGAATCAACAATATGAGAGATATGATGCAGAAATCACTGTAGTAATAATTGAGTATAACTGAATGACTTCCCACGTAAGCATCAATAATCAATACCGTGTGCTACTATGCAACCATGCGTATTCTTGTACTTTTACTACTGGGTAGTTCAACATGATTTAATTGGTAACACTTCTACCAAGTTATTTTTATAAAAATATAATTATGTCATTTTCTAACTACGACAATACTTCCGTTGTGGGGTCCACCAATGATTGTGCCGTCGTACGAATATTTCCTGTTAAAACGAATATTCCCCGACCAATCAAATATTATATAACCACTTGCTTACTTTGCAAAATTTGTAAATATTACCCACAACTATAACATTAAATAATATCCACACCATAATATCTAAAAATATAATTCGAGAGAAATTAATCTTTATTCATAAAAGTTGGGGTCTTACATCAATTCCCGGTAGTCAATACAAAGTTGCATACTCCCGTATTTCTTCTTTACAAATAAAATAGGAGCACCCCAAGGAGATGTACTAGGACGAATGAAACCGATGTCCAACAACTCCTGTAGTTGGACCTTTAACTCTTGAAGTTCAATAGGAGCCATTCGATATGGGGTTTTAGAAATGGGCTTTGTACCAGGTTCAAGGTTAATAAAGAATTCAACTTCATGTTCTGGAAGTTCTTCAGGAAATACATCAGGAAATTCACTAACAATATAAATTTTATTCAAATCTGACGTGTCTTTATTCAAATCCATAACATGGGCTAAGAAAGCTTGACATCCGTTTTCAATAAGCGAATGGCTTTATGGCTTGATATGATATGGCGGTGATTGATTTTAGTGGTTTAGTTGCTTGAATTAGCATAACAAAGGTTGGTTAGGAATATAAAAACTAACAACCTTATTTAAAACAATCAATTTTGGCATGATGAGTGGTTAACCAATCAATCCCTAAAATCACGTCAAATGCAAGTATCTTTAAAGAGATAAGATTAACAGGTAATGTGATGGTGCTAACTTGGATCAAACAAGATTTATAAAGCGAGTGGATGTAATGAAAGTTTCTCTAACAGAGTCTCCACAGATAAGTCAAAGTCTAATTTCTAGGAATTAAGTTTAAGCGTTGAGCATGGCGGAGAAATAAATGAATGGGTAGAACCAGTATCTAGTAAGGTATAAACTTTGCAAGAATTTATGATTAGCTTACCCATGATCACCTCGTTTGGGTTCCTCGCATTTTAACCAGTCACGACAAACGCTCTTCTAGGAACTGTTGACTTTGACTTTTCTGGGACAGCCTTTTGATTCACCATCCCCACTGGACTTGGTTTCGATACCGTATAATCTCGAGCGATATGTCCTTCCTTTCCACAATTATAGCATACCTTGAACTGTTGTGGACAGTTTGGGCTGATATGTCCCTCTTTTCCGCATTTATAACATACGACCGATGGCCATCCTCCTCCCTTAGAACCAGTTGATGTTAGTGCTGACGTCTTCACATTGTTATTGTTGTACCTCCTCTTTTTAAAATCTCCTCCCGACTCGCTTCTTCTATTATCATGTCCATGATTACCACCAGAGTGGTTACCACTTTTGTCCGTATTTTTCTTTCCCCGCTGGTTATCGTTATTCCGATGACTGCTGTCACTGGTATGACCCTGGTTGTGGTCCCTCGGTTGAACGTACTCGTTATCTCGCTCTAATAATTGAGCCCTGTTAACAACATCTGAATATAGAGAAAACTTATGAGAAATGAGATACTGACGTATGTCGGGTTTCAAACCTCTCAGAAACATCCGCGTCATATGTTGCTCATTCTCCACCAAATGAGGTGCAAACCTGGATAACTCGCATGAACTTCAAGCGTCTTTGGGACATCGTCGTCATGTTGTTCGCGCTCCGATCTAATAAACTCTACCTCCTTCATATAGACGAATACTTTCAGGAAAGTACTTGTCATTGAACAGTTTCTGAAATATCTCCCAAGACATGCTGAGTGCGGCTGGATGGGTACTCTTGTGACGCCCCTAAAATAGGTATAGATCACCCATCTTGAGTTGCCAAATACAAGGTACAAAATTCAAATATAAACTAATAATACAGCAGTCTTGTAAAATACGACAAAACATATGCTGTGAGTTTAAATACAAATATTGTCTTCTAGACAATATCCATTCTCCAATAGAGTCCTCATTACATTTATTATCACACTATTTTACAGAATAGTGAGGACTACAAAGACACCATCTCGGACCATCACTCCGTTCCCCGACTAGTCCCAACTACGTTCTCATTTCCTGAAGAGAACAGTGAAAGAATGAGTGAGCTCAACTAGCCCAGTAAGAAATATTATGACTAAGATAATGCAAAATAAATTATCATTAGCCTTCAACAATGTTAAACTGATAAAATACAATAGACATCAAGTTTAACTTCAGCGGATCAAACAATCCATTAAAAGAGTCAAGTAGAGAATAAAATCTACTATCTTTTATGTTTTAAAAGGTTTTTCATCACTTTTATCGCTGGGACTCAGCTTAATAAATAATCCACATCATCCCCCACTCACGCCAAGGATATTCATTAGGGTCACGACCACAAATTCCATGCACTACTGGCTAAGGATATTTGTGTATTCATCAATGGTCATGATCATGCCAATAATCGTCCATTAATGCACTACACGGCCAATGAGGACTTTTATCACATCATTTGTAACATTACGGTCATGATTACAATCGAATAATCCTTGGTCATAATCATACCAAGTCCATCTATGCACCATGTGCCACATATGACTTTCAAAAAATATAAACACGAGGATGATGACAATGATATAAGAATTCAATAAAATAAGTTCACGAATTAATTTATTCAGGGAACTAATAACGCCCAAATTGTCAACATGATCTTCGCTTTGTAGAGTAAAATTCAAGAATGCTCGGAAGAATATTTCCATGAAAATCTTTGGATGAAACGCAAATATCAAGGATATTCCACTAATTTCATGGAGTATAGAAGTCAAAATTTTAACCAACCGAGTATAATAACAAATGGAATAACAAAAGAAATCACCGTGCATGCGGTACTTAGATAGATAGGTTATTCTAATAGAATAATAATAATGTAATCAGTCGGTGAAATTCACAACCGATGGGATGTTCCAATGAGAATAATAAGTGCGAATAATAAATAATGGAACTGTGTCAGTCCCGTAAACGCACGCATGTAGCCAGGATATTCGACGAGAATAATAAAGACGGAATAATAAATAATGGAACCAGGTCCGGTGTAAAACACACAGACAGGATATTTCAACAGAATAATAAAGACAGAATAATAGAAGAATGTCACCAAGTATAGGGTAGCCCACGTATACAGGTTATTCCAACAGAACAATAAAGAATGGAATAACAGAAGTTCTCTTCATGAATATGAAAAAAATAATACCCCTTACCGTAAAAGAAACTGAATATAAGAGTAGGGAAGTAGCATAATACTTTTCTATAGTTTCTCTATAATTTCTCTCTCTGGAGTTTCAGTGAATTTGTAAGAAATAATGAAGGAATGAGCTTCTATTTATAGGAGAATGGAAGTGTACTATTTATGAACGAATTATTTCTGCAGAATTATTTCTTCAACCAAATACAATAAAGTCAATCAACTAACTAATAAAATCACAACCAAAATTAAAATATAATACATATATATAAACACATGTTTTCAACTTATATATATCAATATTATATATACACCACTTAATTTTTCTCCCCCATAACCAACATCTATCCCCCACCCACCCAATAATCAAATTCACTACACTCTTACACATCACTATCACACTACCACTTTTCCACCATTTTTCACTCACACACCCATCACACACCCATCACTTTCACATCTCATTTTCTCCCACCATATACTCAATACACACATATACTTCCATACGTATACTCTTCCATTTCCAAAATCATTTTCCCAACACATATGGACCCCACATGTGGCCCCCACATGTGGGCTCCACCTTTAAATAATTTTCTACCGATTATTTTGAAAATGGATAAATAGGAATCCATAAAATAAGCAAAACTTCATAAAAAAATACCTTAATAATTTTAACAACATTTATCATCTTTATTATAATTCACAATATTAATCGACCAGGTCATTCCCAGGAAAGAGGGGGCTTTCCAATAAGGATTTCTCCCTATTGGAGCGCAATTAGGTTACCAAACCTCTCCTTGACAGAACTTCTAGACATCGTTAATATTGCGAATAATAATATTAATAACTTTGTCGTCTCAATTATTGATTTTAACAATATATAAAATATCAACAATAATTGAATAAAATAACGTGAGATATTATGCAACAATTACTATAGCAATAATTGAACAAAACTGAATGACTTCTCACGTAAGCATCAATAATCAATACCGTGTGCTACTATGCAACCACGTGTATTACTGTACTTTTACTACCGAGTAGTTCAACAGTATTAACGGTAAAACTTCCGCCGTTATTTTCATAAAAATATTTTTGTCGTTTTCTCAATCAAAAATGATAATTAGTTATAGGGTCCACCAATGATTGTGTTGTCGTACAAATATTCTCTCCCACACAAAGAATATTCACGACCAATCGAATATAATATAACAACTTGCATACCTTGCAAAATTTATAAATATTACCCACAACTATAACATTATATCAAATCCACACCATAATATTAAAAAAAATATTTTGAGAAAATTAAATATGTATTCATAAAATCTGGGGTCTCACAATCTCCCCTTCTTAAGAAATTTCGCCCTCGAAATTAGGGTACGTACCTGGTATGTCAAAGAGATGAGGACACTTCGTCAGATTCTAACTCTTGAGGTATAACCTTTAAGCGTAGGATATATTCCAGGATTTTAACAGGTACATCTTTATACGTTAAATCATCCGCTATCTCGTCCGGTTCTAAATCAATAATGTGGTTCGGGTCGACCACATATTTACGTAACATCAATACGTGAAAAACGTTATGAACACGCGACATACTTGGCGGTAAAACGAGTCTATAAGCCACAGTTCCTACTTAATCAAGGATTTCAAAATGGGCCAATTAAATTGAGGGTTAAGATAACGCCTTTTTGAACCTTCTTCTTCACATTCATCAGCTCTGAGTATGTAGCTTGAGTGGCTTTAACTTTATCGATTAAAGTCGATTCTACTCGTATATTCGTTATCTTCACGTGGGTTTGTATATTCGCACTTGTAACCGCATACGATCTTCTACTCAACGCGTCAGCTACCATGTTCACTTTTCCTATGGATGGTATTGAATGGTACAATCGTAATCTTCAACAGCTCGAGTCAACGTCTTTGGCGCATGTTACGTTTTTAGTTGAAGAAATATTTGAGGGTTTAAGAAATGGGTTTTGTACTGGGGTTAATACAAAATTCGATTTTACGCTCTAGGGTAGGCTAAGAAGTCTTCAAGAATACGTCCGGAATTTTATTAACAATAGAAATGTCATTCAAAATTGTGACTCTCATCCATGACTTGGATAGTACATCACATTGATACCTATCAACTTGCCATCGTCATTCACGACGTTGCCTACAGAAAGTCTGGCTTCGGTCCATTCCACACAAGGAAGTCAACAACGAAAGGATCAGGGCTCTTTACTTATGGCTTGATATGACAATGATTGACTTTAGTGGTTTGATTGCTTGAATTCACATAACAGGTTGGTTAGGAATATGAAAGCTAACAACCTTACGAAAAGCATGATGAGTAGTTAACCAATCGATTTCTAAAATCACATCAAAGGCAAATATTTTCAAAGAGATAAGATCGACAGGTAACGTGAAAGTGTTGATTTGAATAAAACAAGATTTATAAACTGTGGAGGTAATAAAGGTTTCTACGAATGAAGTTTCAATCAATAAGTCAAAGTCTAACTTCTCTGGGGTCAAATTTAAACGTTGAATGCAAGCAAGAGAGATAAAAGAATGGGTAGAACTGATATCTAATAAGGTATAAACTTCGCAATAATTTATAATTAACTAACCCGTGCTAGCATTGTTCTAGTCACTCGCTTTTTGAGAAGTAACAAAAAACGCTCTTCCTAAAATCACCGACTTTGTTTTATCTTGGACGGCCTTTGATGCCTCCATCCCAGCTGGACTTGTCTTCAGTGCACGACAAAATCGGGCAAGGTGACCTTCTCTTCCACAATTGTAACATGCTTTGGATGGCATCGCGCAGTTTGGACTGATGTGTCCCTCCCCTCCGCATTTGAAGCATATGATAGGTGGTCGTTCTCCTTCCTTAACAACTGGTGCTGGTGCTGACGTCTTTCCATCAATGTTGAATCTTCTCTTCTTGAAATAACCATTCTTATTATTTTGGCCATGATTACCACTGAAGTGGTTACCATTTCTGGCATGTTGATTCCCTCCACGCTTATTGTCACCGCTTCGATGACTGCTATTACTGGTATTATCATTTTGCCGGCTGTTCTCTTTTGGTTGGGTTGAGTCATTATCGCGCTCCAATAACTGAGCCCTATTAACAACATCTGAATACAAACACAGTTTATAAGAGATAAGATATTGATGTATTTCAGGTTTCAAACCTCTTAGAAACATTCGCGTCATTCTCTCCTCATTATCAACCAAATGGGACGCAAACCGGGACAACTCGGCGAACTTGGCTTCGTACTGCGACACGGTCATGTTGTTTTGTTCTAGTTTAATGAACTCTACCTCTTTCATGTGACAAATACTTTCGGGAAAGTACTTGTCGTTGAACAATTCTTGGAACTTCTCCCAAGTCATCTTGATGCGGCGGAGTTGAGTCGTTTCTGATTCCCACCAAGAATCGCCTCCGCACGCAACATGAAGGTGGCTAAGGGAACCTTTTGTTCCTCAGATCATCCCAAGACATCAAATATCTTGCAGATCTGCTTTATCCATGTCTCCGCTTTAAGTGGTTTTGGCTCTCCAAAAAACTCCGGTGGTCCCAGTTCCTTGAATTGCTTAGCGGTCGAGAGTTGCCAGTGTTTCCACCTGCATTTTGGACAGGAGCCGCTCTTGCCTGATGTTGCATGAATTGCATGAAGCCTCGGAACATTCCATCGTTCATCATTTGATCAGTGTTGTTATTTACTTGAGGATTATTGTCTTTCTGTTGCACATTATCCTGGGTATTAATCGTTGGTGACTCAACGGTTTCCTGTGCTTCATTGATGTTCTCAACATTCTCGGATGTCATTTTCAAATACTGCCACAAAACAATGGTTAATTAACATATCACATATTATCCCTATACTCTGACCGACCAATTAAATACCAAATAAACTTAGGTATGTTATACTAGCGAAGGAATTCCCCGTCTCTCCCCTCCTATTTCTTGTCTCACATCTTAGCTAGGGATCATATCCCTAAGCTTTGATACCAACTGTGACGCCCCCAAAATAGGTATACATCACCCATCTTGAGTCGCCAAATACATGGTACAAAATTCAAATACAAACTAATAATACAACAGTCGTGTAAAGGTGGCGAATGGAACCTTCTGTTCCTCCGTGCATCCCAAGACATCAAATATCTTGGTAATTTGCTTGACCCACGTTTCCGCCTTAATCGGATTCGGCTTTCCCCAGAATTCTGGTGGTCCTAACTCTTTGAACTGCTTCGCTGTGACAAACCGTGCGTTGCTATTATTTCCACCTGTATTTTGTACACGAGTCTCCTTCATCTGATTTTTGCATGAACTGTAAAAAGCTTTTAAACATCTCATCGTTCATCATCTGCTCAGTAGTGTTATTTACAGGAGGAACATTGCCGGCCTGTTGCACATTCTCCTCATTGGTGAGTAAAGGTGTCTCCACGATCTCATTTGCTCCACTGTTAACATTCTCAGTTGCCATTCTCAAATACTGCCATAAAATAAGGGTTAATTAAAGAAATTAACATATCACATAATATCCCTATATTCTAACCAACCAACAAATAAGCTTAGGTAGGACACACTAGCGAAGGATTTACTCGTCTCTCCCCTCCTAGTTCTATTCCCCGATCTTCGCCAGAGATCATATCCCAAAGCTCTGATACCAACTGTGACGCCCCCAAAATAGGTATACATCGCCCATTCTGAGTCGCCAAACACATGGTACAAAAACAACTACAAATTTATTAATACAATTGTCGTGCAAAATATGACAACACTTAAACTGTGAGTTTAAAAACAAATATTGTCTTCTAGACAATATCAACACTCAAATAACTCCTCATTATAATTATTGATACACTATTTTACAAAATAGTGAGGACTACAAAAATAACTTTCTAGAACCTTCATTCCATACCCCGACTAGTACTCGCTACATTCTCGCCTCCTGAGAAGAAAAATGGAACAAAAAGGAAAAAGGTGAGCTCAACTAGCCCAGTAAAGAATATTATGACTAAGATAACATACAACAAATTATCGTTAGTCCTTAACAGGGAAAAATCTGATAGAATACAATATACAACAAGTTTTAAATCAATATTCGTAGCGAAAATAATAATTCATTAGAGGAGTTACGTAGAGAATGAAATCTACTTTCTTTTATGAATTTAAAAGTTTATCGTCAATATTTTATCCCTGTAACATCAATCAATATACATCTTGAATCAAATATTCATCTTTGCACTACATGCCAAAGATATTCATCAGTTGGTCATGTTCATCTCAACACCTATACATCTTTGCACTACGGGCCAAAGATATTCATAAGAAAATCAACCATCTTTGCACCACAGGCCAAAGATATTCAATAATATCATCATTTAGGACTGAGGATGATGAAAAATATTTTAAAGAAAACGAATCTAGTGAAACAAAAGAATAAATATTAAGGATTCGTATTTTGGTTTATCCATGTTTAAAAATACTTCATAAATAACCATAGTGGAGTAAAATTAAAGAATGATCAAAACATGGATACAATCAAAGCTATTATCCATAATAGATATCTTGAACAAAAATGAAAATTTAATTTCTCTGTGAATAGTGTCGTATTCGTGAATAGTGTCGTATACGTGAATAGTGCCGTATATGTGAATAATAACCCCGACACTAAAAGGCAAGAATTTCACAAAAAAAATCTTACCAATATTCCGGAATAATGATATTGAAAGAAATAATATAATTTTTTTTTTAAAAATAATATCCCTTAACTCGAAAAGACACTACTTCTGAATGAAATACTGTATATAGTGTTGAAGGAACTTCATCATCAGATATATAACACTCAAAGTCTCAAAATACTCACAAGAATAAATTTCGATAATATAGAGAGAGAAATAGAGAGAAAACTTGTTTCTAGTGTGATTTTCAATTCTAACCTAAGCACCCTATTTATAGGAAAATGCATAGAACACCAAAACAGAAAATTTAATAAAATATTATTATATATAAATTTTTGTCATGCCCACCTCTTGAATCTGAATTCAACACATTTATATCACATGTGGGACCCACTCAACTCACCAAAAATGTTTTTCTTAAAAATAATAATTAAAACTTCAAAAATCAATTATTCTGGAATTTCGGAACTTTAATAATTCATAATAAATAGCCATTTTATCAGAAAAATTCGAACCTTATGTCCATTCCATAGGAAATTCCATTATCTACAACTTTGTAAGTTTAAGTTTTTCCAAATTCCAAGAAAAAATTGGCCGAAATCTATATACGGACGATTTTACAGGCTATAATCAAATTTCTGTCAAGAAATGGGGTCCACAAACATGAAAAACATGTTTTAAATATTTTTAGTAACAAAAATACTCTTCCTCCTCATTTATTCATATATCCCACATTCATTGTAAAAATATCACCATTATTATATTATTATAATATAATAATATATTTAAATGAATTATTTTATCAATAAAAGATAAAATAACAATTTTGAACAATTGTCACATTAAAATTTTTCTCCATCTATATCCACATAAAATGAATATTTTTCGTATCATATAAATCAATAATTAATTATTCATAAATAATATTACAGAATCACAATATCGATAACCAGGCCGTTCCCACGAAAGAGTGGGCTTTCCAATAATGATTTCTCCTTACTGGCGCGCAATTAGGTGACCAAACCTCTCCTTAGACAGAACTTTCTAGACATTGCCAATAATTCTATCTAATAATATTATTCAAATAATATGAATTATTGATCTGATAATGAAAAATACTGTGTAGTGACAATTATTGAAATAACAATAATATAAAATAACAACGTAGCAATTATTGAATCAATAAAATAAAATATTGAATAGTAATTACTGTAACAATTATTGAGTAGTGTCTTCTTACGTAAGAATCAAATACCGCGTGCTACTGTGTTTTAACCACCAGGTATTCCAACAGTATTAATGGTAACAACTACGCCATTATTTATAAACAACTTATACTTGTCATTTTCTTCATCCAATCGCTTTCCGTTATGTGGCCCACACAAGGTCGCTTGTCATACATCACGAATATCCCCACAAAGAAGAATATTCCACGACCAAACAAATATTCTCCGACAACAATGAATATTTTATAACCACTTGCTTATTTGAAATATTTGCGCATTTTTCCCATATCTAACCACATTAATCACATCAACCCTTACTATTTCAAAATAATAAATAGAGGAAATTAAATTTCATTTATAATAAGTTGGGGTCTTACAGTGGCCATGAATTGAATGAGAGGTTGTTATGGAAATTAACTAAAACAAGAATAAATATTAGTTAACTTATAAGTTAAAAATTATATTATGGAATAATATAATTTGAATATTAAAACCTTATTGTGGTAGTGATGTGATAGTAAATTGAGTTAAAGGAGTAATTCACTTAAGTAAAATGGTGAATTAATATATGTGGTTTACATAAAGAAAATGAAATGATTATGTTAATTAATTTTGATATTTTTTATATATTACATAATATGGTAATATATGAAAGGGTTTAATATTTGAAAGATGTTAATGTAAAGATTGAGAAAGTTGTCTTAGGACGATCGAATAATTATAATGATAGTGTATAATTTAAATAATTAATAGAGTAGATATTAATTATTCCAAGTGTAAATGTTGTACATATTATATGTATGTAATTATTTAAGTAAGCTAAATAATTTAGCATTATGATAAAGTGAGACATAAACTTTATATTAAATAAATAATAAAATAATGTGGAATTGGGGGAAAAGCCTAACGTGGCCTAGACCCGTAATATTTTATTATAGAAATAATGAGCTTGAGTTATATATAACTCTAGTAAATAAGATAAATGAGCCTCGTATGGCCTAAATATTAAAGTTAAGCCAGATTGAATGTTTAACTGAAATTATTAAAAGAGAATTAATGATTAATAATAATCATTATGATATTTATGTGTGATAGGAAATAATGGGTTAAGAGTACCTAATTAATTTATATTTAGCCCAATTAAAATATTACGTGGACTAGTATACATGGATTATATGATTATGGGTATATGTACCCCTAATTTATCATATAGTAATAACATTAAGTTATTAAATGTAAGCTTGTAAGTCCAAAAGAAAGTAAACATAGATGTCTTAAATGCCCATTTTGCTAATGCTGAGGAACCAAATGGGTTGTCCCATTTTGTGAGTCTCATTTCTCCTCATCACGTGAATAGGCCATTGGCCTAGCCTACCCCTTCAACTCTCAAACTCAGTGAAACCAAAAGGCTAGAAGATGATGATGATGGCTATGGAAATGGTGGGGAGAGAGTGGTTAGTCACTTTCCACCAACTCCTCCTTAACCATCATCTTCTTTAATTTTCCATTGGATTCTACTTTGGAGGCAAAACAATTATCTGGGCAATGAATTCCCTATAAATTGGAAGATCCCCTTCACAAATCCAAGTTGCTAAATTATTTGATAAGTAGCTATGGAGAGTGAGTGTGGGAGAATTGAGTGAGCAAACTGATTGGAAGGAAATTAGCAAATTCAAGCTTTGAAGAGGTAATGTCCATATATGTGCTCTTACTTTCAAGAATGATAGCCTTCTAAAATCTTCATGAAATTAATTATGAATTGTTTTGTAAATTGATATCATGATATTATATGAGTTATATGGAATCATGATAGTTGTTCAGAGTATGTTAAAGCAATGGGTTTGGGTTTGGTAGTAATATATTGCTTTAGTTTGATTTATAGTCAAAATTTGTGGCAAATTCACTCTGTAAATGGTAAAATTTATGATGGATTATGTTAGCCCTTTGAGAAATGAAAAGAACGCAAGTTAAATGAACCAATTTGGTTGAGAAACGAATTCGTGGTGAATGAATTCGATAAATTTATCAAAACATGAAAATTTAGTATGAATATGAGTTTTGGATTAATCTTTGGGTTAGTTAATGTTTTTGAAGTGTTATAATTACTCTGTAGATGGGTAGCTAAGAGTTTAACGAGTCCAACGAATCAAAAACCAACTAATTCAGACTTAAAATGAGAAAGTTATGTCAAAAAGCTGTTTTTCGTATGGTTAAAGCGCCGCATGCGTCTTGGCGTAGGCACCTAAATGAGGTGGGCATTGGCCTTGGTATGCGGTAATTGTAACGACCCCAAAATAGGTCCATTCCATCCAACCCATTCTGAGTCGCCAAATATATGGTACGAAAAACAACTACAACTTTATTACAACAATTGTCGTGCAAAATACAACAACACATATTTTGTGAGTTTTGATACCAATATATACCAAATGTAACTCTGGACACCAACTTGGATAACACGTCACCATGACACCTTACATAAAGGTACAGTCAAAAACTGTTTTAGAAATTAGAATCTTTGGGAAGTGCTCAAGGAAACCTTCGTACATGGGAGGCCATGCTTTTAGGTTATGGTAGATATCATATGGCCACAGAATTATCCTTGGTTGACCCAATAGACCCCAAAGAAAAATGAGAAGATTACTATCATATTCTTCCCAATGGTGAGTCTTTTCTTGACATATCATTATCTCCACTGTCTCTAATTGGGTATTATACTCCAAACAAACACCAAGATTATAAAGGTAGTGCTTGTAAATATACTCAGCAAGTGGATGAGCACAACCATGTCTTATGATAACACGAGTTTGTATGTCATTAGACATCTTGTATGATAGTGACAAAACACCATTCCAAAGTTGGGTTCGCCTCACCTCTTTAGGGAGAACCTCAACAACTATAGACCACCGTTCTATTCCCTTGTTATTCCTTTCAACAACATGCCTACACTTTTATTACTCGAAAGGAATTGTGAAACAAAAGGGTGAGCACAACTAGCTCGATAAAGAATATTATGACTAAAGATAAATAAATTATCAATAGTCTTCATCAAGAATAAATCGAGATTTAGAATATATGGTAGATGATAAAACTTTTCAACCATAGTTGCGGTAAATGAACGAAAGCAATCCATTAAAAGAGTCAAATAGACTATAAAGTCTATTGTCTTTCCACGTTAAAAGTCCACCAACAATGTTTTATCCTCGTAACATCAATTCAACAGTTCCTTTCCACAATCATATGAATAACTCATAATCATAATTGTGATTCTAAATTCTCTTCTCATCCGGTGACGAAGATAATTTTCATCACTGTCTTTACCGAAACATCAAATATCATGGTTATACCAAATCACAGTTCTCGCTCATAATCATACTAATAAATTCATCTTTGCACCACGCGTCAAAGATATTCATCAACAGATTCATCTTTACACTACAAAGCTAAAGATATTCAACAACAGTCGTCATCTTTGCATTACGAGCCAAAGATATTCATCAATAATTCATCTTTTGCCCCTATAGGCTAAAGATATTCAACAACAGTCATCTTTGCATTACGAGCCAAAGATATTCATCAATAATTCATCTTGCACTACTGAAAGCAAAGATATTCAACAACAGTCATCTTTGCAAAGACGAGCCAAAGATATTCATCAATAATTCATCTTTGCACTACAAAGCAAAAGATATTCAACAACAGTCATCTTTGTACAACGAGCCAAAGATATTCATATATCAAAGAAATACATAATCATCTCGAAGTTATATAACAATAATTATAACCATGTTGATCAATTCAAACTTTTGCACTTAAGTTAAAAATATTCAATTGTAAATGATCAATGGTCATGATCATACAAATCACAATTCAACTTTTTCCCCATCGCCAAAGAGAACCTATGGTCACGATCATACCAATAATCTACCCATCTTTACACTCAAGTCAAAGAGAAATATCATCATTAGGGTTATAAGAATGTTATATAAAAATAATATAATCAAAACATCTAGATTTAATCTCAAGAGTAATATTCATAAATCAACTATAATTTGGTTAGAAAGAAACCAATTTTTCGTGAATAGTACCCGTATTCATACATAATCTTGTATACGTGCATAGTAACCTCTATACCTAAAAAGATAAAGTTTCATAATAAAATTCATATCCATATTTATAACACCATAATCCAAATGTTATAAATCACTTAGAAATCTCATAATCTAATATTATTAATATTACAATAATATTTTAATAATTTCTAAAACTTATAAACAATTTATTTAAATTGTTTACACTTTACTAATTAATGCATTTAATCATCATAAAATGCCAAACTCATAAAATTTCATCACCAATAACCAAAACCCTCATAAAAAATCTGCATATACCTCTATATATGATTCTCAAACCATAAAATCATATTTTCTAATTTTCTTACTTCACATAACATATTTAATTCATTTACTCATAACTAGAACATTTTCATGAAAAATACCAAATCAGTTCCAAAAATATTTCTTTTCTGGGATTTAGCATAACATAGTCCCATATTGAACATATATTTTTTCTCGAATTTTAAAAATTCATTTACTATTTTTCATATGGCCAAAACCACCGAATATTTAAACATTTATCATAAATTATACTTTTATCCAAAAATTTGAAATTAATACGGTATACTGATATTATATAGATGTACTCCTAATAAAAATTTCATCAATTTTGGAGTTAACCACAAGGAGTTATAAATAGTTACTTTTAAAATAGTCTTTTCTCATAAAATCCATAACTCCTAATCTATACATCCAAAAATCGCCATTTTGGACACACTCTACAAACTCATCAAAATATCATTTCAAATTTTTCCAGAATTTTGAAGGTTCAGAAAAATTACGAAATTTAAAATCATAACAACCCTTAAAATCCCTTACTATCCCTTACAATCCTTACCTCAAAAAAAGCAAAGATCTTTGACCGGAATATTTGAATCTAACTTGCACCGTATAGAAATACTCAAAGTATACTCAAAATACTTACAAGAATACGCTCGATAATATAGAGAGAAAACTTCATTTCGGTGTGATTTTCAATTCTAACCCAAGCACCCTATTTATAGGAAAATGCTTAGAACACCAAAGTTAGAAAATTTAATAAAATATTAATATAATATATATTAAATTCCTAAGCCCACTCTGACCATCTGACCATCTGAATTCAGCCACTAATAATGACAAAAACAAAAAAACGTTTTTGTTATTAAAATTAATTAAAACTTTCAAAATCAATTATTTGAACTTTGAACTTCAATAATTCATAATAAATATCTTTTTATCAGAAAATTCGAATCTCATGAGTTTTTATAGGAAATTCAATTCTCTACAACTTTGCAGAAGAAAGTTTTTCCAAATTCCAAACAGAAATTGACCGAAATCCACAAAAAACAGACGATTTTTATACTATAATCAAATTTCGGTCAAGAAATGGGGTCCACCGACATGTTTAACATGTTTTAAACATTTATTGTACAAAAAAATATTCTTCCTCCTCATATACTCATATATTCCACATTCATTGTGTAAAATATCATCATTAATATATTATTAAAATAATATATTTAAATGAATTATTTTATCGAGAAAAAGATAAAATATTAATTTTCAACAATTGTCACTTTAAAAATTTTCTCCATCTATATCCACATAAAATAAATATTTTCTAATCATAAAATCAATAATTAATTATTCACAAATAATATTACATAATCACAATATTGACAACAGCGGTTTCAGAAAGAGGGGCTTTCAATAAGAATTTCTCCTTCTTGGTGGCGCAATTAGGTGACCAAACCTCTCCTTAGACAGAACTTTCTAGACATTACCAATAATGTTATCCAATAATATTATTCAGATAATATGAATTATTGCTCAGATAATGGAAAAATATTGTGTAAGTGATAATTATTGAAACAACAATAATATAAAATATCAACGTAGCAATTATTGAATCAATAAAATATAATATTGAACAAAGATAATTACCGTAATAATTATTAAGTAATGCCTTCTTTACGAAAAAAAATTATCATGCTTCATTAATAATAGTACTCGTGAATAGTAACTCGTGAATAGTAACTCATGAATAGTAACTCGTGAATAGTAACTCATGAATAGTAACTCGTGAATAGTAACTCATGAATAGTAACTCATGAATAGTAACTCATGAATAGTAATTATAAAAAATTGAATACTTTTATTTCATAAAATTAGGGTCTTACAATCTCCCTCCTTATGAAATTTCGTCCCCAAATTTACGTTACACGGTATTTCAAAGAGTTGAGAATACCTTGTTTTCATTTTGATTCTATCTCCCGTCATCATGATTTCTCCATTGCTCATCTCCTATATTTCGAGGATATCATTCTAGAATCTGACTTCAAAACAAGGGTTAATTTAACAAATTAACAAATCACATAATATCCCGATTATTATGACCGACCAACAAATAAGCTTAGGTAGGACACACTAGCGAAGGATTTACTCATCTCTCCCTCCTAGTTCTAATCCCGATCTCCGCCAGAGATCATATCCCCAAGCTCGATACCAAATGTAACTCGGACACCAACTTGTGTCAAGACCTCACATTGATACCTATCGGTTTACACCGCAGAATGAGCAGGCGTCCCCTACGGAGAGTCCGGGCTTTGCAGTGCATCCCCATCAACAGAAGTCACCAATGAGAGGCTCGGGGCTCTTTACTTATAGCTCGATACCAAATGTAACGACCCCAAAATAGGTCCATTCCATCCAACCCATTTCGAGTCGCCAAATATATGGTATGTAAAAACAACTACAACTTTATTACAACAATTGTCGTGCAAAATACAACAACACATATTTTGTGAGTTTTGATACCAATATATACCAAATGTAACTCTGGACACCAACTTGGATAACACGTCACCATGACACCTTACATAAAGGTGCATACCAAAAAACCTGTTTTAGAAATTAGAATCTTTGGGAAGTGCTCAAGGAAACCTTCGTATATGGGAGGCCATGCTTTTAGGTTATGGTAGATATCATATGGCCACGAATTATCCTTGGTTGACCTAATAGACCCTAAAGAAAAATGAGAAGATTACTATCATATTCTTCCCAATGGTGAGTCTTTTTTCGACATATCATTATCTCCACTGTCTCTAATTGGGTATTATACTCCAAACAAACACCAAGATTATAAAGGTAGTGCTTGTAAATATACTCAAAGAAGTGGATGAGCACAACCATGTCTTATGATAACACGAGTTTGTATGTCATTAGACATCTTGTATGATAGTGACAAAACACCATTCCAAAGTTGGGTTCGCGCTCACCTCTTTAGGGAGAACCTCAACAACTATAGACCACCGATTCTATTCCCTTGTTATTCTGGCCAACAACACATGCCTACACTTTTATTACACGAAAGGAATTGTGAAACAAAAGGGTGAGCACAACTAGCTCAAGAAAGAATATTATGACTAAAGATAAATAAATTATCAATAGTCTTCATCAAGAATAAATCGTAGATTTAGAATATATGGTAGATGATAAAACTTTTCAACCATAGTTGCAAATGAACGAGCAATCCATTAAAAGAGTCAAATAGACTATAAAGTCTATTGTCTTCTCCACGTTAAAAGTCCACCAACAATGTTTTATCCTCGTAACATCAATTCACGGTTCCTTTCCACAATCATATGAATAACTCATAATCATAATTGTGATTCTAAATTCTCTTCTCATCCGTGATAAGATAATTTTCATCATTGTCTTTTACCCGAAACATCAAATATCATGGTTATACCAAATCACAGTTCTGTTCATAATCATATTAATAAATTCATCTTTGCACTACGGGTCAAAGATATTCATCAACAGATTCATCTTTACACTACAAAGCTAAAGATATTCAACAACAAGTCATCTTTGCATTACGAGCCAAAGATATTCATCAATAATTCATCTTTGCCCTATAGGCTAAAGATATTCAAACAATGTGTCATCTTTGCATTACGAGCCAAAGATATTCATCAATAATTCATCTTTGCACTACAAAGCAAAGATATTCAACAACAGTCATCTTTGCAAAGACTGAGCCAAAGATATTCATCAATAATTCATCTTTGCACTACAAAGCTAAAGATATTCAACAACAGTCATCTTTTGTACAACGAGCCAAAGATATTATATATATCAAAGAAATACATAATCATCTCGGAAGTTATATAACAATAATTATAACCATGTTGATCAATCAAACTTTGCACTTAAGTTAAAAATATTCAATTGTAAATTCAATGGTCATGATCATACCAAATCACAATTCAACTTTTTCCCCATCGGCCAAAGAGAACCTATGGTCACGATCATACCAATAATCTACCCATCTTTACACTCAAGTCAAAGAGAAATATCATCATTAGGGTTATAAGAATGTTATATAAAAATAATATAATCAAAACATCTAGATTTAATCTCAAGAGTAATATTCATAAATCAACTATAATTTGGTTAGAAAGAAACCAATTTTTCGTGAATAGTACTCGTGATTCATACATATAAATCAGATATCGTGCATAAGTAACCTCGATAACTAAAAAGATAAAGTTTCATAATAAAATTCATATCCATATTTATAACACCATAATCCAAATGTTATAAATCACTTAGAAATCTCATAATCTAATATTATTAATATTACAATAATATTTTAATAATTTCTAAAACTTATAAACAATTTATTTAAATTGTTTACACTTTACTAATTAATGCATTTAATCATCATAAAATGCCAAACTCATAAAATTTCATCACCAATAACCAAAATCCTCATCAAAAATCTGCATATACCTCATATATGATTCTCAAACCATAAAATCATATTTTCTAATTTTCTTACTTCACATAACATATTTAATTCATTTACTCATAACTAGAACATTTTCATGAAAAATACCAAATCAGTTCCAAAAATATTTCTTTTCTGGGATTTAGCATAACATAGTCCCATATTGAACATATATTTTTCTCAGAATTTTAAAAATTCATTTACTATTTTTCATATGGCCAAAACCACCGAATATTTAAACATTTATCATAAATTATACTTTTATCCAAAAATTCTGAAATTAATACGGTATACTGATATTATATAGATGTACTCCTAATAAAAATTTCATCAATTTTGGAGTTAACCACAAGGAGTTATAAATAATTACTTTTAAAATAGTCTTTTCTCATAAAATCCATAACTCCTAATCTATACATCCAAAAATCGCCATTTTTGGACACACTCTACAAAACTCATCAAAATATCATTTCAAATTTTTCCAGAATTTTTGAAGGTTCAGAAAAATTACGAAATTTAAAATCATAACAACCCTTAAAATCCCTTACTATCCCTTACAATCCCTTACCTCAAAAGAGCAGTACTTCTGACTGGAATAACGCTGAACGAACTTGCACCGTATAGAAATACTCAAAGTATACTCAAAATACTTACAAGAATACGCTCGATAATATGGAGAGAAAACTTCAGTTTCTGGTGTGATTTTCAATTCTAACCTAAGCACCCTATTTATAGGAAAATGCTTAGAACACAGCAGTAAAATTTAATAAAATATTAATATAATATATATTAAATTCCTAAGCCCCTCTGACCATCTGACCATCTGAATTCAGCTACTAATAATGACAAAAACAAAAAAAACGTTTTGTTATTAAAATTAATTAAAACTTTCAAAATCAATTATTTGAACTTGAACTTCAATAATTCATAATAAATATCTCTTTTATCAGAAAATTCGAATCTCGCATGAGTTTTTATAGGAAATTCAATTCTCTACAACTTTACGAAGAAAGTTTTTCCAAATTCCAAACAGAAATTGATCGAAATCCACAAACAGGACGATTTTATACTATAATCAAATTTCAATCAAGAAATGGGGTCCACCGACATGTTTAACATGTTTTAAACATTTATTGTAACAAAAATATTCTTCCTCCTCATATACTCATATATTCCACATTCATCGTAAAAATATCACCATTAATATATTATTAAAATAATATATTTAAATGAATTATTTTATCGGAAAAAGATAAAATATTAATTTTCAACAATTGTCACTTTAAAAATTTTCTCCATCTATATCCACATAAAATAAATATTTTTCTAATCATAAAAATCAATAATTAATTATTCACAAATAATATTACATAATCACAATATTGACAACTGAGGCGGTTCAGAAAGAGGGGCTTTCCAATAAGAATTTCTCCTTCTCTTGGCAAGCAATTAGGTGACCAAACCTCTCCTTAGACAGAACTTTCTAGACATTACCAATAATGTTATCCAATATATTCGAGATAATATGAATTATTGTTCGATAATGGAAAATATTGTACGTGATAATTATTGAAACAACAATAATATAAAATATCAACGTAGCAATTATTGAATCAATAAAATATAATATTGAGCAAAGAATTATCGTAATAATTATTAAGTAATGCCTTCTTCAAAAAAAAAAAAAATTATCATGCTTCATGAATAGTACTCGTGAATAGTAACTTCGTGAATAGTAACTCATGAATAGTAACTCGTGAATAGTAACTCATGAATAGTAACTCGTGAATAGTAACTCATGAATAGTAACTCATGAATAGTAACTCATGAATAGTAACTCATGAATAGTAATTATAAAAAATTGAATACTTTTATTTCATAAAATTCGGGTCTTACAAAGAATGGGGAGGAAAAAAGGCGCGTACTTATATGTTGCCGATCGTGATCAAGCTATGATCTGTTTTGGTAAAACGGCCATAACGTTTTCATACGAACTCCGATTGAGGTGATTCAAGATGATCTAGAACGAGGATAAATAGACCTTTTATTCTTTAAGGTTTTAAATTTGAGGTCGTTAGGAAGGGTCAAAATAGTCATATTTGTGACTGTTATGTATTCAGAGGCGATCGGAGGGCGTCGAATGAGCACATACGCAAATATAGTGCTCCCGACGATCAAATATGTTGTTCTAAGTGATAAAACATAAAAATGCATGATAATAGACATGTCATATAACTAAGATTACTTTACTCATTATGGAATGCCTTCACATGATTTTCTAAAAGAAAACTTAAAGTTTTTGAGAAACGGAAGTTGATGAATTTAGTGTCCTTTGAGTTCTGATCTTGAACCCTATGTATGCATATCAACGAATATAAAATGTAGTTTTAAAGTTACCTTGCATATACTAGATTGATATAGCTTGGTTTAAAGTGTTTTAAAAGAAAAACTTGAAGTTTTAAAAATGAAACTTAACGAACTTTGTGTCTTTTAAGTTCCGACCTTGGAAACATGTGAATGTGGCCTAGTTATGTGCGCGGATGGATAAGGAATGTAATTCCAGGATTTATTGCACATAAAAGGTTGTCAAGCTCGGTTTAGTACGTGTTTTAAAGAGAAATTTAAAAGTTTTAGAAACTAACTTTGATGAGCGTTGTGTTACTTGCATTGTGACCTTATAAGCAAACATGATAGAGTTATTTATGCCTTTGAACATGAATGATATGTGCGCTCAACTAGTCAAGCATGACATAAGTTATTTAAGTATGTTTTAAAAGTATGAACTATATTATGTCTATGTAAATGAGATAGATACATGTGAACATGCGTATTAAAGGTTGTTAGTACCAATATAAGGTTTAAAATCTTATAAACCTTGAACCTTTGTTAAAAGAAGTTGTTAAGCCTTGTTATTGTAAATAATTGAACATAGAACTATGTAATTCAAAACTAAATGATTTGAAATGTGAACTTGAAGAACTATTAGAACCTACTTGATGTATATTTACAGTATGTATCAGAATACATGTCATGCTAGGAATTATGTTGGGAAATAAAAAGCCTAAGTTTGGTTCTGGTTGGGAGTAGCGCGACCGCGCCACTCCCAAGCTTAAATGCAGCGCGACCGCGCCATTCTGTAGAGTGACCAAGAGCAGTTTGTTAAATGCATGGTCTTAAGTTATGGTTATATGTTGTCTTTAAAGACAACAAGATATGAAACAAGATTGTTTAAATAAATATGATATTAGAATGAGCTAGTCTCATGGTTATCCTAAGTTCAAGTAAAAATGAAACCAAGTTAGGAAACAATATTTGTTCTTATATTAAGAACGTATGAAATGTATGACTGATGGGTATGAATCCATGATTATATAACTGTGTAGGGATACATGCAGTGCAGATAAGCTTTAAGTAGTTAAGTCGTAGTTGATAAACTACTTAATCGTGCAAAATTTTCGGTTCTATTTGTTATATGAATTCGATAACTGTTAGTTATATTATGCCATGAGAATCTTGATGTATATATATGAAATACATATGAGACATGTATGAAATGTGAAAGTTGATCTTTGATGATATGCTTGTGATATAAACCTCTATGCCTGTTATGTGAGAAGTAACATGCGTAGTAAATATTGATCGATTATGAATGCATGAACTGTATATGTTATTATATGCTACATGCTGCATGAAAACTGCTAGAATTGCTGGGCTGTCGAGCTCACCCTTGAAAATAACCACTTTTGTAGGTTAAGGATTCACGATAAAGATTACTTGCTAGTTGATTGATAGAGTTCAATAGTAATTGAAGGAGATCGGTTTATATGTTTAAATATATACTCTTGAACCACGTTTATGTTCTAGGAGTCGTACAAGATAATAGTTTACGAGGTGCAATACACGTTGCGTTGTAAAGTTGTATTATGTGATACATAGAGAAATTCGAATTGAGATGTAAATATTTATACAGTAATTGAATAGAATGAATCATAGCATAATTTGATTCAGGGATTTGTAATTGATTCAAGTTAAGAAATCAATAAAAGATTATTTTTCCAAGGAGATTGAAAAAGTTTAAATTATTCTGCATATTTATATAACATCGAATATGATGTAAAACAGGAATGATAAATGACCAATATTTGAAACTTATAATAGTTGGGGTCATTACACATAGATCCTGGAAATGGAAGGAATTTATATTCTAAATTGTAATAAGTGAAGTTATATTCATTAAGTTGTGAATAAAAGATATAATAGTTTGACGATAGTAGTATCGTGGCGAACCAGATTCGAGGTTCGAAGTGACCTGGATTTGGGGGCGTCACAGTCCTCATTACAATTATTATAACACTATTTTACAAAATAGTGAGGACTACTATAATAACCATCTTGGACCATTACTCAACTCCCTGACTAATCCCAGCTACATTCTCGCCTCATGAGAAGAACAATGGAACCAAAAGAAAAAGGGTGAGCTCAACTAGCCCAGTAAAGAATATTATGACTATGATAATGAAGAACAAATTATCCTTAGTCCTCAACACTGAAAAAAAATGATAGAATACAATAGATGTGGGTCCAAGTGCAAATTAGGGTTCACTTGACCTAATTAAATTAAATGCACAAATTAAGGTTCGTATTATGATTAAATAAAAAGACGGAAGAGCCAGAAATAAAGAATCAAGATCTGAGAGAATCTTCCACGTGTCCTGAGGTAGAAGACACGTGGAGGCGACTCATTTTGGGAATTGATTGAGGGATTGGATTGGTGGCTAGAAGGGCATGACGATCTGTGCATTACTTTGATGACAAAGGGTAAATCTAGAATTTCCCCGAGGTCATGTGCCTAGCACATGACCACTATCCAGAAAACCCTATAAATACCCCTTCCACTCCATTGGGAAGGGGGCTCTCTTTTGACCTCACTTTGGACTCTTGGACCTTTTGGAAGATTAGAAGATTTGGAGATTCTCTCCCAACCCGAAGACTCAAGAAGGCTCTCTGAATCCTTGTTACCCTAACAAGGTTCTCGGATTCTAGGAGTTCTGCCATGTGTCATTGGAGTAATCGCTGCTCACATTTCTTTGGCGACTACCGGAAGAGTGTCACCGACAACAAGTATTACTTCACCGGATCCAGTTCCAAGGCAAGCAAATCAAGCTTTCCAAGGCGTTAATCTAGATCTCAATCAATCCGTCCCTGAAACTGCCTCGGATGAAAGTTTAACATCACCATACATGGCTGATCAACAACCAACTAGTGTTAAGCGGACAGGCGTGGGAAGGCATGACGAGGAAGCAAGTGGAGAGCAGACGAATATTGATGTACAACTGGAGATGCTTAAGGCATTGAAGGAAGCACGGGAAGGACAAGGAATGATGATGGCTATGATGCTAAAGATGCAAAGGAAGCAAGAGGAAATGGGGAATTTCCGCCAATAGTTGATGCAAATCCCCACTTTCAAGGCTATGTTTCCAAGCAGTTCGCAGGAGGAACGAGTAGGAGTGGAGGATAACAACAACAACAACAACAATAACAGAGAGAATCAGAATGTACCTCCATTAACGGAGAATTAGTCGGTTGTAACATCAACTTGGAACCCCAAAATAGTGATGACATGCCACAACCCAGACTGGATGTGACAACTCGATATTTTCTATATAAATAAATCATAAATTTTGCGTATAATTTTTTTTTATTTATTAAAATAAATATGGGTGATATGTGCCAATATAATATGTATATATTTATGGGTGTGATAAATAAAAATTTATTTATTACATTAATTATTACAGATAATTTATTTTAGAATTATTGATTATTATTAATTATATGCTTTTAATAATTAATTCCATATTGGAAATGTTTTTATCAATTCTTTTTCATGAAAATATAATCCTATATTATTTAAATAATATATGATATGATTTTTAGAATAATTATAATAATTATTTTATTATATAAATTTTGTTCAGGTTATTAAGCTAATTATTTTAACCAAATTAATAAGGTTAATTACGACAGATAAATCAGATATGGAATCCAAACCCTAATTCTGGGCTTTGATCAATGAATGAGAATAATATTATAATATTAAATATATTTTAATTTTTCAGTGCTATAAATATGTACTATATGTACGTACTGTTGATGGTTGGTCAATTATGGTGTATATTGACCAAACCCTAGCATTAATTTGTTTAACCCTATTTTTCAATTTAAATGGGAAATTTAAGACTGTTATATAACTGTGTTATATGATTTATGTTATGTGTTACTTAATGATATGCTAATTAGGAAACCCTAATTGTAAATTTAAAACCCTAGTTTATATTTGAATTTCTAATAATTAGAAACCCTAATTTGAAACCTAAACTAGAGTTTGTGATCAGTCAGAAATTGTGTTACTGTGATTAATAACATGTATGATAGATTTTAATTGCTAATTAAGGTAAACTTAATTAGTAATTTAAAGCCCTAATACCAAGAACCCTAATTTAATTATTAGAAACCCTAATTGTGTATTAGTAACCCTAATTATCATAATCCTAAATCCTAATTGCTATATTAGCAAAGTTAATTATGATTAGTGGTACTAAACCCTAATGTTCCTGTATAATATAATTATTAACCTAATCTAATTAACAAACCTTAATTTTTTTAAATTTTAGAAACTAAAATTATTTTAGTTTTTGTACAAACCCTAGTTGCTATTTTCTACAAATGCTACATGCTAAACCTTAGGGTTAAACCCTAAGGGTTTGTCAAGTTATAATAATGCCATTAAAATGATTTGCCAAAAGACCATTTTGCCCCTAGTTACATTATTTTGGCTAACTAATAGGTTTTGACATTTAGGTGAGTTGGTGACTAACTCATACCAACTCCACATGGTCATAATTGACAGCAACAAGCCTCATTTATCAGCCATTCATGCATCATGTACTTTTATTTATAGATTGAAAGAGAGAGAAAATCATTTGCTAGCTTATTTTGCTCAAACACCCAACCAAGACTTTCTCTCACTAAAACCCACGAATTTCCCTTCATTTATCAGTCATAAAACCAGCCCCACAAAATCCATTAACCAATTAGCAACTCATAATCAAAATTTTTCAAAGAAAGGTATAAAACCCTATTCAAGAATCTGTCCAAAAATCTGTTGTTAGATGTTAGATTTAGGTGTTAAAATATGTTGTTTATAGTTTATTATGATGATTTGGGTTGGTATTATATAGATCCATATCATCTAATTCTTCAAATTTGAGTTTTTGAATAATCTTGAAATTTTTTATTGTTGTCTGACAAGCAAATGTCAGGCCTCTTTAATCTTTCTCTGTTATGTGTTTTAGTTGTTTAAAGCTTTGATCTTGTAGCCTGTTATGTGCTATGTGATCTGGAACTTTTAGCTAGCTCAGATCGTGCTCAGAATGAAAGTTATGGACGGTCAAACCTCATTGACCGACCATGACTTACAATTTCTAGAAAAACCCAGATCGAGCCCAGAAGGCTCTGACAAGTTTTTCATGGTCTCAGATCTGATTATTTTACGATGTTATGTAATAATCGTTGCATCTAAGTTATAGTATGGTAGTTATACTACATTTTAATTCTCTTAGATCTCTTATATCATGAACATGCTGGATTTGGGACACGGTCAAACCAAGCAGGAAGACCACGGATGAGCTTTCTGGGTAAACCCGAGAGAAAGTTTCAAGCGTGGTTTAACAAAGTTTAATTTGGTCTATTTCTCATTATTTTGTTGTGGTTTTGTTGATGTTAAGTATTAGATATGTAGTATTACATGTTGGTTATACATTGAAGGTTTTATATCACAAAAACATCAAGAGGATTTCTTGTAGTGGAAGCCCAAAGTAGGCAGGTCGTACTGTTCTTCATTTTTGGGCAAACCCAGAAATGAAGAACATCTCTGACAGCTACTTTAGGCCCTTAAATCTTTCAATTGGTGTATGTTTTGATCACGGTTGTTGTTGGGTCTTGTAGTGGTGCATTTGTACTACATGATCGGATCAACAACAAGTACAGGAACATTTTGTGTGAGCTATGATTTGTGGTCAAACATACCAACTCGGGTTCTGACATTGATTTTCTGGGTTCGCTCAAGAACGCGAAGAAAGCGACGGTTCTGTCGCTATAGGTGGTCTTTAGCGACAATTTTTATTTAAAAATTAGATTTTTATTAAATAATTAAAGAAAATTAGTTTTAAATTATTAAAAATACAAATAAATTATTAAAAATTATTTTAAAGTCCGAAAATTAGTATTTAATTATTTTGAAAATATTTCATAAATATTTAATATTTTGGGATATTAAAAGTATTTAATTTATTTAATTATAATATTAAATAAATTATTTAAAAATGATTTAAATACATAAAAATCATTTAAAATTATATTATGATATAAGAAAATATTTGAAGTTATTTTTAATGACTTTTAATATTTTGTGATAAATTTCATTATTAAATTAACATTAATGATAATTAAGTTATTTAATAAATGAGTTAAATAAATAAATTAAAAATGATTTTATTATATTAAAAATTATTTTAAATAATAATAAGGTATTTAAAAATATTTGAAGTTATAAAATATAACTTTCAATATTTAAAGGTAAAATTCATTAATTAATTATTATTAATGATATTAAAGTTATTTAATAACTATATTAAATAAATAAGTTTAAAAATGATTTTAATATTATAAAAATCATTTTAAATGAAAATAAAGTGTTTAAAGATATTTTAAGTTATAAAATATAACTTTTAATATTTAAAGGATAATTTCATTAATAATTTAATATTAATGATATTAATTTAACACTAATGATATTAAATTTATTTAATAATTATATTAAATAAATAGTTGAGAAATGGTTTTATTAATTTAAAATTATTTAAAAGGCATATAAATGACTTAAAATATTTTAAGTTATACTTAATGACTTTTAATATTTGGATAATGAGTACATTAATATTTAAATATTAATGGTAACTATTTCAAAAATGATTTTAAATGTTTTAAAAATCATTTAAGGGTAATATAAATGTTTTAAAAATATTTTGAGTTATTATAAATAACTTTAATATTTTGGCAATGGTTTCATTAATAGTTTAATATTAATAAAATATTAATGATAATAGAATTGCTTAATATTTAAATCATTTAATAATGATTCCGGTATTTCAAAAATTATGATAAATTGTAATAATTATTTTAAAATTATTATAAGGCCATGAAAAATAGTGTGACTGGTGTTTAAGTTATCTAAATAGATATTGAACTACTATATAGAGTCTTAGACTCGATAAATACCCGATAAAGTTGTTAATACACCGACATATTTCAGAAATTAATCTGGACTTAGATAGATTGATTTGATAAATGTTTATTTGTGATTCAATGGTTGTTAAACTTACATGACAATATGTTTAGGTTATGTGCTGACTGCAAATAGCAGTACAATATGATATGATATGTTATTCTAATCAAACGAATGATCTATTAATGATAGGGCTTGATATAAAAGATAAATCTAAGTTGTGTAAGTAGCAGACAAGGCAAGTACCTAACCCTTTACATTTACTTTATGCTATGGACATGCGTAAGATAATATCTGAACTATTCTTTTCAATTGTTCAAATATTTCAACCTTTGTATATACTTATGCAATGATTCTGTATAAGTAATTTATTAAATTATAATTATTGTACAAGTTCCTTTATTCTGTTATTATTGATCAAGATATATATTCTGTTAGTTAATTTCTAAAACATGGTTATACAAGTGTCCTCACTTGGATAATCATTATATTTTATCACATGTTGATACATACTTATCGGTGTCCAGTATGTATATGTTGAATTAAAAGCCGTCTAAGCTATTTGATCCGGCTAGACACAAATTAAGAATTGTTGTTGAACAAGATAAAACTTTACTGTTATCCAATTGGATTGTTTTGGTTCGGATTCTAGACTGTTATGAACATCCCAAATATGGGAAATTTTTATGCGCTAAGGCGGACAAAGGATGAACGATAATATCGTTCTAGCAATGTAGTATTGATCAATCTGAGGCATAACGGGTGATCACCCCGCGTCAGTAAGTTATGATTTTTCCATGATGAAGTTCATTTAACCTTTTCGAAAATAGAAAACAATGTTTATAGTCGTCATTTGATCCTCATATATAGTCAATATGTAGTTTCCAAAATTTGAAATCGAAATGACATGTTGTTTATTAATGGTTCAAATTTTACTTCACTGGCTGTTGATTCGTTGTAGAAGTATTGTTCAAAGAAAATATTTAATCCTTTTAGCTAATTGTTATTATTTGCTATTTCTTGCTGGGCACTCAAATGCTCATCCTTGCTTAATTTAAATATTTTCAGCTAAGTGTGAACAACCTGAAGGATCTGCCAAGAACAAGGGAAAAGGGAAGGTCGCTGAATAAAAGTTTATGCTATCTTATTGTAATAGTTTAACTTTAGGTTAAGGATGATATATAATATTATTATCATGTAACGAATTTTTAAAGGTTTCGTACTTGGGAACTAAACTCTGATAATATGTAAATTAAATTTGATAATCTATATTATTGTTATTATTATTAGTATTATTCCACTCATAGAAATGGTATCGTGAAGCACTGAGTTCGGGTTTCAAGTACCTGAATTTGGGGTCATCACACTGGAAGCAAGCCAGCCTCAGACAAACATAATCACAACCACTCTCCCCGCATTTTCACAAGTGCAGATTCCAACCATCCCAAGCCTCGTCCAACAAACCAGCCCACAAGCGCAACTAATACAGAATTTACATGATGCCAGTGTACATCAACCAATTTCTGTACCATACACACGGCTAATGCCGCCATACATCACAACACCACAGAGAGTCCATACCACAAGCCAATATGTGACAAATGATGATATGATCGATGTTGTAAGACCCCAACTTATTATAAATAAAATTAAATTTTCTCTATTCATTATCTTGAAATAATAAGGAGTTAATTTGATATAATGCTTTGGTTATGGGTGAAATGTGCAAATTTTGCAAAATAAGCAAGTGGTTATAAAATATTCATTTTGTTTGGGAATATTCGTTTGGTCGTGGAATATTCTTTACGTGGGAATATTAATATGCGAATGCACGGTAGCAACCATTTGTGGGCCCCATAACAAAAAAAAAAGCGGTCGGATGAAGAAAGCGACAAGTTTGAGTTTTTATAAATAACTGGCGTAATTGTTACCGAATTAACCTTTGTTGGATTACCCGATGGTTAAAATATGAAGAATACGCTGCGGTCGTTAAAGAAGTAGCACTGCAGTATTACAGTATTTTGAATTATTGATTCTTACGTAAGAAGGCACTACTCAATAATTATTACGGTAATTATTTATTCAATATTTTATTTTATTGATTCAATAATTCTTTGCGTTGATATTTTATATTATTGTTGTTTCAATAATTATCACTGCACAATATTTCCCATTATCAGATCAATAATTCATATTATTTGAATAATATTATTAGATAGCATTATTGGCAATGTTTAAGGAAGTTCTGTCTAGGAAAGGGGTTTGGTCACCTAATTGCTCGCTAATAAGGAGAAATCCTTATCGGAAAGCCCCCTCTTTCCTAGGAACGACCTGGTTGTCATAATTGTGATTCTGTAATATTATTTGTGAATAATTAACTATTGATTTATATGATAAGGAAATATTTATTTTATGTGGATGGATAGGGAAATATTTATTTTGTGTGCATATAAATGAAGGATTTAATGCTGAGGTGTTTTATCAGTATTTTATCGGAATGGAGGTATTAAAATCGTCTGTATGTGGATTTCAGATATTTTTTGTTTGGAATTTGGAAAAACTTTCTTCTGCAAAGTTGTAGAGAATTCGATTTCTTATGGAATGGACATAAAATTTGTATTTTTTTGATAAAGGGCTATTTATTATGAATTATTGAAGTTTCAGAAAATAAATATTTTTATTAAAATTAGGGGTGGGACCCACTTTTGTCCTTTGTTGATAAAATGTGCTGAATTGAATTTCAAATGTGGAGGGCTGGTAGGTGGCTTGTGGCATGCGTAGAAAATAATAATATTATTATATTATTTAGTCTCCTTTGGTGTTCTAGCATTTTCCTATAAATAGGGTGCTTAGTTAGAATTGAAAATCACACCAGAAATAAGTTTTCTCTCTCTTTATATTATCAAGCGTATTTTGTGAATATTTAAATACTTTGAGAGTTGCTATTCAGTGCAAGTTTCCTTTGGCTTTACATCCGATATTTTGATCAGAAATACTGTTATTTTGAGGTAAGGGATGTTATTTTCTTCGTAAATGATATTATTTTCTTCAATATCATTATACTGAAATATTGATATGAATTTTATTGTAGAATTTCTACCTTTTTGTGTCGGGGTTACTATTCACGTATACGACACTATTCACAAATACGACACTATTCACCGAAAAATGAATTTTTCTCTTCTTAATCCCAGATGTCTATTATGGTTACTATCTTTAATTGTATCCATGTTTTAATCTTTATTCTTGAATTTTACTCCATTATGGTTTATTATGGAGTATTTTTAAACTTGAATTATCTAAAGTAAGAATCTTTAATCTTTGTCCTTTTATCTTACTGGATTCGTTCTCTAAAATGTTTTTCATCATCCTCAGTCCTTAATGGTGATACTTGATGAATATCTTTGGTCTGTAGTGCAAAAGATGAATGATTACTCGATGAATATCTTTGGCCGTAGTGCAAAGATGAGCAGTGTTGAGATGAACATGACTAACTGGTGATCTAAATAAATATCTTTGGCCGTAGTGCAAAGATGAATATTTGATTCAAGATGTATATTGATTGATGTTACAGGGATAAAATATTGATGATGGACTTTTAAATTCATAGATGATAGTAGATTTCATTCTCTACTTAACTCTTCTAATGAATTGTTGTTTCTGCTACAGTTGTTGATCTAAAACTTGTTGTCTATTATATTCTATCAGATTCTCCCATGTTAAAGACTAAGGATAATTTATTGTATATTATCTTAGTCATAATATTGTTTACTGGGCTAGTTGAGCTCACCCTTTTCCTTTTTATTCCATTTTTCTTCTCAGGAAGCGAGAATATAGCAGGAACCAGTCGGGGTATAGAGTGATGGTCCTAGACAGTTGTTTAAGCAGTCCTCACTATTTATGTAAAATAGTGAATCAATAACTGTAATGAGAACTTTATTTGGGTGTGGATATTGTCTAGAAGACAATATTTTATTTAAACTCACAGTATGTGTTGTCATATTTTGCACGACAATTGTATTAATAAAGTTATAGTTGTTTTTTGTACCATGTTTTTGGTGACTCAGAATGGGTGATGTATACCTATTTTGGGGGCGTCACAGTTGGTATCAGAGCTTAGAGATATGGTCTCTGGCGGAGATCGGGGAATAAAACTAGGAGGGGAGAGACGAGTAAATCTTTCGCTAGTGTGTCTTACCTAAGCTTATTTGTTGGTCGGTCATAATATAGGGATATTATGTGATATGTTAATTTGTTTAATTAACCCTTGTTTTATGGTAGTATTTAAGAATGACAGCTGAGAACGTTAACAATGGAGTGCATGAGACCGTGGAACAACCTTCAATCACCAACCAAGAGAACGTGCAACAGGAAGGCAATATTCCTCTTGTAAACAACACTACCGAGTGAACGATGAATGATGCGATGTTTAGAAGCTTTTTGCAGTTCATGCAAAATCAGATGAGGGAGACTCGTGTACAAAATACGAGTGAAAATGATAGCAACGCGCGGTTTGTCACAGCCAAGCAGTTCAAGGAGTTGGGACCACCAGATTTCTGGGGAGAGCCGGATCCGATTAAGGCAGAAATGCGGGTTAAGCAAATTACCAAGATATTCGATGTCTTGGGATGCACGGAAGAACCGAAGGTTCCATTCGCCACCTTTATATTCCGTGGTAAGGCAGATTACTGGTAGGAATCTCTGAAGCGTACCCAGCCAGCCGCACTCAACATGTCTTGGGAAAGATTTCAGAAACTGTTCAATGCCAAGTACTTTCCTAAAAGTATTCGTCATATGAAGGAGGTAGAGTTTATTAGACTGGAAAAGAACAATATGACGGTGTCCTAGTACGAGGCGAAGTTCGCGGAGTTATCCAGGTTTGCACCTCATTTGGTAGAGAATGAGGAGCGTATGACGCGGATGTTTCTGAGAGGTCTAAAACCCGAGATTCATCAATACCTTATCTCTCATAAATTTTCTCTGTATTCAGATGTTGTCAACAGGGCTCAATTATTAGAGCGAGATAGTGAGTTTGTTCAACCGAGGGACCACAACCGTGGTCATCTGGGGTGATAGCGATCATCGAGAGCGATGATAACCAAATGAGAGAGGAAAAATACGGACAAAAATGGTAACCACTTGGGTGGTAATCGTGGCCATGATAACAGGAGAGGTGAGTCAAGTGGAAATTTCAAAAAGAGTATACTCAACAATGATGGGAAGACATCAGCAGCAGCACCAGCACCAACAAGAAATTTTAGGGGAGGAGAACGACCACCAGTTAGATGATAAAAATGCGGAGAGGAGGGACATATAAGTCCAAACTGTTCACAACCTTCCAAGGTATGTTTTAGTTGTGGAAAAGATGGTCATATAGCTCGATTTTGTCCGTTAGCGAAGTCAAGTCCAACTGGGACGGCGGCACCAAAGGTGACTACGGACAAAACAAAGTCGGTGGTTCAAGGGAGGGCGTTTGTCGTGACTGGCCAAAATGCGAGAAACCCGAACGAGGTGATCAAGGGTAAGCTAATCTTGAACTCTTGCGAAGTTTATACCTTACTAGATACCGGTTCTACCCATTCTTTTATCTCTCCTGCTTGTGCTAAACGTTTAAACTTGACTCCGGAGAAATTAGACTTTGACTTATCTGTGGAGACTCCGTTAGGAGAAACTTTTATTACATCCACTGTGTATAAATCTTGTTTAATCTAAGTTGGCACCATCACATTACCTGTTGATCTTATCTCTTTAAAGATACTTGCGTTTGATGTGATTTTAGGGATTGATTGGTTAACTACTCATCATGCTAAAATTGATTATTTTCGTAAGGTTGTTAGTTTTCATATTCCTAACCAACCTGTTATGCGAATTCAAGAAACCAAACCACTAAAGTCAATTACTGTCATATCAAGCCATAAAGCCACTCGTTTATTAAAAAATGGATGTCAAGCTTTCTTAGCCCATGTTATAAACTTGAATAAAAACACGCCAGATTTGAATAATATTTTTGTTGTTAGTGAATTTCCTAACGTATTTCCTGAAGAACTTCCTAGTCTACCCCCAGAACGTGAAGTTGAATTCTTTATTGACCTTGAACTGGGTACAAAACCCATTTCTAAAATTCCATATCAAATGGCTCCTATTGAACTTCAGGAGTTAAAAGTCCAACTACAAGAATTGTTAGACATCGGTTTCATTCGTTCTAGTACATCTCCTTAGGGTGCTCCTATTTTATTTGTAAAGAAGAAAGACGGGAGTATGTGACTTTGTATTGACTACCGGGAATTGAACCATGTCACCATCAAGAATAGGTATCCCTTACCTCACATTGATGACCTGTTTGACCAGTTGCAAGGAGCACAACTCTTTTCAAAGATCGATCTTCGTTCTGGATATCATCAGCTGAAGATTAAAACTGAGGATATTCCAAGAGGCGCCTTGAAACTTCGAGACGAGCATTATGAATTCTTAGTCATGTCTTTTGGATTGACTAATGCTCCTATTTGTTTTCATGGATATGATGAACCTTGTATTCAAGGAATATTTGGATCAGTTCGTTGTTGTCTTTATTGATGACATCCTTATCTATTCCAAAAGCCGTGAAGATAATGAGCACCATTTGAAGCTGGTAGTTCAAAGACTTCGTGACAACAAGCTATATGCCAAGCTGAAGAAATGCGAGTTCTGGCTTAAGGAAGTAGCATTCCTTGGGCATGTGGTGTCAAAACATGGAGTATCTGTTGACCCGGCGAAGATTGAAGCAATACAAAGATGGGAGCAACCGAAGTTGGTGACCGAAGTGCGTAGCTTTTTGAGGTTAGCTGGTTATTATCGGAGATTCGTGGAAGGATTTTCTCGAATTGCTATTCCGTTAACTCAGCTGACTCGGAAAGATACAAAATTTGTATGGAGCGAGGAATACGAGAAGAGTTTCCAAGAGCTCAAGAGGAGAATCATTTCGGCACCTATTCTAACAATTCCATCTGGTTCGGATGGATTTGTTATCTAGCATCAGGAAAAGGGTTAGGATGTGTTCTTATGCAACATGAGAAAGTCATAGCCTATGCCTCGCGACAACTCAAAGAATATGAGAGGAATTATCCTACTCGTGATTTGGAGTTAGCAGCAGTCATTTTTACGTTGAAAATCTGGAGACACTACCTGTATGGGGAGAAAGTGGAGATTTATACGGATCATAAAAGCATCAAATATTTTTTCACCCAAAAGGAAATCAACATGCGGCAACGACGTTGGCTCGAGCTGTTGAAAGATTACGACCATAACATTCAATATCATCCTAGAAAAGCAAACGTTGTAGCTGACGCATTGAGTAGAAGATCGTATGCGGGTACGAGTGCGATGTTGTTAACACAAAGACCCATTTTATACGACTTACAAAGGATGGAGATAGAGTTAAAGGCTCCAAGTACCCAAGTGATGATATCAAACATGTGACGTCCCCAAAATAGGTATACATCACCCATTTTAGGTCGTCAATAACATGGTACAGAAACAACTATAACTTTATTAATACATCATAAAAACTGTGAGTTTAAATACAAATATTGTCTTCTAGACAATATCAATACCCAAATAAATCCTCATCACAATTATTGATACATTATTATACAAAAATGGTGAGAACTACTAAACAACTTCTAGAATCATCATTCCATACCCCGACTAGTACTCGCTACATTCTCGCCTCCTGAGAAGAAAAATGGAACAAAAAGGAAAAGGGTGAGCTCAACTAGCCCAGTAAAGAATATTATGACTAAGATAATATAAAACAAATTATCGTTAGTCTTCAACAGGAAAAAATCTGATAAAATACAATGACAACAAGTTTGAGATCAATATTCGCATTAGTGAAATAATAATTCATAGAAGAGTTACGAGAGAATGAAATCTACTACTATCTATGAATTTAAAAGTCCATCATCAATATTTATATCCTGTAACATCAATCAATATACATCTTGAATCAAATATTCATCTTTGCACTACTGAGCCAAAGATATTCATCGATCGATCGTATGTTCATCTCAACACCTGTTCATCTTTGCACTACGGGCCAAAGATATTCATTATAAAAACATTTATCTTTGCACTACAGGCCAAAGATATTCAATAATATCTTCATTTAGGAGTGAGGATGATGAAAAATATTTTAAAGGAAGCGAATCCAATTGAAACAAAAGAATAAATATCAAGGATTCGTATTTCAGCTATTTCATGTCCAAAAATACCTCATAATAATCATAGTGAAGTAAAATTCAAGAATGATAAAAACATGGATACAATCAAAGCTAGTATCCATAATAGATATTTTGGACAAAAAGGAAAAAATTTCATTTTTTTGATGAATAGTGCCGTATTAAGTGAAAAGTCTCAAGTATCGTGAATAAGTGGCGATATCGTGAATAGTAACCCAAACACAAAAAGTTCCAAATTTGATTAAAAGTTCAAACCAATATTTCGGCATAATGATATTGAAGAACGTAATATCATTTAAAAAGAAAATAACATCCCTTACCTTGAAAAGATAGTACTTCTAGTTGAAACACCGGATATATGCTATGACTTGAACTTGCACCGTATAGCAACACTCAAAGTATTAAAATACTCACAAGAATACACTCAATATACCGAGAGAGAAAGAGAAAGAAGATTTCAGTTTCTGGTGTGATTTTCAATTCTAACCTAAGCATCCTATTTATAGGAAAATGCTTAGAACACCAAAGTAGAAAATTTAATATAATATTATTATATTTACAAAATTGTCAAGCCCACCTTTTGAATCTGAATTCAGCTACCTTGCACATGTTTAATGCAGCCCACCAAGCAAAAAAAAACGTTTTTGTAATTAAAAATAATTAAAACTTTCAAAAATCAATTATTTCGGAACTACGGAACTTCAATAATTCATAATAAATAGCCCTTTTATCAGAAAAATTCAAACCACATGTCTTTTTCATAGGAAATTTCATTCTCTACAACTTTGCAGAAGAAAGTTTTTCCAAATTCCAAACAGAAATTGACCGAAATCCACAAACAGGCGATTTTATAAATTTATAATCAAATTTCTAATAAGAATTGGGGTCTCTGACACACAAAATACGTGTTAATCATTTAATGCCACAAAAATATTCTTCCTCCTCATATACTCATATATCCCACATTCATTGTAAAAATATCACCATTAATATATTATTAAAATAATATATTTAAATGAATTTTTTATCAGAAAAAGATAAAATATTAACTTTCAACAATTGTCACATTAAAAAATTTTCTCCATCTATATCCGCATAAAATCAATATTTTCCTCATCATATAAATCAATAATTAATTATTCACAAATAATATTATAGAATCACATTCTCGTGACGGTAGTTCCTCGGGAAAGATGGGGATTTCCAATAAGGATCTCTCCTTACTGGCGCGCAATTAGATGACCAAACCTCTCCTTAGACAAAACTTTCTAGACATTGCCAATAATTTTATCTAATAATATTATTCAGATAATATGAATTATTGCTCCGATAATAGAAAATACTGTGCAATGACAATTATTAAAACAACAGTAATATAAAATATCAACGCAGCAATTATTGAATCAATAAAATAAAATACTGAACAGTAATTACTGTAACAATTATTGAGTAGTGCCTTCTTACGTAAGAATCAATAATTGGTGTAATACCGTATGCTATTGTGTTTTAACCACCGGGTATTCCAACAGTATTAACGGTAACAACTACGCCGTTATTTATAACCAACTTATTCTTGTCATTTTCTTCATCCAACCGCTTTCCGTTATGGGGCCCACACAAGGCTGCGCCATCGTACGAATATTCCCCGACAGTAAAAATATTCCACGACCAAACGAATATTTCCCGTCAACAATGAATATTTTAAAACCACTTGCTTGTTTGAAATAATTGCGCATTTTACCCATAACTTACCACATTAATCAAATCAACCCTTACTATTTCAAGATAATAAATAGAAGAAATTTAATTTCATTAAATAATAAGTTGGGGTCTTACAACCTCCCCTCCTTATGAAATTTCATCCTCGAAATTGACGTACGTACCTGGTGTTTTGAAAAGGTGAGGATACCTCGCTTTCATTTCCGTTTCCAACTCCAAGGTCATTTCCTCTATAGCATGGTTTCTCCACAAAACTTTAACTTGTGGTATGACCTTTGTGCGTAGGACATGCTCCTTCCTATCCAAGATCTTGATAGGTACCTCTTCGTGACATTAAGTCTTGACTATCTAAATGCGGTTCTAACTCAATAACGTGGTTTGGGTCTTTCACATATTTCTGAAAGTATGGATATGTGAAACACATTATGAACACGAGACATACTTGAGGTAACGCGAGTCTATAGGCTACATTACCTACTCGGTCAAGAATTTGAAATGGACCAATAAATCGTGGATTGAGCTTTCCTCTCTTCCCGAATCTTGTAACTCCCTTCCATGGGGCAACACGCAACAATACATGATCTCCGATACTAAATTCCACATCCTTTCGATGAAGATCCGCATAACTCTTTTGTCGATCTTGTGCCGTTTGTATACGTTGTCAAATCATTGGATCTTTTCCGTAGTCATACATACCAACTCAGGTCCCAACAATGTTGCTTCACCCACCTCATCCCAACATACTGGAAAGCGACACTTTCATCCATACAATGCTTCAAATGGGGCCACACCAATGCTTGTCTGATAACTGTTGTTGTAGGAGAATTCCACCAATGGTAAATACTTATCCCAACTCCCTTTGATGTCTAGGACACAGAGTCTTAATAAATCTTCAAGAGTTTGAATAGTCCTCTCTAATTGTTCGTCTGTTTGAGAATGGTATGCCGAACTAAATCGTAAATCCGTGCCTATAGCTTTTTGCAAGCTAACCCAAAATCTTGAAGTAAATCTTGGGTCACAATCCGAAACTATGGATACTGGCATGCCATGCAATCTCACAATCTCATTTACATACATATGAGCAAGACGTTCTAGGGAATAAGTCTCCCGTATCGGTAAGAAATGAGCAGACTTGGTTAATCTATCAACAATAACCCAAATAGCATCGATGCCTTGAGAAACCGTAGGAAGACCCGTAACAAAATCCATGGTAATGTGTTACCACTTCCATTTTGGAATCTCAAGTGGTTGCAATGGACCCTTAGGTACTTGATGCTCTGCCTTCACACGTTGACAAGTTTAACACGTCGAGATAAACTTTGCAATCTCTCTCTTCATATTGTTCCACCAAAATGTATGTCGAAGATCACAATACATTTTGGTACTTCCAGGATGGATCGCAAATGGTGTATTGCGTGCCTCCATCATAATCTTGTTCTTCAAATCAGAATCGTTAGGAACACAAAGTCTAGAGTGGACTCGAAGTATTCCTTCTTCATCGATTCTCACTTTCAGAATAGCACCTTCTTGTACTTTCTTCTTCATACGCATTAGCTCCGGGTCGGTGGCTTGAGCAACCTTAAATTTTTCTATTAAAGTTGGCTCTATGCGTATACTTGACATCATCGCTTTTCGTTCCTCGCATATGATCTTCTACTCAACGCGTCAGCTACCACGTTCGCTTTTCCAGGATGGTATTGAATAGTGTGGTCGTAATCTTTCAACAACTCGAGCTAACGTCGTTGCCTCATGTTGAGTTCCTTTTGAGTGAAGAAATATTTGAGGCTTTTATGGTCTGAATATATCTCCACTTTCTCCCCATATAGATAGTGCCTCCAGATCTTTAGCGCGAAGACGACTGCTGCCAACTCTAGATCATGAGTAGGATAATTCCTCTCATATTCTTTAAGTTGTCGCGAGGCAGAGGCTATGACTTTCTGACGTTGCATGAGAACACATCCTAACCCTTTGCACGAAGCATCATTTGTAGATAACAAATCCATCCAAGAACCAGATGGTATTGTTAGAAGCAGTCTTAGAAATAAGTCTCCTCTTAAGTTCTTGGAAACTCTTCTCGCATTCCTCGCTCCAAATGAATTTTGTATCCTTCCGAGTTAGCTGAGTTAATGGAGTAGCAATCTAAGAAAACCCTTCCACGAATCTCCGATAATAACCAGCTAGGCCCATAAAGCTACGTACTTCGGTCACCAACTTAGGTTGCTCCCAACTTTGTATTGCTTCAATCTTCGCCGGGTCGACAGATACTCCATGTTTAGACACCACATGCCCAAGGAATGCTACTTCCTCAAGCCAGAACTCGCATTTCTTCAACTTGGCATATAGCTTATTTTCATGAAGCCTTTGGAGTACCAGCTTCAAATGGTGCTCATGATCATCACGGCTTTTGGAATATATGAGAATGCCATCAATAAAGACAACAACGAACCGATCTAAATAGTCCTTGAATACTCGGTTCATCATATCCATGAAAGCCGCAGGAGCATTAGTCAATCAAAAAGACATGACTAAGAATTCATAATGCCCGTACCGAGTTCTGAAGGCAGTCTTTGGAATATCCTCAGTTTTAATCTTCAGCTGATGATATCCAGAACGAAGATCGATCTTTGAAAAGAATTGTGCTCTTTGCATCTAGTCAAACAGGTCATCAATACGAGGTAGTGGATACCTATTCTTGATGGTGACATGGTTCAATTCCCGATAGTCAATACAAAGTTGCATACTTCCGTCTTTCTTCTTTACAAATAAAACAGGAGCACCCCAAGGAGATGTACTAATACGAATGAAACCGATGTCCAACAACTCCTGTATTTGGACCTTTAACTCCTGAAGTTCAATAGGAGCCATTCGATATGGGGTTTTAGAAATGGGCTTTGTACCAGGTTCAAGATCAATAAAGAATTCAACTTCACGTTACGGGGGTAGACCGGGAAGTTCTTCAGGAAATACGTTAGGAAAATCAATAACAACAGGAATATTATTCAAATTCGACGTGTCTTTATTCAAATCCATAACATGGGCTAAGAAAGCTTGGCGTCTGTTTTTCAATAAACGAATAGCTTTATGACTTGATATGACAGCGATTGATTTTAGTGGCTTAGTTGCTTGAATTCGTACAACAGGTTGGTTAGGAATATGAAAACTAACAACCTTACGAAAACAATCAATTTTGGCATGATGAGTAGTTAACCAATCAATCCCTAAAATCACATCAAAAGCAAGTATCTTTAAAGAGATAAGGTCAACAGGTAAGGTGATGGTGCCAACTTGAATCAAACAAGATTTATAAGCGGTGGATGTGATGAAAGTTTCTCTAGCTGAGTCTATCTGAGATAAATCAAAGTCTAATTTCTCCCGAGTCAAGTTTAAACGTTGAGTACAAGCAGGAGAGATAAATGAATGGGTAGCACCGGTATCAAGTAAGGTATAAACTTCGCAAGAATTAATGATTAGCTTACCCGTGATCACCTTGTTTGGGTTCCTCGCATTTTGACCAGTCACGACAAACGCTCTTCCAGGAACTATTGACTTTGACTTTTCTGGGACAGCCTTTTGAGTCACCGTCCCCCCTGGACTTGGTTTCACTATCATACAATCTCGAACGATATGTCATTCCTTTCCATAATTATAACATACCTTGAACTGTTGTGGGCAATTTGGACTGATATGTCCTTCTTTCCCGCACTTATAGCATATGACCGGTGGTCGTTCTCCTCCCTTGGAACCGATTCTTCTTTGGTATTGGCGTCTTCACATGGTCATTGTTAAATCTCCTCTTTTAAAATCTCCTCCAGGGCTAAACTTCTTCTATTCTCAAGGCCATGACTACCACCAGAGTGGTTACCATTTTTGTCCGTCTTTTTCTTTCTTCGCTGGTTATCATTATTCTGTTAACTGCTATCTCCGGTATGATCCTGGTTATGGTCCCTCGGTTGAACGTACTCGTTATCTCGCTTTAATAAGTGAACCCTGTTGACAACATCTGAATAAAGAGAAAATTTATGAGAAATGAGATACTGACGTATGTCGGGTTTCAAACCTTTGAAACGTCCGCGTCATACGTTCCTCATTCTCCACCAAATGAGGTGCAAACGTGGACAACTCTGCAAACTTTGCCTCATACTGGGACACCGTCATGTTATTTTATTCTAGTCTAATAAACTCCACTTCCTTTATATGACGAATACTTTCAAGAAAGTACTTGCCATTGAACAGTTTCTGAAACGTCTCCCAAGACATACTGAGTGCGGCTGGATGGGTATGCTTCATAGATTCCCACCAGTAATCTGCCTCATTACGGAACATAAAAGTAGCGAATGGAACCTTCTGTTCTTCTGTGCATCCTAAGACATCGAATATCTTTGTAATTTATTTGACCCACGTCTCCGCCTTAATCGGATCCGGCTTTCTCCAGAATTCTGGTGGTCTCAACTCTTTGAACTGCTTGGCCATGACAAATCATGCATTGTTATCATTTCCACCTGTATTTTGTGCACGAGTCTCCCTCGTCTGATTTTGCATGAACTGCAAAAAACTTCTAAACATCCCGTCGTTCATCATCTGCTCAGTGGCGTTGTTCATAGGAGGAACATTGCCGGCCTACTGCACGATCTCCTCATTGGTGAGTACAGGCGTCTCCACGGTCTCATTTACTCCACTGTTAACATTCTCAGTCGACATTCTCAAATACTTCCATAAAACAAGGGTTAATTAAGAAAATCAACATATCACATAATATCCCTATATATTGACCAACTAACAAATAAGCTTAGGTAGGACACACTATCGAAGGATTTATTCGTCTCTCCCTCCTAGTTTTATTCCAGATCTCATGGGAGATCATATCCTAAGCTCGATACCAATTGTGGCGTCCCCAAAATAGTTATACATCACCCATTTTAGGTAAATCGATAACATGGTAATGAAACAACTACAACTTTATTAATACATCATAAAAACTGTGAGTTTAAATACAAATATTGTTTTCTAGACAATATCCATACCCAAATAAATTCTCATCACAATTATTGATACATTATTATGCAAAAATGGTGAGGACTACTAAACAACTTATAGAATCATCATTCCATACCCCGACTAGTATTCGCTACATTCTCGCCTCCTAAGAAGAAAAATGGAACAAAAAGGAAAAGGGTGACCTCAACTAGCCCAGTAAAGAATATTATGACTAAGATAATATAAAACAAATTATCGTTAGTCTTCAACAGGAAAAAATCTGTTAAAATACAATAGACAACAAGTTTCAGATCAATATTCGCAGCGAAAATAATAATTCATAGAAGAGTTAAGTAGAGAATGAAATCTACTATTATCTATGAATTTAAAAGTCCATCATCAATATTTTATCCCTGTAACATCAATCAATATACATCTTGAATCAAATATTCATCTTTGCATTATAGGCCAAAGATATTCATCAGTCGGTCATGTTCATCTCAACACCTATTCATCTTTGCACTACGGGCCAAAGATATTCATTATAAAATCATTTATCTTTGCACTCTGAGGGCCAAAGATATTCAATAATATCATCATTTAGGATGAGGATGATAAAAAAATATTTTAAAGGAAAGCGAATCCGGTGAAATAAAAGAATAAATATCAAGGATTCGTATTTCAACTATTTCATGTCCAAAAATACCTCATAAATAATCATAGTGAAGTAAAATTCAAGAATGATCAAAACATGGATACAATTAAAGCTAGTATCCATAATAGATATTTTGGACAAAAAGGAAAATTTTTTATTTTTCGATGAATAGTGCCGTATTCGTGAATAGTGTCGTATACGTAAATAGTGCCGTATATGTGAATAGTAACTCCGACACAAAAAGTTCCAAATTTGATTAAAAGTTCAAACCAATATTTCGGCATAATGATATTGAAGAAAATAATATCATTTAAAAAGAAAATAACATCCCTTACCTCGAAAAGATAATACTTCTAGTTGAATCACCGGATATAGGCTATGACTTGAACTTGTTAGGTTTGTAATATTCATGGGCGCAATCAAATTGCAAAAATAATGCGGAAGCGTGGTAAAATCAGAGTTTAAAAAAATTTACAAACCATAAACCCGGATCATCCTTTATGCATAATTATTAATTAAACGAAAAGATAAAGAATAAAATCATACCCTTGAAGATCGAGCTTCCTCAGGTACAAGTTCACCTCCAAATCCTTTCGCGTTCAACTTGAATCCACCGGGTTTGGTTCCTTCCTTTGATCAACGTTAGCCACCCATATGTTTGGCCTCTAGAGGTGATCCACCAAGGAGAATAAAATTCAAGAAGATGGGTGGTTGGCTAAACCCTAGTTTTTCTATCTCTATAGAAAAGGTGTACTCTCCCAACAAATTGGAATTATTACGTATGTTGAAAAATCAACAACCCATCACACCCATAATAAGACTCCTCTTATTTATTGATGTGGGCAACCCTCCTTAACAATTAAGAAATTGGGTTTTATTTAATTAATTAAATTCTTTTAATTAATTAAGCTCCCTAATCTTATTAGGGATAATTAATTAAACTCCTTTAACTAATTTTCCTTCCTAATCCTATTAGGAATAAATGAGAGTACTTATATTAAATTAATTCCTAAACTCTTTTAGAAATTAAAATAATAATAATTGTAATAATATTAATAAGACTCCTCTTATTAACTTATATTTAATATTTCTAAAATATTAAATAATAAATATTAAGCTATTTAATTTATTCTATCACCATAGATTAAATTAAATATACTTAACTATATTATTACGATTATGCCATTAACTTCTTAAATAATTATTCTTCCTTTTATGGTGTGACCCTTTAGGTTCTCCATATTAAACCAGGTTGTGAATAAATCAATTAGAACAATTCTAATCTTATTTAAATAAATAAATTAAACAATTAATTTAATTAAATAATATTTATTCTACAATAGGATAAGCCTCCCCTAGCGATCGGCGACTTTCCGGATAATATAGATTTCAACATTAATCATTAAAGAACCTTTGAGTAAATAGTTTAAATACAATTCAATCCTTCCACCATCTGATGTCCCAATTAAATATAAGACACGTGGAATTCTTTGTCAAGTCTTATTTTATTTAATTATATGTATTTCGACTCTTAAATGCATGACTCAAATAATGCAAATTAGAAACTCCTTTCTAATTTCATTACGCGCTAACGCCAAGGACTCTTTGGGTTGTCATTTATCGAATCACATAGGACATATCTCTTCTTTTATTAGAAGTGGTAGATTCTTTATTGATCATACATTATCTCCATATACTGACTTATTATACCCAAGCATACCCTTTGATATACCCTAAGGGTCTTAAGGAATAAGTCAAAGTATAACTCATCATACACGAATACTATGATGATCTCAAGTCCAAGGATTACTTGTACTACTATCACTCTGAGGAATTCCTATTGACAGTGAATAAAACTCCATTAGGTATTCCTTAGCGAGCCACGTTCAAGGTGAACTTATTCTCTAATAAGCACCTACATACTTGCTTTAGTGTCTCCACACAAATGATCATGAGATCAATCATCCTCATCCAATGAGCAAGCAACGTATGTACCCAATCTATCAGGATTCACTAATCCCCAATTTAGTAATCCAACGATTAGGAACTATTTTAGTTTTAAGCTTTCTAAGAATTTAGATCTCATTAGAATGATCATCATCATTATTCTAAAAGCATTGCTTAAAACTATGGGTTTATCACATATTGTAAAACAACATCATGTAGATAATTAAAAGCCTTTAATAAATTAATACTTTTTATTAATAAATGAATAAGATTGTTACAAAGTATATGCTTTATCATCAAACATGATTGGCTTGTATGCATACTACTTTCAGAACTTGCACCGTATAACAATACTCAAAGTATTAAAATACTCACAAGAATACGCTAAATATATCGAGAGAGAAAGAGAGCGAAGATTTAAGTTTCTGGTGTGATTTTCAATTCTAACCTAAGCACCCTATTTATAGGAAAATGCTTAAAACACCAAAGCAAAAAATTTAATATAATATTATTATATTTACAAAATTGTCAAGCCCACCTCTTGAATCTGAATTCAGCCACCTTGCACATGTTTAATGCAGCCCACCAAGCAAAAAAAAACGTTTTTGTAATTAAAAATAATTAAAACTTTCAAAAATCAATTATTTCGGAACTACAGAACTTCAATAATTCATAATAAATAGCCCTTTTATCAGAAAAATTCGAACCACGTGTCTTTTTCATAGAAAATTTCATTCTCTACAACTTTACAGAAGAAAGTTTTTCCAAATTCTAAACAAAAATTGGTAAAGAAATCCACAAGCGAGGCGATTTTACTGTTTATAATCAAATTTGGTCAAGAATTGGGGTCTCTGAGACACACAAAACATGTGTTAATCATTTAATGTCACAAAAATACTCTTTCTCCTCATATACTCATATATCACACATTCATTGTAAAAATATCACCATTAATATATTATTAAAATAATATATTTAAATGAATTATTTTATCAGAAAAAGATAAAATATTAATTTTCAACAATTGTCACATTAAAAAATTTTCTCCATCTATATCCGCATAAAATCAATATTTTCCTCATCATATAAATCAATAATTAATTATTCACAAATAATATTATAGAATCACATTACTGACAACCAGGCAGTTCCCAGGAAAGATGGGGCTTTTCAATAAGGATCTCTCCTTACTGGCGCGCAATTAGATGACCAAACCTCTCCTTAGTCAAAACTTTCTAGACATTGCCAATAATTTTATCTAATAATATTATTCAGGATAATATGAATTATTGCTCAGATAATAGAAATTACAGATGCGATGACAATTATTAAAACAACGATAATATAAAATATCAACGCAGCAATTATTGAATCGATAAAATAAAATCTTTGAGCGATAATTCTTTGTAACAATTATTGAGTAGTGCCTTTTACGTAAGAATCAATAATTGGTGTAATCCGCAGGTGCTTTATTGTGTTTTAACCACTTAGGTATTTAAAGATAATAGCAGAATAACTACTGTTCTTATTTATAACCAACTTATTCTTGTCATTTTCTTCATCCAATCGCTATCCGTTATGGGGCACACACAAATTTCGCTACTAGCCGTCATGCGAATATTCCCAGATAGTAAAAATATTCCACGACCAAAAGAATATTTCCCGTCAACAATGAATATTTTAAAACCACTTGCTTGTTTGAAATAATTGCGCATTTTACCCATAACTTACCACATTAATCAAATCAACCCTTACTATTTCAAGATAATAAATAGAAGAAATTTAATTTCATTAAATAATAAATTGGGGTCTTACAAAACATACGAGCAGAACCGACTTTAATCGATAAAGTGAAAGCTGCTCAAGCTACAGACCTGGAGCTAATGCGTATGAAGAGGAAAGTTCAAGAAGGTGCTATTCCGGAAGCAAGAATCGATGAAAAAGGAATACTTCAAATCAACTCCAGAATCTACGTTCCTAATGATTTTGACTTGAAGCATAGAATCATGCTGGAGGCACACAACACACCATTTTCAATCCATCCTGGGAGTACCAAAATGTATTACGATCTTCGACATACATTTTGGTGGAGCAATATGAAGAGAGAGATTGCGGAGTTTATCTCGAGGTGTTTAACTTGTCAACGTGTAAAGGCAGAGCATTAAGTGGCAAAGGGTCCATTGCAACCACTTGAGATTCTGAAATGGAAGTGGGAACACATTACCATGGATTTAGATTCTGAGTGTCTTCCCAAAGTTTCTCAAGGCATAGATGCGATTTGGGTTATTGTTGATAGATTAACCAAGTCTGCTCATTTCTTGCCTATACGTGAGACTTATTCCCTTGAACGTCTTGCTCGTATGTACGTGAATGAGATTGTGAGATTGCATGGCATGCCAATATCCATAGTTTTGGATCGTGACCCAAGATTCACTTCACGATTTTGGGTTAGTTTGCAGAAAGCTATGAGCACGGTTTTACGATTTAGTTCGGCATACCATCCTCAAACGGATGGGCAATCGAAAAGGACTATTCAAACCCTTGAAGATCTATTAAGACTCTGTGTACTAGATTTCAAAGGAAGTTGGGATAAGTACTTGCCATTGGTGGAATTCTCCTACAACAATAGTTATCAAGTAAGTATAGGCATGGCTCCATTCGAGGCGTTGTATGGACGAAAGTGTTATTCTCCAGTATGTTGGGATGATGTGGGTGAAACAACATTGTTGGGACCAGAGTTGGTACGTATGACTATGAAAAAGATTCAAACGATTCGACAACGTATACAAACGACACAGAATCGACAAAAGAGTTATGCGGATCTTCATCGAAAGGATGTGGAATTTAATATTGGGGATCATGTACTATTACGTATTGCTCCATGGAAGGGAGTTACAAGATTCGGGAAGAGAGAAAAGCTCAATCCACGATTCGTTGGTCCATTTGAGATTCTTGATCGAATAGGAAATATGGCCTATAGACACGCTTTACCTCCAAGCATGTCTCGTGTTCATAATGTTTTTCACATATCTATGCTTCGTAAATATGTGAAAGATCCAAATCACATTATTGCGTTAGAACCAGATGAGATAGCCAAAGATTTAACGTACGAGGATGTACCTGTCAAGATCTTGGATAGGAAAGAGCATGTCCTACGAACAAAGGTTATACCACAAGTCAAGGTTTTGTGGAGGAACCATGCTATTGAAGAAATGACTTGGGAATTAGAATCAGAAATGAAAGCGAGGTACCCTCACCTTTTCGAAACACCAGTTACGTACGTTAATTTCGAGGACGAAATTTCATAAGGAGGGGAGGTTGTAAGACCCCAATTGAAAATCTCACCAGAAACAAGTTTTCTCTCTCTTTATATTATCGAGCGTATTTTGTGAGTATTTAGATATTTTGAGAGTTGCTATTGATCTAAGTTTTTTCTTGACTTTACATCCAGATATTAGATCGAAATCTTGTTATTTTGAGGTAAGGGATGTTATTTTCTTCATAAATGATATTATTTTCTTCAATATCATTATGCTGAAATATTGATATGAATTTTATTGTGGAATTTCTACCTTTTTGTGTCGGGGTTATTATTCACGTATATGGCACTATTCACAAATACGACACTATTCACCAAAAAATAAATTTTTCTCTTCTTGATCCCAGATGTCTATTATGGTTACTATCTTTGATTGTATCCATGTTTTGATCTTTATTCTTGAATTTTACTCCATTATGGTTTATTATGGAGTATTTTTAAACTTGAATTATCTAAAGTAAGAATCTTTAATCTTTGTCCTTTTATCTCACTGGATTCGTTCTCTAAAATGTTTTTCATCATCCTCAGTCCTTAATGGTGATACTTGATGAATATCTTTGGTCTGTAGTGCAAAGATGAATGATTACCTGATGAATATCTTTGGCCGTAGTGCAAAAGATGAGCAGTGTTGAGATGACATGACTATTTGGTGATACAAATAAATATCTTTGGCGTAGTGCAAAGATGAATATTTGATTCAAGATGTATATTGATTGATGTTCTGAGGATAAAATATTGATGATGGACTTTTAAATTCATAGATGATAAAAGATTTCATTCTCTACTTAACTCTTCTAATGAATTGTTGTTTCCGCTGCAGTTGTTGATCTAAAACTTGTTATCTATTATATTCTATCAGATTTTTCCCTGTTGAAGACTAAGGATAGATTGTTGTATATTATCTTAGTCATAATATTCTTTACTGGGCTAGTTGAGCTCACCCTTTTCCTTTTTGTTCCATTTTTCTTCTCAGGAAGCGAGAATATAGCAGGAACCAGTCGGGGTATAGAGTGATGGTCTTAGACAGTTGTTTTAGCAGTCCTCACTATTTTTGTAAAATAGTACATCAATAATTATAATGAGGACTTTATTTGGGTGTGGATATTGTCTAGAAGACAATATTGTATTTAAACTCACAGTATGTGTTGTCGTAATTTGCACGACAATTGTATTAATAAAGTTGTAGTTGTTTTCTGTACCATATTTTTGGCGACTCAGAATGTGTGATGTATACCTATTTTGGGGGCGTCACAGATGTGATCAATCAACTTCACAGGAAGACATCCCGACCTTCAGAGTTAGACTTTACTCCACCTTACCCGACACATATTTGGAGACAACCTTACCCGGCAGGGTATATTGAGCATCCCCTGCAATTTCCAAAATATAATGGGGAGAAAGGACATGCCAGGGAACGCATTGCCAGGTTCGTGGAGTCGATGTCTCCACGGTTAGGATATGATGAAATGAACAATTACAATTTATTGATGAGGGAATTCAACAAGACTTTGACGGATAATGCCTTCACTTGGTACTATAACTTGGAGAAGGGATCAGTCCATGATTGGGATGATCTAAAATTGTAATTTTTTAAGAAATTTTTCTATTTGCAGAAATAGGTAACCATTGTAGAGCTCATGTGATTCAAGTAGAAGCAAACGAGGAGCTGTCAGATTACGTGGATAGATTCAAGGCCCAAGCATGGAAGTGTGCAGAGCCAATTGAAGAAAAGAACTTGGTTTGAATATGCAACAATGGTGCTTTAAACGCCTTCAAACCCCACCTCATTACCAAAGCTTGTGATTCATTTGCGACCCTCTCATCTTTTGCACAAGACTTGGGAGGAATCATGACATTGTCCGCAAGCCATGCGATAGTTACATGGAAGGGAAAGAGGACAACAACTGTGGCTTTGGCGAATTCTCAGTCAAAACCACAAAGGGGAAAGAGGGAGAAAAATGAGAAATTTAAGTGAAGCAGAGAAAAGCATGGGGACAAGTATGCAGAATGCCGATTAGGAGGCTATCATATGCTGACGAAGGCATTCAAGAGCACATCTGAACAATGGGTTGAGCACGGAGTGGTGAAGCCTCCAAGGCCCAGGTTGGTTGTAACTATGACGCCCCCAAAATAGGTATACATCACCTATTCTGAGTCGTCAAATACATGGTACAGAATACAAATACAATCTTTAATATACAACAAGAAAGCTGTGAGTTTTAATACAAATATTGTCTTCTAGACAATATTCACTCTCAGAATATGTCCTCATTAAATTTATTGTCACATTATTTAACAGAATAGTGAGGACTACTAATATTATCATCTTGACCATCACTCCATTCCCCGACTAGTCCCGGCTACGTTCTCATTTCCTGAAGAGAACAGTGAAGGAAAAGGTGAGCTCAACTAGCCCAGTAAGAAATATTATAACTAAGATAATGCAGAATAAATTATCATTAGTCTTCAACAATGTTAAACTGATAAAATACAATAGACATCAAGTTTAACCTGCACGGAACAAGCAATCCATTAAAAGAGTCAAGTAGAGAATAAAATCTACTATCTTTTATGATTTAAAAAGTTTTTCATCACTTTTATCATTTGAGACTCGACAATAAATAATCCACATCATCCACACTTTTCTGACCAAGGATATTCATTAGTATCACGACCACAAATTATCCATGCACTACGGGCCAAGGATATTCGTATATTTATCAACGGTCCTGATCATGCCATAAAACAATTCATCTTTGCTCCCTTGGCCGAAGAGAATCCATAGCCATAATTATACCAAAAACTGTCCATCAATGCACTACGGGCCAATGAGGACTTTTTCCATATCATTTGTAATTACGGTCATGATTATACCGAATAATCCCTGGTCATAATCATACCAAGTCCATCTATGCACTACAGGCCATAGATGACTTTCAACATAATATAAACATGAGGATGATGACAATGATATAAGAATTCAATAAAACAAGTTCAAGAATTAATTTATCCAGGAACTAATAACATCCAAATTGTCAACATGATACTTCTTTGTAAAGTAAAATTCAAGAATGCTCAAAATAATATTTCCAAGAGAAGATACTGGATGAAGCGCAAATATTAAGGATATTCCACTAATTTCATGGAGTATAGAAGTCAAAACTTTAACCAACTGAGTATAATAAAGAATGGAATAACAAAAGAAATCACCATGCATGCGGTACTTCACATGACGAGTTATTCAGCATGAATAATAAATAATGAGAACCGAATGTCAAAGCGTAGCGTAACACGCATGCAAGCGAGGATATTCAACGAATAATAAAGAATGGAATAACAACATAAATCACCATGCATACGCGATATCAGATAGACGGAGTTATTCCAACGAGAATAATAAATAACGGAACCAGTCGTAGCAGTAAAACACCAGACGAGGATATTCCAACGAGAATAATAAAGGCGGAATCGGTCCCGGCGTAAAACGCATGCATGAACATGATATTCCAACGAATAATAAAGAATGGAATAACAGAAGAATTTCACCAAGTATAGGGTAGACCGCGTATACAGGTTATTCCAACAGAATAATAAAGAATGGAATAACAAAAGTTCTCTTCATGAATATAAAAAAAATAATACCCCTTGCCTTATAAAGAAGAGTACTCCGACGATAGGGCGGGGATATACTTGAAGAAACTTGCACTATGCTCAAAGCTTTCTTAAACGCTAAAGAAATACGCTCACGATTATAGAAGAATAATTCTCTCTACAATTTCTCTTTCTAGAGTTTCAGTTAACTCGTAAGAAATAATGAAGGAATGAGCTTCTATTTATAGAAGAATGGACTGAATAGTAACCAATCCATGAACGGTCCAGATCGATTTACTTTAAATGGACGGTCCAGATTGGTTTATAATAAAATATAATATATTCTATTTATAATCTAATAAAACGAATAACTTTTAAAAAGATTTTACTATACAAACACTATGCAGCACTATACAAATACTATGCATAATAAAATATAATATAATCTAATTATTGTCTAATAAAAGCAGATAACTTTATAAAAGTATTACATTTTATATAAAAGATTTTACTATTAGCCTAATAAAGCGAATAACTTTATAAAAGTATTACATTTTTATATAAAAAGTTTTTCTATTTTATTACATTAATATTATTAATAAAACAAAACTTATATATATAATATATATATAACAATCAACAATAATTGAATCAAATAACGTGAGATACTATCACGTGAACTCTTGTAGTAATAATTGAACAAAACCGGGTGACTTCTCACATAAGCATCGATAATCAATCTGGTGTGCTACTATGCAACCACAGCGTATTACTATACTTTTACTACCGAGTAGTTGGCGAAGATTAAGCGTAAAACTTCCGCCGTTATTTTCATAAAAATATTTTTTCGTTTTCTCAATCAAAATAATAATTACATTTGTGGGGTCCACTAATGATTGTCTTGCGTAAATACGAATATTCCCCGACACAAAGAATATTCCCCAACTAATCGAATATAATATAACAACTTACATACTTTACAAAATTTATAAATATTACCCACAACTATAACATTATATTAAATCCACACCATAATATTCAAAAAAATTCGAGAAATTTAAATCTTTATTTGTAAAATTTGGGATTTTACAATCTCCCCTCCTTATGAAATTTCGCCCTCGAAATTTACGTACGTACTTGGTATGCCGAACAGATGAGGATAGTTCATCCGATTCTAACTCTTGAGGTATAGCCTTTGAGTGTTGAATACATTCCAGGATTTTAACAGGTACATCTTCATACGTTTAATTATCCGCTATCTCGTCCGGTTCTAAATCAATAATGTGGTTCGGGTCGTCCACATATTTACGTAACATCGATATGTGAAAAATGTTATGAACATGCGACATACTTGGCGGTAAAACGAGTCTATAAGCCACAATTCTTACTCGATCGATGATTTCAAATGGGCCAATTAAATCGAGGGTTGTGATTTTCTCTCTTCGTCGATTCTTGCTTCTAGAATAACGCCCTCTTGAACCTTTTTCTTCACATTCATCAGCTCTGAATATGTAGCTTGAGCGGCTTTAACTTTATCGATTAAAGTCAATTCTAATCATATATTCGTTATCTTTACGTGGGTTCGTATGTTCACACTCGTAAACGCATACGATCTTCTACTCAACGCGTCAGCTACCACGTTCGCTTTTCCATGATGGTATTGAATGGTACGATCGTAATCTTCAACAGCTCGAGTCAACGTCTTTGGTTTATTTTACGTTCGTTTTAGTTGAAGAAATATTTAAGGGTTTTAGAAATGGGGTTTTGTATTGGGGTCAGTAAAAAATTCGATTTTACGCTCTAGGGGTAGGCTAAGAAGTCTTCAAGAATACGTCAGGAACAATAGAAATATCATTCAAAACTGTGACTCTCGTCCAAGATTTGGATAGCACGTCACATTGATACCTATCAACTTGCCACCGTTATTCACGACGTCCCCTCAAAAAAAAAGTCCGGCTTTTGCATTCCACCTGGAAGTCAACAACGAAAGGATCAGGGCTCTTTACTTATGGCTTGGTATGACAGTGATTGACTTTAGGGTTTAGTTGCTTGAATTCGCATAATAGGTTGGTTAGGAATATGAAAGTTAATAACTTTACGAAAATAATCAATTTTGGCATGATAAGTAATTAACCAATCGATTCCTAAAATCACATCAAGGGCAAGTATTTTCAAAGAGATAAGATCGACAGGTAACGTGAAAGTGTCGATTTGAATCAAATAAGATTTATAAAAAGTGGAGGTAACGAAGGTTTCTCCTAACGGAGTTTCAACCAATAAGTCAAAGTCTAACTTCTCTAGGGTCAAATTTAAACGTTGAATGCAAGCAAGAGAGATAAAAGAATAGGTAGAACCGGTATCGAATAAGGTATAGACTTCGTAAGCGTTTATGATTAACTTACCCGTGACAACTTCGTTTGGGTTCCTCGACAAATACTCTCACTTAAACTACAAGCTTTGACTTGTCTTGGACATCCTTTGGCGTCACCATCCCAGCTGGACTTGACTTCACTACACGAAAAAATCGAGCTAAGTGACCCTCTCTTCTGTAATTGAAACACGCTTTGGATTGCTGCGTACAGTTTGGACGAATGTGTCCCTCCTGTCCGCATTTGAAACATACGATCGGTGGTCATTCATCTTCCTTTGAAACGGGTACTGGTGCTGTTGTCTTTCCATCATTATTGAATCTCCTCTTCTTGAAATTTCCATTTCTATTATCTTGGCCATGATTACCACCGAAGTGGTTACCATTCTTGGCATGATAATTTCTCCCATGATGGTTATTATTGTTCCGATGGCCGTTGCCACTGGTACGATTATTATCGTGTTGTTGGTCGTTGCCTTTTGATTGTGCTGACTCATTATCGCGCTCCAATAATTGAGCCCTATTCACAACATCTGAATATAAACAAAGTTTATGAGAAATGAGGTATTGACGTATTTTAGGTTTCAAACCTCGTAGAAACATTCGCGTCATTCGCCCCTCATTATCAACCAAATGGGATGCAAACCGAGACAACTCTGCAAATTTAGCCTCATACTGCGACACGGTCATATTATTTTGCTCCAGCTTGATGAATTCCACCTCCTTCATGTGACGAATACTTTCGGGAAAGTACTTGTCGTTGAACAGCTCTTGGAACATCTCCCAAGACATCTTGAGTGCGTCAGGCTGGGTACATTTTACAGATTCCCACCAATGATCTGCTTCTTCACGTAACATAAAGGTGGCGAATGAAACTTTTTGCTCCTCTGAGCATTCCAAGACATCAAATATATTGGTGATCTGCTTAATCCACATCTCTGCCTTAAGTGGGTCTGGCTTTCCCAAAAACTGCAGTGGTCCCAGCTCCTTGAACTGCTTAGCTGTGACCGACCGTGGGTTGCCATTATTTTTACCTATATTTTGAACAGGAGTTTCTTTTACCTGTTGTTGCATGAATTACATAAAGCATCTGAACATTCCATCGTTCATCATTTGGTCAGTGTTGTTGTTTGCCCGAGGATTGTCGCCTTCCTGATGCACATTATCCTGATTATTGATATGTGGAGACTCAACGGTCTCCTATGCTCCATTGCTATTCTCAACATTCTCGGATGTAATTTTCACAAAACAAGGGTTAATTAACATATCACATATTATCCCTATACTGTGATCGACCAATTAAATACCAAATAAACTTAGGTAGGTCATACTAGCGAAGGAATTCCCCGTCTCTCCCTTCCTAGTTCTTGTCTCACATCTCAGCCAGGGATCATATCCCTAAGCTTTGATACTAATGTGACACCCCCAAAATAGGTATACATCACCTATTACGAAGTGCCAAATACATTTGCATGAGAATACAAATACAATCTTTAATATACAAAAGAAAGTCATGAGTTTTAATACAAATATTGTCTTCTAGACAATATCCACTCTCGTAATAAGTCCTCATTACATTTATTGTCACTTTATTAAGCTGAATAGCGAGGACTATTAATACTATCATCTGGACTGTCACTCCGTTCCCCGACTAGTCCCGGCTACGTTCTCATTTCCTGAAGAGAACAGTGAAGGAAAGGGTGAGCTCAACTAGCCCAGTAAGAAATATTATAACTAAGATAATGCAGAATAAAATTTCATTAGTCTTCAACAATGTTAAACTGATAAAATACAATAGACATCAAGTTTAACTACAGCGGAACAAGCAATCCATTAAAAGAGTTAAGTAGAGAATAAAATCTACTATCTTTTATGATTTAAAAAGGCTTTTCATCACTTTTATCGTTGAGACTCAGCTTAATAAATAATCCACAAAGCATCCACCTTTTCGACCAAGGATATTCATTAGTATCACGGCCACAAATTATCCATGCACTACAGGCCAAGGATATTCGTGTATTTATCAACGGTCCTGATCATGCCATAAAACAATTCATCTTTGTTCCCTTGGCTGAAGAGAATCCATAGCCATAATCATACCAAAAACTGTCCATCAATGTACTACGGGCCAATGAGGACTTTTTCCACATCATTTGTAACATTACGGTCATGATTATACCGAATAATCCCTGGTCATAATCATACTAAGTCCATCTATGCACTATTGGCCACAGATGACTTTCAACATAATATAAACATGAGGATGATGACAATGATATAAGAATTCAATAAAATAAGTTCAAGAATACTCAGAATAATATTTCCATGAGAAGATACTGGATGAAGCACAAATATCAAGGATATTCCACTAATTTCATGGAGTATAGAAGTCAAAACTTTAACTGTTGAGTATAATAAAGAATGGAATAACAAAAGAAATCACCATGCATGCGGTACTGCAGCATAGATAGGTTATTCAGCGAATAATAAATAACGGAACCGGTCGAGCGTAACACGCACAGGCGAGGATATTCAACAGGATAATAAAGAATGGAATAACAGCGAAATCACCATGGATGCGGTACTTCACACATGAGCAAGGTTATTCCAATAGAATAATAAATAACGGAACTAGTTAAAGGCGTAAACGCATTGCAGACATGATATTCAAATGAGAATAATAAAGATGGAACCGGAGTTCGGTAGTAAAACGCGTCTGAACATGATATTCAAGCGAGAATAATAAAGAATGGAATAATGAAGAATTTCACCAAGTATAGGGTAGACCACATTATCACAAAGTTATTCTAACAGAATAATAAAGAATGGAATAATGAAGAATTTCACCAAGTATAGGGTAGACCCAGCGTATCTGAGTTATTCAAGCAGAATAATAAAGAATGGAATAATGAAGTTCTCTCCATGAATATGAAAAAAATAATACCCCTTACCTTATAAAGAAGAGTACTCAACGGTAGAATGGGATATACTTGAAGAAAACTCACACTACGCTCAAAGCTTTCTTAAATGCTAAAGAAATATGCTCAAGATTATAGAAGAATAATTCTCTCTACAGTTTCTCTCTCTAGAGTTTTAGTGAATTCGTAAGAAATAATGAAGGAATGAGCTTCTATTTATAGAAGAATGGACTGAATAGTAACAATCCATGAATGGTCCAGATCGATTTACTTTAAATGGACGGTTCAGATTGGTTTACAATAAAATATAATATATTCTATTTATAATCTAATAAAACGAATAACTTTTAAAAATTTTTTACTATGCAAACACTATGCAAGCACTATAAAAACACTATGCATAATAAAATATAATACAATCTAATTCTTGAATTTTACTCCACAAAGCAGTATCATGTTGACAATTTGGACGTAATTGATTTCAAGATAAATTAACTTATAAATCTTTAAAATTTATTCTTGAACTTGTTTTATTGAATTATTATGTCATTGTCATCATCCTCATGCTATATTGTGATGAAAGTCATCTTTGGCTTATGTGCATAGATGGACTTGGTATGATTATGACCAGGGATTATTCAGTATAATCATGACCTATAATGTTATAAATGATGTGGTAAAAGTCCTTAGTGGCCTATAGTGCATTGATGGACAGTTTTGGTATGATTATGACCAGGGATTATTCGGTATAGTCATGATCATTGATGATTTAATGAATATCCTTGGCCTGTAGTGCAGGGATGACTCGATGATGTGGTTTATTTATTAAGTTTAGTAGTCTCGTGATAAAATTGATGAAAACATTTTAAATCATAGAAGATAGTAGATATCATGCTCTACTTGACTCTTCTAATGGATTGCTTATTCCGCTGCAGTTAAACTTGGTGTCTATTGTATTTTATCATTTTAACATTATTGAAGACTAATGATAATTTATTCTGCATTATCTTAGTCATAATATTTCTTACTGGGCTAGTTGAGCTCACCCTTTTGCTTTCATTGTTCTCTTTAGGAAGTGAGAACGTAGCCGGGATTAGTCGGGGAATGGAGTGATGGTCCGAGATGGTGTATTAGTAGTCCTCAATATTCTATAAAATAGTGTGACAATAAATGTAATGTGGACTCCATTGAGAGTGGATATTGTCTAGAAGGCAATATTCTTGTTTAAACTCTCAGCTATGTTTTGTCGTATCGTATACAACTGTTGTATAATTTAGTTTGTATTTGATTTATGTACCATATTTTTGGCGACTCATGATGGGTGACGTATACCTATTTTGGGGGCGTCACAGTTGGTATCAAAGCTTAGGGATATGATCCCTGGCTGAGAAGTGAGACAAGAACTAGGAAGGGAGAGACGGGGAATTCCTTCGCTAGTATGACCTACCTAAGTTTATTTGGTATTTAATTGGTCGGTCAGAGTATAGGGATAATATGTTATAGGATAATTAAACCTTGTTTTGTGGCAGTATTTGAAAATGGCATCCGAAAATGTTGAGATAAGTAATGAAGCACATGAGACCGTTGAGTCACCACAGATTAATACCCTGGATAAAGTGCAATAGGAAGACAATAATCCTCAGGTAAATAACAACACCGATCAGATGATGAATGATGAGATGTTTAGAGGCTTTATGCAATTCATGTAACATCAGGCGTGAGCGGCTCCTGTCCAAAATGCAGGTGAAAACACTGGTAACTCTCGGACTATCATTGCTAAACAGTTCAAGGAGCTGGGACCACCGGAATTTTTTGGACAACCAAAACCACTTAAGGCGGAGACGTGGATAAAGCAGATCAACAAGATATTTGATGTCTTGGGATGCTCCGAGGAGCAAAAGGTTCCCTTTGCCACCTTCATGTTGCGGGCATATGCAGATTACTGGTGGGAATCTGTAAAGTGTACTCAACCTGCCGCACTGAAGATGTCTTGGGAGAAGTTCCAAGAACTGTTCAATGACAAGTACTTTCCCGAAAGTATTCGTCACATGAAAGAGGTAGAGTTCATTAAACTGGAGCAAAACAACATGACCGTGTCGCAGTACAAAGCTAAGTTTGCCGAGTTGTCTCGGTTTGCGTCCCATCTGGTTGATAATGAGGAGAGAATGACACGAATGTTTCTAAGAGGTTTGAAACCCAAGATACGTTAATATCTTATCTCTTATAAACTGTGTTTGTATTCACATGTTGTTAATAGGGCTCAGTTATTGGAGCGCGATAATGAGTCAACCCAACCAAAAGAGAGCAGCCGGCAAAATGATAATACCAGTGATAGCAGTCATCGAAGCGGTGACAATAAGCGTGGAGGGAATCAACATGCCAGAAATGGTAACCACTTCGGTGGTAATCATGGCCAAGATAATAGGAGTGGAAATTTCAAGAAGAGAAGGTTCAACAACGATGGAAAGACAGCAGAACCAACACCCGTTTTCAAGGAAGGAGAAATACTACCAATTGTATGCTTTAAATGCGGAGGGGAGGGACATATCACTCCAAGCTGCACGATGCAGTCTAAAGCATGTTACAATTGTGGAAAAGAAGGTCACCTAGCTCGATTTTGTCGTGCACCAAAGTCAAGTCCAGCTGGGACGGTGGCACCAAAGGCGGATACGGACAAAACAAAGTCGTGGTTTCAGGAAGAGCGTTTTTCGTGACTTCTCAAAAAGCGAGTAACCCAAACGATGTTAGCATGGGTTAGTTAATTATAAATTCTTGCGAAGTCTATACCTTAATAGATACCGGTTCTACCTATTCTTTTATCTCTTTTGCTTGCGCTCAACGTTTAAATTTGACTCCAGAGAAATTAGACTTTGATTTATCTGTTGAAACTCCGTTGGGAGAAACCTTCATTACCTCCACTATTTATAAATCTTGTTTGATTCAAATCAACACTTTCACATTACCTGTCGATCTTATCTCTTTGAAAATACTTGCCCTTGATGTGATTTTAGGAATCGATTGTTTAACTGCTCATCATGCTTTTCGTAAGGTTGTTAGCTTTCATATTCCTAACCAACCTGTTATGCGAATTCAAGCAACCAAACCACTAAAGTTAATCACTATTATATTAAGCCATAAGTAAAGAGCCCTGAGCCTTTCGCTGGTAACTTCCTTGTGTGGAATGCACTGAAGCCAGACTTTTTGTAGGCGACGCCGTGTATGACGATGGCAAGTTGATAGGTATCAATGTGACGTGCTATCCAAGTCTTGGATGAGAGTCACAGTTTTGAATGATATTTCTATTATTAATAAATTTCCTGACGTATTCCTGAAGAACTTCTTAGCCTACCCCCAGAGCGTGAAATCGAATTTTGTATTGACCCAAGTACAAAACCTATTTCTAAAACCCTCAAATATTTCTTTACCTAAAACGATCGTATAATGTGCCAAAGACGTTGGCTCGAGCTGTTGAAGATTATGATCATACCATTAAATATCATTGTGGAAGAGAGAACGTGGTAGCTGACGCGTTGAGTAGAAGAACGTATGCGTTTACGAGTGCGATGTTGTTAACACAAAAATCCATTTCGTACAACTTACAAATGATGAAGATAGAGTTAAAGACTCTAGGGACCCACGTGAAGATAACGAATACACGAGTAGAATCGACTTTAATCGATAAAGTTAAAGCCGCTCAAGCTACACACCCAAATCTGATGAATGTGAAGAAGAAGGTTCAAGAAGGCATTATCTTAACCCTCGATTTAATTGTCCCATTTTAAATCCTCGATCGAGTAGGAACTTTGGCCTATAGACTCGTTTTACCGCCAAGTATGTCGCGTGTTCATAACGTTTTTCACGTATCATTGTTAGTAAAAACTTAGTCTTGGGGGACTTTGGAGCCAAATTTCAGAATAATTAATGAATCTGAAAAATTATGAAATCATCGGGGTTTTATAGAGCATGTTACAAGCTTTCCATAGCCTTGAAAACGGACTAATTTTGATAACGGATGAAGAATTTATGAAGATTTGAAGTACGTGTGTCAAAAGTTGCAAAATCTAGAAAATTGGAGTTAAGTGCCAAAGGTCGAGCGCCTAGGCACTAGGCTCAATGCTTAGAATCTATTCTTGAGTGCCTAGGCGCTTTCCCAAGGCAAAATTTGGGTGCCTAAGCGCTGGTCAAGTGTTAAGCCAAAATCTGTTTGGACATCCTTTAGTAAATTAGGCATAACGTTTTCATACAAACTCCGATTGAGGTGATTCAGGATGATTCGGAAAGATAAAGAGTAGACCTATAACTTTAATTCTTTATGTTTTGAGATTTGAGGTCGGTATTAAGGCCTAAAATGGCTATTTTAGGGACTGATGTGCATTTAGAGGCAATCAGAGGACATCGGGCATACACGTATGCAACGAGTAATGTTTTTGACGATAAAGGTATTCAAGGTATCCTCACCTCTTCGGCATACCAGGTACGTACATAAATTTTGAGGGCAAAATTTCATAAGGAGGGGAGATTGTGAGACCCCAGATTTTATGAATAAAGATTTAAATTTCTCGAAATATTTTTTTGAATATTATGGTGTGGATTTGATATAATGTTATATTTGGGGGTAATATTTACAAATTTTAAAAAGTAAGCAAGTGGTTATATAATATTCGATTGGTCGGGGAATATTCGTTTTAACAGGGAATATTCGTACGACGACACAATCATTGGTGAACCCCACAATGGAAGTATTGTCGTAGTAAGAAAACGACAAAATTATCTTTTATTAAAAATAACGGCGAAAGTGTTACCGTTAAAACTGTTGAACTACCCGGTAGTAAAAGTACAATAATACGCGTGGTTGCATAGTAGCACATGGTATTGGTTATTGATACTTACATGAGAAGTCACTCAGTTATACTCAATTATTGCTACAGTAATTGCTGCATCATATCTCTCATATTATTGATTCGATTATTGTCACAGTATCATCTGTATAATATGATATATTATTAAATTAATAATTGAGACGACAAAGTTATTCATATTATTAAATTACAATATTTACAATGTCTAGAAGTTCTGTCAAGGAGAGGTTTGGTCATCTAATTGCGCGCCAATAAGGAGAAATTCTTATCGGAAAGCCCCCTCTTTCCTGGGAACGACCTAGTTGTTAAATATTGTGAGTTATAATATTAATGATGAATAAGTTCGTGTTGATTAAAGATGAAATTGATAGTTCCATTGTGTTAGAATTATTAGTGTTAGTGAAAATCAATATTTATTTCAATAATAATTGATGTCTGGAAGTTATCGGGTAATTAATCGGATAAATGAGGAATTAATTGCTATTAATTCACATGATTATAACTATTTGTTCACATGTGTGTACTATTGATTCACATTCATGTACTATTAGGGGAGTTGGTGCAAGATTGATTATACTTGCATGACTAAGTTAAAGATGGAGGTATAGATGAAGGTACTATATTGTTATTCGTATTTTCACATGATTATAACTATTGAATCACATGATTGAACTATTGATTTACATTATTTACTATTAGGGGAGGTGGTGCAAGTTTGATAATACTTGCAGGACTACATTAAAAATGAAAGAAAAGTTGGAGGTATTGTACTGTAATACTTTGAGCCCCAAAACGTGCAATTATCGAAACTATATTTTTCTATAAATAGAAGCTCATTCTTCCTTCATTTCTCACCAATTCACTAAAGCTATAGAGCAATTATTATAGAAAAAAATTATAGAGAGAAATAAGAAGAGAAGTATGCTACCTCTCTATTCCAGTATCCAGCTTTATTCTAAGGTAAGGGGTATTATTTCTTTCATTTTCATGAAGAGAGCTATTGTTATTCCATTCCTTATTATTCTGTTGGAATAACCTGTCTATGTGAAGTACCGCATACATGGTGAAATTCTTTTGTTATTCCATTCTTTATTATTACATTGGAATATCACATGCATCTTGATTTCGCATTGATTCGGTTCCATTCATTTTATTATTCATTAAGAATAACTTTGGCCGTTTGTCTTAGTCTATCGCATGCATGGTGAATTCTTTGTTATTCCATTCTTTATTATTCTATTGGAATATCCTGTCTGTCCGAATTACGCTAGACTTGGTTCCATTCTTTATTATTCTGTTGGAATAACCTGTCTGTGCGGTCTATCGCATGTATGGTGAATTCTTACATTATTCCATTCTTTATTATTACATTTAGAATATCCCTCACATGCGTGTAATTACGCATGACTGGTTCCATTCTTTATTATTACATTGGAATAACTTGTCTATGTGGATTATCACATGCATGGTGAATGATCCTTCGTATTCATTCCTTATTAAATTGTGGAAATGATCTGTCTACGTGGATTACCGCATGGCGGGTGAAAATCCATTTGCAGTTTCATATATTCTATGATACTCATTTGGTTAAAGTTTTGGCTTCTATACTCCATGAAATTAGTAGAATATCACGGATATTTGCGCTTCATCCCAGTATCTTTTCATGGAAATATTCTTTCGAGCATTCTTGAATTTTACTCCACAAAGCGATGATCATGTTGACAATTTGGACATAATTGATTTCAAGATAAATTAACTTATAAATCTTTAAAATTTATTCTTGAACTTGTTTTATTGAATTATTATGTCATTGTCATCATCCTTATGCTTATATTGTGATGAAAGTCATCTTTGGCTTACGTGCATAGATGGACTTGGTATGATTATGACCAGAGATTATTCGGTATAATCATGACCTGTAATATTATAAATGATGTGGTAAAAGTCCTCAGTGGCCTATAGTGTATTGATGGACAGTTTTGGTATGATTATGACTAGGGATTATTCGGTATAGTCATGACCATTGATGATTTAATGAATATCCTTAATTCAGTAGTGCGAGGGATGACTCGATGATGTGGTTTATTTATTAAAATTTGAGTCTTAGCGATAAAAATTGATGAAAACATTTTAAATCATAGAAGATAGTAGATATCATGCTCTACTTGACTCTTCTAATGGATTGCTTATTCCGCTGCAGTTAAACTTGATGTCTATTGTATTTTATCACTTTAACATTGTTGAAGACTAATGATAATTTATTCTGCATTATCTTAGTCATAATATTTCTTACTGGGCTAGTTGAGCTCACCCTTTTGCTTTCATTGTTCTCTTCAGGAAGTGAGAACGTAGCCGGGACTAGTCGAAGAACGGAGTGATGGTCTGAGATGGTGTATTAGTTGTCCTCACTATTCTATAAAATAGTGTGACAATAAATGTAATGAGGACTCCATTGAGAGTGGATATTGTCTAGAAGGCAATATTCTTGTTTAAACTCTCAGCTATATTTTGTCGTATCGTACACAACTGTTGTATAATTTAGTTTGTATTTGATTTATGTACCATGTATTTGGCGACTCAAGATGGGTGACGTATACCTGTTTTGGGGGCGTCACAGCACTTGCCAAGAAATTGGACGACCCAAGTAACGAGGCACCCGAGTGTTACACTTTATTATCAAAAGTGAATGAGGCACCTGACTATAAGTCTTCGTAAGTTATACTTTCACCTTCAAAAGTAATCGAGGCACATGACTAACAGCCCTCGAAAGTTACACTTTCAACTTCAAAAATGATTGAGGCACATGAGTATAAGCCCTCAACCCCCCCCCCCCAAAGTTACACTTTATCTCTAAAAGTGGCGAACGTTATGCTTTCTTCGACAAAAGCAAGATTTATTATATGAAACGTTATGATTTTCGTTAAAAGCAATTTGATTATCAATGGATTAACAAACTTTCACTTATACTTGAATGTTTTCTTGATTTCTTAAAAAAAGAGTATAAATTCAAGTGTTGGTTTGTATACATGTTTTTGAGAAAATTCACGTTTACTTGTTTACAATACCTATTGTTGTCTTGGAGTATTAATTTGAATAACTTGAAATTCAATGTTAAATATTGATTTTTAAGGAATCATTCAAATTAAAGGCAATCAATAAGGATAAAGAAACTGCAATTTAATGAATGAAATGTATGTAAATGAATTTTCTGATACAGGAAATGAAAAAAAATATACAAAAGTTCATGATTTAAATGGCATGTCATGTCGAACTGAAGAAAGGGGAATAGCTAAAGCCTCCAAGTTAACAATGACAGTACCCCGAGACTTCGTATTTGAGGATATCAGGCCTTTAAGGTCTTGGGCAGCTAACTCAATTTCCCAAAAGCTTGGTCTTCAATTTATCCATGGCATCTTGAAGTTCCTAAAGCTCTACATAAAGCAAGTCATTCTCATGGTGACGAGAAGTGACTTTCGAACGAAGTGCAACAACATGATGATGGGAAATAAAGAGATCAAACCTAGCATGGAAGGAAGACATGTCTAAAGAGAGTTAAGAGATGCTATGGGAGACAGAAGGTCATTCAACCCACCCAAAGTGCTATCTACAATACCCTCCCGAGTAATCACCAACTCGGCGGAATCCTCTTTGGGAGGATGAACATCAGCAATAGTCTCAAAAGGATTCCGCCACAAAGAAGCAGGAGTCTCATCGGCACCCTCAAAATTGTTATGCGGAGAAGTTGTAGAAAGTCGTAAAGAGAGCGTTGCTTGCAAAACACCAATCCCCGCGAAGTGTTCAGAAACTGGAATCAAGACTTCAACACTTAAAATATTTTGCACGATCATCTCACCAAAGGCGTGACTCACGCGCAGGGGGGAAATGCTTACTGGTAGATGGCATAGACATCCTCCCGAGTAGAGGTGTATTCCCCCCAAGCCGTGACGAATGTGCATGTAAAGGAGCACCATGGTCCTGTTGGATACGAATGTCCCTGCATAGCTAGATGTAACGAAGAATGTCAGCCCTTTCTTTAGTATATCTACATAATCAACATTCCCAAGTATCTCGTCGGTCCAATGCTGGCATCCCTGAAGGTGGCCAGATGAATTGGACAAGAAGCGAATGAGATTGAAAGGGTACTCGTGTTCCTCTATGCATATACGGGGAATGCAATCGGAATAAAGAAAGTCATCCCAACATTCGCAAGCCGCTGCATATAGAAACAAGTCTTCTCTGACAAGTCGTGTCTGAATGGTCATAAGATTGAACTTGCTCCCAAAAGACGTCGGAAGGACCAAAAGAGGGGAGTTCTTCCCCAATCACTGAGGAACGAGGCCTCCTTGGCGGTTTTCGGGTCTGCAGAATGTTCAATGGAAAGGGCCTGCAAGCAAGAAGAATTCAGCATAAGGGCTCTAAAGATCAAGGAAAGGATGGCCAGGAAAGCATTTGAACTTGAGTGCTTATCATAGCAAAGAAGGAAGTCTGAGATTTAAGCTTAAAAACACCTGAAAGAAGAAGCAATAAAGAGCACGAACATTAGAATCCATTCAAATAAAAAAGGGTAGAGGAAGAATAAAAAAATGTGAAGGAGGAGGTCACTAGGTTTGGTCTCCCTAGGGTTTGGCCCCTAAGTATCAACCACCTAGGGAGCTCTTCTCCTCTTACATTTAATTTATCCTTGCTCGTTGAATCAACCACTTGGGATGAATGCTACTTTGCTGTAAAAAAATAAAAGTTGTGGTCTTTCTTTGAGAATATTCAGAGAAAAGTCAAGAGCCTGTTAAGGTGAAGTGATTTTTTCTTTAAGAATATCCGAGCCAAGATCCTTGTTAAGGTAAAGTGGCCCAGAATAGATGCTTCCTCGTTGCGGTGTTGCCTCTTTTCTTTGGAAATATCCGAGCCAAGATCCTTATTAAGGTGAAATGGCCCGGAATTGATGCTTCCTCCTTGCGGTATTGCCTTTTCTTTAAGAATATCCGAGCCAAGATCCTTGTTAAGGTGAAATGGCCCAGAATAAATTCTTACTCCTTGCGCTGTTGCTTTTCTTTGAGAATATCCTTGCCAAGATCCTTGTTAAGGTGAAATGGCCCGGAATAGATGCTTCCTCCTTGCGGTGTTGTTTTTTGTTTGTTTGAGTATATCTGACCCAAAATCCTTTTTAAGGTGAAGTGGAATACTACAATTACCTGGAAAAAAAATAGATGAAACAATCACGAAGAAGTGTCCAAACAAAAATCAGATTACTTATTCTAATGGTGATGTATTTAGAAATATTTATGATTTTGATTGAATTTGGTCTGATTCAAAACAAAACGAGACTGAAAAAGTGTGAACTATTTTTGTGTAATCATCACAACAAAACGAGTCCTTGTGAGCAGTCGGTTGCCTACATATAAGTACGACGGGAAATCAAAATTGGATTCAAACCCTAGTAAGGAAAAATTCATTGTAATTTACCCATTTCACGAAGGCGGGGATTCTGGGAGATGAGGAATCACAACTGATATAAATGGCCATAATTTGGGAGGGAATCCATGATAGTGAGGAGCATATATTAGGCTGGCTTTGCAGTGAATCAAGTGTTGCTCTTAACTTTTGTTTGAATTTGAACCGAGGATTATGAACTTGCCAAAATTTGGGTCATAGGTTGCATCAGCTGAAAGATTAAAAGCATTGAACCTATCCTTTTCAACATCTACTGATGGGGATCTCATTAATCAATTTGGTGAAGGGAGTGTGGGCTTTTGCTGCTCTGAATTTATCTCAAAACAGACATCTCCATATTATTTGCAAAAGCTCCCGAGTTCATTTATAAATATGGGCAAGTGTATACAATTTGGGCTAATTAAGGCTACCACATCAAATCACTACTCAGTAGCAGCTAAGAATAATACAGCTTAGTGGTTGAGGAGTGGCCAAGGATATATGCAACAATGCCTTTCCTAAAAAAAATTGAAGCTAGGTTGAATTATGTCAAAGGTTCATCATGCCTTTTCCCACTGTTATCTATCAAGAAGGAGCAAGGAGGACAAGTGGACACTGCAAGTGAAAAACAATAGTCATCTGACTATGATCTTGTGACTTTCAGTGTTTAGTCATTTGTTCCATCTCTCAAGTCTCAGTTGGATATTGGCAAAAGGCAGGACCTTGTTTATTCTTTCTACACACCCAAGGTTGAAAGCATCATGGAATTCAATCAATAATCATAATAAATCATGTCCTGTTGGTGTAACAATTGAGAAATTTATAATTTAATTTAAATATTTATTGAATTAAATAAATATTTTAAATAATTTATTTATTGAGGAAAATAAATAATTGATGAATTGTGGTGAATTAATTTAGTAACTAAATTGATTAAAGTTAATTAAATTGAGTATTGATAATTTTATTTAAAGGATTTAATTTAAGGAAATAATTAAATTAAATCAATTGCTTAATATTTAAGAAAACAATTAAGCTAAATAAATTGTTTAATTTAATGGAAATAGATAAATTAAATAAAGTGATGTGTCTACTTTATTAATTAAATTAGATATAAAATTAATTATTATTTATAAGGGTAACTATAAGAGAAATTATTTTAAGTACCGTTATAAGTTATTTAAATTATCTAAAGTGTGACAATTGGAAACTATATAATATAATAATATAAAAATAATTTAGTTTATAAAGTGGTTTGGTAGCCAAATAAGGCCTTGTGGCCTTTGGCTTATTCAACTGACGTGAGCCTTTTTGTGTTTTTACCGGACGAACGTGGGAGTCAGTATATGTGGGTTACGCATCTTATTTTTTCCTTAGGCTTGTTAACATAGAAAAACAGAGGAAGAGAGAATTGCAGAGTTTTGAGAGTGAGAAATTGAGAGAGAGTAAACTCTGTGAGTTGCCAAGAGAAAGAAGAGATTCACCATCTTGTGCTAGCCTATAATTAAGAGGATTAAGGTATAATTCATTCCTAAATTTCTAAGTTTTAGTTTTTATCTAAGTTCTCTCTGTAAATTGGTTTTGTGGATTTGTTGTTGGCGCCATTGTAAATGGTGTGTATTATGTTGTAGAATCATTAATTATCATGTATAAGGGTTCTTTGAGTATCAAATTTGTGAGAATTGGGTTTAGCGAGAAGATTATATATATATATATATATATATCAGTGTTTATGTTCATATAAAATGGCTTTAGAAAGTACTAAATTTCATGCCTTATATGTGTTGGAATCTGCAAATTGAAGTTGGATTGTGATAATATGTTAAGAAACGAAAACAACGAAGTTTAAATCATGTCAATTGATTAAGAAACAAGTTCATGGCAATCAAATTCGTTAAAAGTGTAAAAATGAAAAAAAATTGGAAAAATTATGGTTTTGATTCCTCAAAATGGTGTATATGTAATGTTTTGTATATAGAATGGTGTTTAGCATGTATAACTATAGTATGTCAAAGTGTTAGATGTTGAAGTTGGGAGATTTTCTGTGAAATTGGGATTTTTGGCCTATAACTGAGTAATAGTTCGCGTATGTAAAAGCGAAGTCGAATTGCGCATCGGACGGTATTTACTGGCGTCGCGATTATCTGGCAGCGTCTTGACGTCACATGGCATCATGTGATTGAGTTACCATCCTGATTGTGAAGTCTGCCTAATTGCAGGTCATGCGCAACGGAGTTGGGTTAGTTTAACATGCATGTAAAGGATACTAAAACATTAAGTGAATTACAATAATAGATTGTAATGTGTTGTAATGCAAAGTGTAAATATTTGAAATAATTATTTAAATAAGTTATAAAATGAAACTAAATGTTATGTTTTCAAAGGTTAGAGATGAACGATTAGGCTATGTTGGCTCGTAATGAGATTTCAGATTCGTGAAGTATGTTAACCAACATGGTAGATGCTAAGTTAAGGTTATGACCTAAATGATGGGGTAAACCCATAAAGCTAATATTCATACAATTAATTGTTGTTGCGATTTCAATGACATGTGTAGGGTAATTGGAGATTATTTTACACTTGTGTAGCTTACAAACAAGGCAAGTTCCTAAACCTTAATTCTTTACATTTAGCAAGCTTTCTAACTTCATTCTTTTCATATTGAATGCATGTTCCCATTCCTAAATCATTATTGTACAAGTTCCTAAAATTCTTGTAAGGTTGAACAAGCCTAGTTTATCTTGAGTATGTTTGTGCAAGCTCTTGTAACCTAATTTGTTACATCGAGCGAGCTTTATTTTCTATATTATCGTTTGACGAATATATTGTTCTAATACATTGGTTCATAGAAGATTGTTCTAAACTCCTTTGAATATAGCACTTTGCATGTAAATCATGTTATTCAGTTATATATATTGTTAATATCCGATCTTTGACTTTAATAGCCTTGTTCAGTTATACATTCTCGTATTAAACCTTTATTGATGGAAGTTGAATAGTGTTCTAAAATTCTAGAGACACTGATAAGCTAGTTCCAAACTAAACTTTCTTTAGTGCGGAAATTCTAAATTCAAACTGAGACGAACAACCCTAATATAGGGGATTTTTGCACGTGTAACGTTTAGATGTTTGTGCACAATACATGGTACAAAGGGTTGATCCCCCTAAGTACGCTAAGAAGGGTCTATACAGTCTAACGACGGTTAAGGTTAATGTAATAATACTTATATACCGGAGACATAGTTCGTGGTCTTAAGACCCTCAGACATTGATTTCGAACTTGTGTTCTATTCTTAATTCACAGAACAAGTTCCTTATTACTAGCATTCGTTGTTCATTCTCATGTTGTTATTATTACTACTTCCTATATCAGTGAGCAATTGTTTGCTCACTCTTGCAATTAACACTACAGCTAAAGTTGAGAAAGTCGATGAGCCGTCTACTAGCAAAGGAAAGGGCAAGATGTCCAAGTGTTGAAGACTTATGAGAATTTTATTTTAATGAATTATGTTAAAGACTTGTTTTAATATATGATGTAAAGGCAAGGGAAATATTATTGTTTAAGTTATTTAAATTACGTCTTTATCCTTTGATTATGGGTAGTTAGATGTAATGTTTTGGGTAGTGAACACCAAATCCTGTGGGAATGGATTACCTGCATTTGGGGGTGTCACAAGTTGGTATCAAAGCCTTAAGTTATGAACCTTAGGTGGGGAAACCTTAGGAAGTAACCTTTAAGGAAATAGAAAACATAGAGGTGTTTAACTCTTACCGAGTTTTAAGGAATGGATTAAGGTATCCATTGAAGTTAAATAATAAAAGACATTATGTGCTATGTGTTAATAACTTATGTGCTCACGAGTATCAAAAATATTAAGTAAAACTTAAAACATTTTGTTGTCAGGATGTTTAACGAAGGAGGATCCAGTCCAGCTAGAGAGGTGATACCTCAGGTACCTAGAGAGGATGAACCCCGGGATATTCACGTAGTGCGGGAGCAGTTGATCTAGGAGGATGAGCCTGTGACCGATCCCGAGGAGGGTAGTTCTGAAGAGATAGAGGAGAATGATGAGGAAGAGGATCCTGAGGAGTTTCCACCAAACTCCATATCAGCGAAGATATATGATGCTCTGTACGACCGTAACATAGAATTACAGGATGAGGTTGAGGAGATGAAGGAGATGGTTGAGATGCATCATGCTTCGATGGAGCAGAAGGATGCGGAGATTCAGGAACTCGACTCAAAACTTGGAAACACAGAGTGGAATCTAGTTCATACCAAGGGTCAGCATGAAGACTTGTTAGCAGTAAACGAGAAGATGAAGACTGACATGGAGAAATTGAAAGATGATTTCAAGGAGGAATCAGCTAAGCGTGCAAGAGCAGAGGATGCATGGATGAAGGCGACTCAACGTGCAGACCGTGCTGAAGCTAAGGTTCAAGTGAAGAAAGCCAAGATGAAGGAGACGGATTATGCTTTTAATTCGACGATTGATAGGGCCCAGGATCGAGTCTATTATTACCCACCTTAATTTGAGAATTCATCGTGGTTCGTGATGGATCGCAGAACGACCTATCGTATCATGGAGGAAGAACGTCGGGAAGCCTTGCGACATCTTAATATGCCTAGATAGAATAAGATAGATAATAATATGTGGTTAATTATGTGAATAAATAAATTGTGAATCCCTTATTTTGAGATAAATAAAGGGATAGTATGAGTATGTGATCCTGAAACGTGTTTAGTTTAGGAAAGTGGATGTTATAGTGATTATGCTATCTTTAGTATGTTTTAAAACGTTATGAATAAATAAAATATTAAAGTTTATTTGAAATGTTATGTGTTAAAGCTTTAATCTTGGAATGTTTAAGTTAAACTTCAAATACCCAAGAAGTTGAGTAATGAGCTAATAAAGCGTATATTTTAACATAAAATGCCTCCTAGAAGAAGATAACAACGTTAACAAGCACCTCCTAAGGGGTCTACCAATAATAACAACGAGACCAACGCTAATCTGGTTCAGTAGTTGGTAGCTCTGTTGACGGGTGCACTTGTGAATCAACCACAAGCTCAAATCACGACTTTCAAGGAATTCAAAGCGGTTGGACCGCCAGAGTTTCAAGGGTCTATGAATCTAGTGGAAGCCCAAACCTGGATCATGGAAATGGAGAAGGTGTTCGATGTTGCTAGAGTTAATGAAGATCAGAAGACTGTGTTCGCAACGTTCATGCTGAAGCCTGAAGCTAGCTACTGGTGGCAAAAAAATAAGGTTCGTGGAGGACAAGGAGTGATAGCGTGGGATAGATTCAAGGAAATGTTTTTCAAAATGTACTTTCCAGCGAGTTCTCGGAATCAGCTGGAAGTGCAATTTCTGGAGTTGAAGCAAGGAACTATGACGGTGCCGGAATATGCTGCGAAATTTAATGAGTTGGCAAGGTTTGCCACATATCAAGTCAATACTGATGAGTGTAAAGCGAGAAGGTTCGAACAAGGATTGAAGCCCTGGCTTTACAACAAGGTTTCAATGTTCCCACTGAACACATTTGCGGCTGTACTAGAGAAGGCAATTATTGTGGAAGGTAGAAACGATGCCTTGACCAAGTACAACCAAGAATAGAAGAAGAGGAAGAATGAGAATGAGAATAAGACTGGTGGAAGTAATGTTGGAAGTAACAATCAAAAGAGGAAATGGAGTGAGAATTTGACTGCGAGAGGACAACAAGGAAATCAGTAGAAGAAAAAGTTTGAGGCTTGCGCAACCTGCGGGAAGAGCCATACTGGGGTATGCTTGAAGGGAAAGAGACTGTGTTTCAACTGTGATTAGGAAGGACACATTGCACTGAACTGTTGTATTCTGAAGAAAGGAACATGTTTTACCTGCTGTTCGAAGGATCACATGGCTCGTGATTGCCCTAAGAAGCCAGCGGGAAGTGCAAGTGGTGGAAAAGGAAATAACAACGGTGGTGGTGCATTGACTATCACTGGATCAGCATAGTCAAGCCGATCTACTACGAGGACTTTCAATATGACCGTGCAGGATGCTGTACAGTCTAAGGATGTGGTGTCAGGTATCATTTCGATTAATGGAATTAATGCTTATGTACTATTTGATTCGGGTGCTACTTGTTCATTTATATCCGATGAATTTGCTCAGAACTTAGATTTGCCTCAGGAAGAATTAGAATTTCCTTTAAGTATAGAGATTGCGAATAGAGAAGTGATTCCTGTTAGATTTGTATATAGGAATTGTAGAGTGGTTATAAAAGGTCACAAGATGATGGTAGATTTGATACCAATTAAACTTGGTGAATTTGATGTTATACTGGGAATGGATTGGTTATTCAATTACGAAGCAGTAATTGATTGCCATAGAAAGTGTGTTAACCTTATGACACTGTCAAAGGTTGTGTTCTTTGGCAGCAAGTCACCTTGACAAGCAAGTTGTCTGACGGTGATGCAAGCCAAGAAGTTGTTGAGACAAGGATGTGTAGGATACTTAGCCTACATCGTCGATACACAAAAGAAGAGTACGAATTTGGAAGAGATACTGATCATAAGAGATTTTGCAAACGTATTTCCAGATGATTTGCCACCGAATCGATAAATCGAGTTCGTGATTGACTTACTACTAGGAACGACCCCGATATCTAAGGCACCATACAGAATGGCCCCGATAGAGATGAAGAAGTTGATGGTGCAATTACAAGAATTGCTAGACAAGAGGTATATTCAGCCGAGTGTTTCACTATAGGGAGCACCAGTGTTGTTTGTTAAGAAAAAAGACGGATCGATGCGGCTCTGCATTGATTAGCGAGAATTGAATAAGGTCACAATTAAAAATAAGTATCCATTACCTAGAATCGATGACCTGTTCGATCAGTTGAAGGGAGCGAGATATTTCTCGAAGATAGACTTGAGAAGTGGTTATCATCAGTTGAAGGTGAGGCCGGAGGATGTACCAAAAACAACGTTCAGAACTCGGTATGGTCATTACGAGTTTCTGGTTATGTCTTTTGGTTTAACCAACGCACCTGCAGAGTTCATGGGCTTGATGAACAGGGTGTTTAAACCATTCTTAGACAAATTTGTGGTGGTGTTTATTGATGATATATTGGTATATTCCAAAACCAAGGAGGAACGTGGGAAACACTTGAGATTGACATTGGAGACGTTGAGAAAAGAGAAGTTGTACGCTAAGTTCTCTAAATGTGAATTTTGGTTGGAACATGTACAGTTTCTCGGACACGTTATTGATAAGGACGGAATTTCGGTAGATCCATCAAAGGTTGAAGCTGTAATAAACTGGGATCAGCCGAAGACATTGTCAGAAGTAAGGTGTTTCTTAGGATTGGCAGGATACTACATGCGTTTTATTCAAGACTTTTCCAAGATCGCGACTCCGTTGACAAATTTAACTAGGAAGGCGATTAAGTTTGTTTGGACAGAGAAGTGTGAGGAAAGTTTTCGAGAATTGAAAAAGAGGTTGAGTTCAGCACCTGTGTTGTCGTTGCCTGATGATACAGGGAATTTTGTGGTGTATAGTGACGCATCGCATAAATGACTAGGCTGTGTGCTTATGCAGAATGACAGTATTATTGCGTATGCATCACGTCAGTTAAAAGATTACGAGAAAGGGTATCTGACTCATGACTTAGAGTTGGCAGCAGTGGTATTTGCCCTGAAAATTTGGAGACATTATCTTTATGGAGAGAGGTGTGAGATATATACCGACCATAAAAGTTTGAAATATATCTTTACACAAAAAGATTTGAACATGCGACAAAGAAGATGGTTGGAGCTGATCAAAGATTATGATTGCGAGATTTTCTATCATCCCGAAAAAGTGAATGTTGTTGCTGATGCCTTAAGTAAGAAGGGACGGGAGAAGTTAATGTTGTTAACTGATCAAGAGAAGCTAGTGTCGGAAATGGCTAAGATAGAGTTAAAAATTAAATATCCGACAGAATCCGATGAAAAGTTGTTCCACATGGGAAACGGTTTAACGTTGGTAGATAAAGTGAATAATGCGCAAATTCAGGATGAAGACTGCGAAAAGATAAAACAGAGGATATCTGAAGGTGAGGAAAGCAAATTCAAAATCGATTCGGAAGGGTTTCTTCGGTTCGAAGGGAGAATTTGGGTTCTGCAAGTACCAGAAGTTAAGGAGGAAATTCTTAGTGAAGCTCACAATTCAAGATATTCGATTCATCCTGGGAGTACAAAGATGTACAAAGATCTTAGGCATCATTTTTGGTGGCCGAATATGAAGAGGGATTTGGCTGAGTGTGTGGAAAAATGCTTAACGTGTCAGAAAGTCAAAGTTGAACATCAAAGGCCAAGCGGATTGTTACAACCGTTAGAGATACCCGAATGGAAATGGGAGCATATCACAATGGATTTTGTGGTAGGTCTTCCAACGACTCAGCAAGGTTACGATGCCATTTGGGTGATTATCGATCGACTGACGAAGTCGGTACACTTTTTGCCAATCAAGATTTGGTTTACACTAGATCGGTTAGCAAAACTGTCCGTGAAGGAAATTATTTCAAGGCACGGTGTACTTGTGTCCATTGTATCAGACAGAGATGCACATTTCACATCTAATTTTTGGAAACGATTACAAGAGTGCTTGGGGACACTGGCGAGAATGAAACGGTTGTACCATCCTCGAATCGAAGCGGATAGAGTGAGAGAACCATCCAAACACTTGAGGATATGCTCAGAGCGTGTGTTATGGATTTCAAGGGAAATTGGGATGACCATCTACCATTGGTAGAATTTACTTATAATAATAGTAATCACGCGAGTATTGGCATGCCGCCTTACGAAGCGTTATATGGCAGGAAGTGCAGAACTCCATTATGTTGGGACGAGGTTGGTGAACGTCAGCTATTGGGTCCAGAATTGGTACAACAGACTATCGAGATAATCAAAGTGATTCGAGCGAGATTAATTGTTAGGTTTGTAATATTCAAGAACGCAATCAAATTGCATAAAAATGCGAAAACGTGTAAAAATCAGAGTTTAAAATTTTTACAAACCATATACCCGGATCACCCTTTATGCACAATTATTAATTAAACGAAAAAGATGAATAAGAAACATACCCTTGAAGATCCGAAGCTTCCTCGGTACAAGTTCACCTCAATCCTTTTCGCGTTCAACTTGAATCCACCGGGTTTGGTTCCTTCCTTTGATCAACGTTAGCCACCCAAGTGTTTGGCCTCTCAGAGGTGATCCACCAAGGAAGAAGAAGGATTTAAGAAGATGGGTAGTTTGGCTAAACCCTAGTTTTCTATCTCTATAGAAAAGGCGTACTCTCCCAACTCTTGAATATATGTACGTAGTCTTGATATCCGATATAAGACTCCTCTTATAAAGATATCAAGTAACCTTATTAAAATAAGGTATTATTTAATTAAACCCTTTTAATTAAAGGGCCCCTAATCTTATTAGGGATAATTAATTAAACTCCTTTAACTAATTTTCCTTCCTAATCCAATTAGGAATAAATGAGAGTACTTATATTAAATTAATTCCTAAACTCTTTTAGAAATTAAAATAATAATAATAATTGTAATAATATTAATAAGACTCCTCTTATTAATTTATATTTAATATTTCTAAAATATTAAATAATAAATATTAAGCTATTTAATTTATTCAATCACCATAGATTAAATTAAATATACATAACATATTATTACGATTATGCCATTAACTTCTTAAATAATTATTCTTCCTTTTATGGTGTGACCCTTTAGGTTCTCCATATTAATAGGTTGTGAATAAATCAATTAGAACAATTCTAATCTTATTTAAATAAATAAATAAATAAATTAAATAATTAATTTATTTAAATAAATAATATTTATTCTACAATAGGATAAGCCTCCCTAGCGATCAGCGACTTTCCAGATAATATAGATTTCAACATTAATCATAAAAGAACCTTTGAGTAAATAGTTACCGTACAATTCAATCCTTCCACCATACAATGTCCCAATTAAATATAAGGCATGGAATTCTTTGTCAAGTCTTATTTTATTTAATTATATGTATTTCGATCCTTAAATGCACAACTCAAATAATGCAAATTAGAAACTCCTTTCTAATTTTATTACGCCTTTGCCAAGGACTCTTGGGTTGTCATTTATCGAATCACATAGGACATTTCTCTTCTTTTAATAAGTGGTAGATTCTTTATTGATCATACATTATCTCCATGTACAACTTATTATACCCAAGCATACCCTTTGATATACCCTAAGGGTCTTAAGGAATAAGTCAAAGTATAGCTCATCATACACAAGATACTATGATGATCTCAAGTCCAAGGATCACTTGTACTACTATCACTACAGGAATTCCTATTGACTGGAAAGTAAAACTCCATTAGGTATTCCTTAGCGAGCCACGTTCAGTGAACTTATTCTCTAATAAGCACCTACATACTTGCTTTAGTGTCTCCACACAAATGATCATGAGATCAATCATCCTCATCCAATGAGCAAGCAACGTATGTACCAATATATCCGGATTCACTAATCCCCAATTTAGTAATCCAATGATTGGGAACTATTTTAGTTTTAAGCTTTCTAAGAATTTAGATCTCATTAGAATGATCATCATCATTATTCTAAAAGCATTGCTTAAAACTATGGGTTTATCACATATTATAAAACAGCATCATGTAGATAATTAAAAGCCTTTAATAAATTAATACTTTTTATTAATAAATGAATAAGATTGTTACAAAGTATATGCTTTATCATCAAACATGATTGGCTTGTGTGCATACTACTTTCAATCTCCCACTTGCACTAAAGCCAATCGTCATGGTATCTCATACTCTTCTTCTCTAAGTGACGATTATCCTGTTTGTTGGATAAGCTTTAGTTGATGGATATGTAATGTTGTTCATGAGAGTCCACTATCTCTATAGTGATTTCCCATCTTTCAATGATTCTAATAATCAAATGAAAGTGCCACAACACATGTTTAGATCCAAGATGAGACTTAGGAACTATTCCTAGTTACGTAATGAACTTTTAATCCAAACAATCAACTTGCGACTTCATTTATAGCTATATACTTTGTCTTTATCACTAAACCAAAGAACTCTTTCTTTGTTTGGAACCTTTCAATTTTCGCACACCACTATTCAAGATAACGCTTTACCTTAAAGTGGATTTTTTACATCATCTTAGTCATCTCGAAAAACTTGAGTGCATTAAGCCCTCTAGTTTTAATTTAGACCCACCATGAATATGATCACATCCTTAGTGCCGGTTAAGCACTTTAAGATGTTTTTCAACGACTCAAAGTGAACTTCTCCGAGAATATGGTGATCAACATTAGGTCTCGTACATTTCATTGCATACATGATTGTCACTCATGCGACCTCTCTTTTCGAGAGTCTGTGGGGACTATTAAAGAGATACACTCCATAGCTCATCGACATGAGACATCTCTTGGAGTTTGCCATGCTAAACGACTTTAGCATCAAATGAATATACGTTCCTTGGGTTAAGTCGAGCATCCTCTTAAATCTATCTATATATAGATTTATATCCCCAATTAAGATACTCTTCCAAATCATTCATGGAGGAATGTTTAGACAACTTTATCTTTACTGATTGTAGCATTGGTATGTCATTCCTTATCTATAGTATATCAACATATAGTACTAGGAATGTCACGATGTTCCCACTGTCCCTTTTGTACACACTAGGTTCATTCTTATTTTTGATAAAATCAAACTCTTTTGATTGCCTCATCAAAACGAATGTTCCATATTTGAGAAACTTGCTTCAATCCATTTCTCTGAGTGTCTACAATACTTACCTCATCGTATGTAACTGGATTATCATCTTCTATGATGTGTACCTCATCATCATCATCCATGATGAATCCATACCTCCTAGGTATCTTCGGTACTATTCCAGATTTACGATTCGATTTGCCAGGTACAATAGTCTATCTCTGAGGTTCCTCTTATTTTACTTATAGTGCTTTGTGGTTCTTGAACTCTTCAAGATCTATTATCCTCCCACTAGCCCCTTCAATAATAAACACATTTATCTTAGAAGGCGGTGTGTTTATAATAAACACCTTTTGCTAAGTAGGATTATAGAACATATACCCTAAACTTACTTTAGGATGTCCCACAAATTGTACTTGTCAAATCTTGTCCCAAGCTTATCCTTTGAAACATTTTCACATAAGTTGGACAACCCCTTAACTTAACATACTTAAGATTAGAATCCTCCCCATCCATAACTTTTATGGAGTCTTAAATGGATTTTGAGGTTACCTTTTTCGTAGAGATATCTGACCATTTCTAGGACATGACCCCAGAAGAATCTTTGGAATGTCGGTAAAATCATTAAGGAATGACACCATGTCCAACAAGGTACAATTTTTCCTTTCAGATACATCAATCAATTATTACGTATCATGAGGTGTCCATTATGAGAAAACCATTTGAGATGATCTAGAAACTTATTGCACAAGTATTTATTCCTTGATCTAATCAAAGAGTCTTAATACTTTGCAAATTTGTTTCACTTACGAATTCTTTGAACCTTTCAAATAATTCACACTTGTATTCAACAAATACACACATTCAACTCTTTGAATGATCATCTCCTTTTCTTATACTAATTTGTTCAATATGCAAAATTATTTTCATGTAAGTCAAGTATACAAAATTTATTAAGTAATATTTCGGTTCTATACAAAACATTATTATTATAAATAGAACAACAATTGTTCTTAATTATAATACCAAAGATTTTATTGTCCAACAATAAAATGGAAATAATATTTTTAGCAAGAGCTGGAATACAATAACAACTTATTGACTTAATAGATTTGCCGTAGTAGGCATTGCTAAACTATAAGTTTCTATGGCTAATATGGCAACATTTGCTACATTTTCCACATAGGATTACTTATATTTGTTTAGCTTTCTACTTACGCTTGGTCCCTTCATAAATCTGTATTTATGATAACCAAAGTCGGTATCCAATACCCAAGTAGAACCTTGACTTAAAGAAAAAAGTATTTTAAATCTTGAACAAAATTGTATTTGTAACCGAAACTTCACTAAGCTTCTTTTGGTTAGCCTCAATAAGATGCTTCTTGCAGTTTCCTTCCAGTGTCCAAGCTTATTGTAGTGGAAGCAAACTCCTTTGCTATCCATATCAGTTTTATTCTTATTATCCTTTATTTTGCCTTTCTATTTACCTTCTTTGAATCTTTCTTCTTTTCAGAAGATCCTTTGGCCCCTACCAGTAAGACTTGGTCTTTCTTGGTTGAAAAGTGACTCATCATTTTTCAAACTGTTAAGCAAATCAGCGAGGCTGATATCTAGCTTGTTTATATGAAAAATTCACAACAATTGTGAAAGGAGTCCGGGAGTGAGTGCAAGATCAAATCTTGGCTCAACTCTCCATCCATGACAAAACCAGTTGTCCTAATTGATCAATCAAATTGATTATGTTAAGAACTTTTTATGCATGTATTTATAGTGCCATTGGCCATTCTAGATTGGAAGAGCTCCTTAGATATCGATATCTATCGGTTTACTTTCCTCACCATCAACTACTTGATGTGGGGGAATATAGTAAAGCATCCATAGTTTCATCTCGACGCTGAAGCTCGTTACTCATGGATGCGAGCATGATGCATTGAGCCAACTGTGCATCATCTTGCCACTTTCTAAAAGTAGCAATCTCTTCCTCGGAGGCATTGTCTACAACCATTGCAGGGATAGGCGTATTAAGGACATAAGATAGCTTTTCAGCTATGAGAACTATTCTCAAATTCCTTAACCAATCCGTTTAATTGATGCAAGTTAATTTAGCATCTAATATGCTTATGATGATAGTAATTTTAGACATTGTAAAATTCTGTAAATGAATTTGTAATTAACAACATTTTAACATACATTCTTTTATTAATTACCAAAATAAATTAGGTCTTGTTTTAAATTGGTATCTCCCACTATTTTCATCAAACTATATTACCCTCAATATATATAGTTCGGCAAAATCTAATTACAGATCTGCTAGTGAGAATAAGGATCCCATTTCAAATGTATATAGCCTTGTGGTGACACAACAAACTATATATAAATAAATAGGTATACAACTTTTGTCAATTACATCAACTATGCAACTCCTTTTCTTTTGCCTCTCTTAGATTATTTTGATCAGTGGTGGCACATCCAGAATCAAAATTATCCAAGTTAAGTCCGACCTAGCATTCCATATATTCAAAAAAGAAAAATATCATCCTTGTGGTGACACAACAAAAAAATATTGTTCAATTTTCTTTATAAGCATCAAATGTGATAAATTAACATCTTAAATACTTAATACTTGCCTTGTGGTGACACAACAAACTCATATTAAATATTTAATACTCTATTAATTTTATCATGCTAGAAGGCGACGTTTGATATTCCAAATATCTTTGAACGCTTAGGACTTAATATAAAAATTGAGCGGTTTGTTATTAATTTGTCTCATCTTGTTTACGCTTGCATTACATATATATATAAAATACGCGTTATATTAATGAACATGCGAAGCATGTTTGCGTAATATATAATATATATAGTATAAGCATGCACATATAGAATACTATATTCTACCCGAATTGATTATGGACTTTTATTCTAGTTTGGTTCACTAGAGCCACCAAGTGAACCAAAAGGTCAAACCCTAGGGGTACAAGAAATAATATTTAAATATAACTATTACATTTAAACTTAGGGCTCCATTACAAAGCGGGTCTTCAAGCTCCTTGCTCCTTGATCTCCAATTTTTCAAAATTAATTCTAACTATTCCTATTACAAAACTATTTAAAATAAATAGAAACCTTGATCGCAGATCGAGGGAAGTACATGGGAGGAGATAGAATTTACATTGAGAAAAAATTAGAGAAGACGAGAGTCACGCAGACCCCATTTAATAAAACCCATACATTCATGCATCCAACTAAAATAAAATCCAATCACATTGGTCCATAGTCCATAATCAATCCCATTTATTATCATACACATCATCATATGCATCAATAAATAACATTCATCGATGAATAATAAACATTCAATATATATATATTGATATCATTTAATGGGCAAATTTAGTTAGTATAAAATCTAATTTTGAATCAAAATAAACTCCTTTATTTCAATCCAAATATAAATAAAAATAAAACTATTTTATTTTAATTTATCCAATTTTGAATAAAATAAACTATTTTATTTTAATCAAAATCTTTAATCAAAATAAACTCCTTTATTTTAATTAATTATGGAATCAATTCCATGTCAAAATAAACTCCTTTATTTTGGGTAATATGAAATCTTATTTCATATCTAAATAAACTCTTTTATTTAATGAAACACATATTCTCTTTCTTATTCACAAATAAACTCTTTTATTTTGAATAATATGAAATCTTATTCCATATCTAAATAAACTCCTTTATTTAAGGAAATTAGGATTCTATTTCCTATTCACAAATAAACTCTTTTATTTTGAATAATATGAAATCTTATTTCATATCTAAATAAACTACTTTATTTAAGGAAACATGTAATTCAATTTCAACTCTAATTAGTTATCATGGAATCCAATTCCAACTCTAATTAGTTAGCATGAAATCTAATTTTAAAATTAAAATAAACTTTTTATTTTAAGATTAAAATAAAATTTTATTTTAAAATTAAAATAAAATTTTATTTTAATTATAAAATAATTTAAATATATATTATCAATATATATATTAACCGTATATATATGATATAGAAATCACGGAAATCCGTAATTCTCTTGATCAACCATGCTTGGTGAATCCTTTTGGTGAATATAAAAAAAAAAAAAAATCCATACGGTTTTTGTATTATATAATATTGATATCATAACACATGTGCTTCACAGGAAATCCTGAGTCCCCTTTTTGACTTCCTTGCATGCTCCCTTTAAAACATGAATCGGCTTTATTAAAAAAAAATAAAGCAACATGATAACAGGACATGCAATAACCGAATCATGCATATATAATAAGACAGCGGTTTTGGGGAAAAAAAAAATTGATTCGCGAATAACAACTTTCAAAAAAAAAAAATTCGGCATTTTATTTTTTATTTTTTAAATAAATTTTATACAACTAAATTATGCCCATTAAATTGTTCTAAACACATATCAATGTACATATCAAATTAGACAATTAATAATTTGCATAAAGGTTTGGCTCTGATGCCACTGTTAGGTTTGTAATATTCAAGAACGCAATCAAATTGCATAAAAATGCGGAAACGTGTAAATATCAGAGTTTAAAATTTTTACAAACCATATACCCGGATCACCCTTTATGCACAATTATTAATTAAATGAAAAAGATGAATAAGAAACATACCCTTGAAGATCCGAGCTTCCTCAGGTACAAGTTCACCTCCAATCCTTTTCGCGTTCAACTTGAATCCACCGGGTTTGGTTCCTTCATTTGATCAACGTTAGCCACCCAAGTGTTTGGCCTCTAGAGGTGATCCACCAAGGAAGAAGAAGGATTTAAGAAGATGGATAGTTTGGCTAAACCCTAGTTTTCTATCTCTATAGAAAAGGCGTACTCTCCCAACTCTTGGAAATATGTCGTAGTCTTGATATCTGATATAAGACTCCTCTTATAAAGATATCAAGTAACCTTATTAAAATAAGGTATTATTTAATTAAACCCTTTTAATTAAAGGGGCTCCCTAATCTTATTAGGGATAATTAATTAAACTCCTTTAACTAATTTTCCTTCCTAATCTAATTAGGAATAAATGAGAGTACTTATATTAAATTAATTCCTAAACTCTTTTAGAAATTAAAATAATAATAATAATTGTAATAATATTAATAAGACTCCTCTTATTAATTTATATTTAATATTTCTAAAATATTAAATAATAAATATTAAGCTATTTATTTTATTCAATCACCATAGATTAAATTAAATATACATAACATATTATTACGATTATGCCATTAACTTCTTAAATAATTATTCTTCCTTTTATGGTGTGACCCTTTAGGTTCTCCATATTAAACCTAGGTTGTGAATAAATCAATTAGAACAATTCTAATCTTATTTAAATAAATAAATAAATAAATTAAACAATTAATTTATTTAAATAAATAATATTTATTCTACAATAGGATAAGCCTCCCCTAGCGATCAACGACTTTCCGGATAATATAGATTTCAACATTAATCATAAAAGAACCTTTGAGTAAATAGTTACCAGACAATTCAATCCTTCCACCATACAATGTCCCAATTAAATATAAGACATGGAATTACTGTCAAGTCTTATTTTATTTAATTATATGTATTTCGATCCTTAAATGCACAACTCCAAATAATGCAAATTAGAAACTCCTTTCTAATTTCATTACTCCTTATGGCCAAGGACTCTTTGGGTTGTCATTTATCGAATCACATAGGACATTTTCTCTTTTTTTAATAAGTGGTAGATTCTTTATTGATCATACATTATCTCCATGTACAACTTATTATACACAAGCATACCCTTTGATATACCCTAAGGGTCTTAAGGAATAAGTCAAAGTATAACTCATCATACACAAGATACTATGATGATCTCAAGTCCAAGGATCACTTGTACTACTATCACTACAGGAATTCCTATTGACAGGAAAGTAAAACTCCATTAGGTATTCCTTAGCGAGCCAATGCTCGATGAACTTATTCTCTAATAAGCACCTACATACTTGCTTTAGTGTCTCCACACAAATGATCATGAGATCAATCATCCTCATCCAATGAGCAAGCAACGTATGTACCAATCTATCCGGATTCACAAATCCCCAATTTTGTAATCCAATGATTGGGAACTATTTTAGTTTTAAGCTTTCTTAGAATTTAGATCTCATTAGAATGATCATCATCATTATTCTAAAAGCATTGCTTAAAACTATGGGTTTATCACATATTATAAAACAGCATCATGTAGATAATTAAAAGCCTTTAATAAATTAATACTTTTTATTAATAAATAAATAAGATTGTTACTAAGTATATGCTTTATCATCAAACATGATTGGCTTGTGTGCATACTACTTTCATTAATAGCCGCACAAGATAGACAGAAGAAATATGCCGATCAGCATCGACATAATCGGGAATTCGATGTCGGTAGTTATGTTTTCTTGAAAGTATCTCCCTGGAAGGAGAAAATTCAATTTGGCAAGAAGGGAAAATTGAGCCCTAGATTTATAGGACCTTTTGAAGTGCTTCATCGAGTTGGCGAAGTGGCATACGAGATAGCTTTACCTCCGAAGTTGGAGCATATTCAGAATGTTTTCCATGTATCGGTATTGAGGCCATATAAGCCTGATTATAAACATATTATAGAATATGAGCCCTTACAGTTTGAGAAAGATTTGTCATATGAAGAAGTTCCTGTTCAAATTGTTGACAGAAAAGAGCAAGTACTGAGGACTAAGGTGATACCTTCTGTTAAGGTAATCTGGAGAAACCACAATGCTGAAGAAGCTACGTGGGAACTTGAAAGCGTTATGATGAAGAATTATCCTCAGTTGTTTGCTTGATTTTGTATAGCGATTCTGGGGATAGAATCTTGTTAAGGAGGGAAGAATGTCAATAAATTTTTCGAGTTGTGATTTTGGGGACAGAATCCTTTTAAGGAGGGAAGGATGTAACGATCAAGAAATTTATAATTTAATTTAAATATTTATTAAATTAAATAAATATTTTAAATAATTTATTTATTGAGAAAAAATAAATAATTAATGAATTATGGTGAATTAATTTAGTAACTAAATTGATTAATGTTAATTAAATTGAGTATTGATAATTTTATTTAAAGGATTTAATTTAAGGAAATAATTAAATTAAATCAATTGCTTAATATTTAAGAAAATAATTAAGCTAAATAAATTGTTTAATTTTGTAACGCCTGAGAAAATCGGATTTTTATGACAATTAAATTTTTATTTGATTATGTGAATTAAATGAATTTAATTGATTTATTTTGTGAGTAAGCTATGTGAAGGTCGTTCTATGACCTAGAATGTGCTAATGTGGTTAGTAATCTGGCTATATGCTAGAATTAATTGTTTAGAATTTCCAAGACGAAAATAAATATTTTCCGAGAAATTTCTGTAAAAATACTATTCATCTGTTTCTGTTTGGAGAATTATTTTGAAATTCTGAGAAATGCATAATAATAGAATATTAAGATGAGATGAAATATCTGATAATATTTCATTTATGGCAAACGAAGTGTTCGCCTGCGGACTTAAAACCTAAGGGTTGAGTAGATTGATTTCCGAGAAGGAAATGAAACGCGTAGAAGGAATTGCGTTATTGTTAATGTGTGTATTATACTAGTATGATACTATTTAGTATCTATGTATAATATGATGAGTTAATATGAAGTACAATACGATTATCGTACGAGTATTATACGGAGAGAATACGTGAATTGTACGTATGTAATACTATTAGTATTATGTAATTAAGTTAGGACTTAATGTTAATTCATTTGGGTTGGATTATGTTTAGTCCAATCAATTGAATGAGCAAGCCCAAGGGATTAATGTGTTAAGCCCAAGTCAAGGCCCAATATTAGATTGGTTAAGCCCAATGCAAGAAAACCGAACCGTGGATCGAACCGGTGGGTCACAGAATGGGTAAAACCCATGGGGCAACCCATGGGGATGACCCATGGGCAAGGTGGGCCAGCCACTTGGTGTGCACGGCAAGATAATCACTTGGTCACCAAGTAGATTTACTTGGTGAAAAAGTGTTGAATAGTAAGGAGGTGGGACATTTGACCAAAAAGCCCTTCCTCTTGTTTTCCTATAAATAGGAAGCCTATGTTGGCCATTTGATGTTTTTCCAAGACTCAACCAACATGTTTGAGAGAGAAAAAGAGCTAGACTTAAACCATTCTTCTACTTTGAAGCTTTTTCATTAGAAGTTTATCAAGAACACAAAGATCGTTAAAGTAATGTTCCTAAATAGTAGTTCCATCTCTTTTGGTTTTCTTTTAGTATGGAGAATCATAAATGGGTGGTGTATGTCTAGTATGGTGGAGTAAGGATGACTTACCATAGATTCAATCTCTATAAGTCATGAAATCATAGAAATCATAAGGTTTGATATAGCTTAAAATCATGAAAATATTGATTGTTGAGAAACAATTGAACTCCATCAATACGTAAATATGTGCATCTTATTTGGTTAGGATGTAGATATGAAGTCCATGGAGTATTCCATGTGATTTGGCTTAGAGAATGTTAGTAACGAAGTTATGGCGAATTTCACGGAAATAAACGTTAAACGTCGAAAACGTTGAAATTCCAGATTGGTAGTCGAAAGTTGCCGTGAGACTTGGAAATGTTGTTTTCAATGTCAACATGTGAGATAGGGTATTTAAGAGTCGTGGACTCAAGAATCGTCGGATTCCGACTTAAAACGAAGAAAACGAGCATTGAATGCTCATTAACGTTTACGAACGCTTAGAAAATGAACTCAATAGTTAATTTTGAGTTAATGGATTCAAAAGTGTCGAATTCTTATATAAACGCGTAGAGTGTGTCATTTATAACGTGTAGGCTTTTGAATGGACCAAATCGGACTTATAACGAAGAAGTTATGGCTCCAAGAATCTCACCAAATTTTTATCTGTTAGAAAAATGCGATCGAGGGTCTGCATGACAAGACCGACAATTATGATAAATCTTGCGCACGCATGTGGCAGACGCGATATAATGGGCTACTGGAAAGTGGCGCCGTAGCGCCACCATAGAAGGGAGTCTCTGTGTGTGACCAGAGACCAAGTATGGAGTCTTCATAATGAAATAGCAATTCTGGTCTTACCTAATAATGTCCTTGTGGCGCTACTGAGTCGTGGGTTTTGTTAGAAAGCTAGGTTTTGAACCCGGTTGTTCCGAGACCTACATGAGTTGAGTGTATATACTCAATGAATGTACTAAGACTATTCCTATACTACCTATACTAATGTATATGGTATTGAACTTAGGAATTGAATGCATGTTAGGAAGTTTTGAATGAAGATCGCCAAGTATTGTTGATAAACCCTAGTCGGAGAAACAACATTGGTATTTTACCAATGATAATAGAGTCCGGTTAATGACTTAAATTGATTAATAAGCCGGGACGAAGGGAAATAAGTCGAGTTGACTTTATTAATGATATTAAGTTAACTAAGACATAGAAGAGAAAGAAGTTGGTAGAAACAATGTGAATAAGTGTTAGATAGCTAATTACAGTGTGCTATGTGAATATATCATGTAGATTCTGTAAAGGGTATGGTTAGTCGATTAAGTTATTTGAAGACGCTGAAAGGCAAGTTTTCTTAAACGCTTGTCTGACTTTCAAGTGAGCCAAGTTTTATGTGATTCATTGTACTAAATTGCACGGCTGGTTTTAAAGAAAGAGTCGATGCCAGATTTAACTCGGCTAGACTACTCGTAAGATATAGATTGATTGTTATTCATATATTTCTATATAGAAATGTTAATGTTATCCTATGCCAAGTAATTGGTACGAATGTGAAGGTAAGGTTTGTTTATGAATAAACAAACGTATTTTTCATCGATTATTCGATGGGTACACGAGTTTGCCAAATGTTGAACGTAAATACGTTTAACGAATGAGTGTTGATCAACATAGAGTAATATAGGCTGATCACCTAGAAGTTCTCGTAAGTAATGCGGTTGTACAGCCTTATTGCTGTGATATCCTTTTCAAGTATGAAAATAGACAGCTACTGTTCATGGTCTATCGACCGGTTTAGAATTCCTAATCTACTCTATACTTTGGGAATTGATGATATGAATTGTTAAAGTATTATTGTTTCATAATACTTCATAACTATTTGTTCAGTTATGTATGAATTGTTATATAATTCACGAATGTGGTATTACTGTTATCCTTTGTTAAAACTTGTTGAGCTCGTTATGCTCACTTCTTGAGTGAATTATATGATTGCAGTTAAGGATGAACGTACTGAGAATGCTAAGAGAGATAAGGGCAAAGATAAGATGGATACTTAGCCATTGTGTAATATATTAGTATGTTTGTATGTATTATATATTATGAACAATGAACGATGTAATCGGTTAATGAACCTGGGAAGGATTATACTTTGATTGTAATAAGAAGATAGTAATTACATTCATTATGTTGTATTTTAATGGAATGATTTTATAGTTATGAGTACAGTGTAGCACCATCTATCGGGTTGAAAGATACTCGAATTTGGGGGCGTCACTGGTTGGTATCAAAGCATTATTTTATAAAACTTAAGGGGGGAAGAACCTTAGGCTAATAACCTCGTAAGGAAGGTAAAGTCCGAAGAAAGAAATTTGAGTTGAATGAATTAATAAGGTATTGAGAAAACTCAGTACCGAAAGAATTTAAAATATGAAAATTAATCTTAAACAAATTAAATGTGATTTGTGCTTATACTACTGTGTATTATGTATTATGTAGATGTCGATCGATAACATAATGTATAGAGACATTCCCGTTGTGATTGAAGAGTCAGTGAAACAAGTGGAGGTAGTACCGATGCCAGTGGCTGAGGTACCGTTAGTGGTTCTGGAAGACTCTGATATTGAAGAGTACATCTCTGAGGAAGAATACTCTGAGGAGACAATGGGCATAGCGTCATATCTAAATATGATGATAGATGTGGATGAGGAAATGGAGGTAACATCGATTAATACGGTGATACCTACTCAGGAGCTAACACCTACAGATGCAATGAGATCATTGTATCTGGCAGTGTTGGATAGGAATGTGGATCTGCGCACGGTGGTGCAGACACAAAATGAGGAGATAACCGCCCTATATGAGGCGAATGAATCTACAGAGGCGGATTTTGAGTCAGAGCACGATGAGAAAGTGCTTATGACGGATAAGACACGAGACTATAAGGAAGAGGCCGTTGAGCTTCGAAAGAAACTGGTTGAAAAAGACCAGAAGATAGCTAGGATGTCATACATCCACGAATGTGCTAATGAGGATTTTAAGCTAAAAATTGCTTGTTATTCCATTGAGTCCGGGTAGACTCGACATGCCATAAGTCGAGATATTGTGTCGATACTGGAAAATCAGAAATATGAGAATGTCGTTCGACAGTGTTAGTAGATCATTATATCTCTTTGTATATAAGTAATGACGTAAAACCCTCTTTTGTATAATTAAAGGGTAGTCTTTTTGTAAATCCCCATTTTTGTAGAAGGCAATCGCGGGATAGTATGTAATAGCTTTTTGGCTAAGGGAACATGATGTAAATAGTTTTGACTATGAAAGCATATTAATATAATGATGTTTTATTTAATGTGTTTGTTGTGGTATGAGTTATTATTTGAGTATGATAACCATGCAGTTGAATAGATAATAACGAAACTTTATTTAATCAGAATTATGCCGCTAAGAAGGAGAAAACGTAACCAAGAGGCCGAGTCTCATAATGAAAATTAGGGGGGTCTTAATAACCCTATGCAAGAGTTCGTTAATTTATTAATGGCTGCATTTAACCAAGTTGGGGGAGGGATTGCTGTAGCACCTAGGATAGTAAGAACAACTACCTTTAAGGAGTTTAAAAGGGTGGGTCCTGTTGAGTTCCGAGGAACGACGGACCCACTAGAGGCCCAGACATGGGTAAGAGAGATCGAGAAGGCGTTTGTAATTAAAAATGTAGGTGAGGCGCAAAAGACTTCTTTTGCGACTTACATGATGAAGGGAGAAGCCAACTACTGGTGGGAGGCTCACCAGGGTGGGGCTAGAACAGAAGCTATTACATGGGAACAGTTTAAGAAGGTGTTCTTCGAGAACTACTTCCCTACTAGTATGCAAGGTAGGATGGAGATTAAGTTCTTAGAACTTAAGCGGGGATATAATGATTCCCAAAGATGTCTTTGCCAAATTCAATGAATTGGCGAGGTTTGCTCCATATCAAGTGGATACGGAAGAGAGGAAGGCACGCAGGTTTGAGCAGGGCTTAAAACCCTGGCTCTATAGTAGAATATCGGTTTTTCAGAGTGCTTCCTACAGGACGATTCTGGAAAAGGCGATAATAGCTGAAGTTGGTGGTGAGGCATTGTCTCAGTACCACAAGAAGCGGAAGAACAAGAGTAAGTTAGAAAGAGGTAGTAAGGCTGAAGTTGCCAGCGGAAGCGGCAACTTGCCTAAGAGGAAGAACTTCAACCCTAGGAATACTGGGGTAAAGCAGGGAGATCCTAAGCGAAGGACGGAGGCATGCAAGACATGCGGAAAGACTTACATGGGAGTCTCATTTAAAGGAAAATTAGTCTGCTACAATCTGCTTGTTGGCGGGGAGGGCATTTGTCACCTGTTGTCCCTAACCCTAAGAAGAACCAGGGGTGTTTTGTCTGTGGGTCATTGGACCACATGGCAAGAAATTGCCCGAAGAAGGGTTTAGAGGGAAATAAGGGTTCGGGTAGTGGTAAATTAGCAATTACTGGACCAACACCATCAGTGGGTAGACCTTTGGCCCGTACGTTTAATATGACTGTCCAAGATGCGATTGCATCAACGGATGTGGTAGCAGGTATCATTCCGGTCAATGAGATAAATGCTTATGTGCTATTTGACTCGAGTGCTACTTGTTCTTTTATAGCATGTGAATTTGCTAAGCGATTAGGTTTAATCCCTGAAAAGTTATCAATACCTTTAGATGTTAAGGTGGCAAACGAAGAGATAATCCCCATTGAACATATTCATAAGGATTGTTGCGGAGATATTAGAGGGAATAAGTTATCTGTAGATTTGGTACCGATAAGGTTAAAAGAATTCGATGTAATTCTTGGTATGGATTGGTTGGTTAATGATAAGTGGGTTTTATACCTACTTATTGGATATCAATTTACGCGAATTATGCTCATCTTAAGTACAATTCAGTCTGTTTTAGTTGCATTTCATGTTATTTTGCATTGCATGTACTTAAAACTCCTTTTGGCAAAAAAGTGCAGGAAATGACCTAATTTGGTGGTATTAGAGGGCACGAGGCTAATGGACGCATGAAGCGAGGCACAAGCTGGGATAGGCATAGCGTGATAAATGAGTGGAGCATGGATGGATAAGCATGGATGGACAAAAGACATTTTAATAGTAGCAGCAACAATGCAGAACCAAACTCAAGAGTAGAACCAGAATTCACATTAATATGGCCTTGTGGCCATGCAGTAGGATGAAACAGAGCTGCTACCGCGTGAGCACCTTGCCGAACAATGTTACCTCTCACGCGCAGATTCTTGTGGCCATGAGCATGACAAGCTTAGAGGTCGCACCGCTGCCGAGAGGCCATTTGGATAGGTAGAACCTTACGCAAGTAAGCGGCGCTTGTGAATACATGGAGAGGGCGCAATATGTGCCGCGATAAATGGAGGCTGGCGATGTGTTTTATTTTAATTTTTAATTAAAATGATTGTAATTGATTAAAAACAATATCTGACTGGTGTCAGACAGACGGGGGAAAAACTTTTGACGTATTTTTATTGTAGTAACTAGGGTTTACACGTGAGAGAGATTCCAACGAAGAACGAAGCCAAAACTCCATCTTCTCTAATTCTTATTGGGATTTTTCATCATTGTGGATTGATACTATTGTTTTTCTGGATTTATATGAGGATTTGAACATTGATATTGGTTTACAACCTACATTTGGGTTTGATCGTTCTATCCCTCATCTTTCAATTGTTTATTTGATAATCATGCTTAGCGTTGACCCCATAATGGCTTTTGGTTCAGTCATGAATTAAACTCCATTATGGGATTCTAACGAATTTTAATATGTAGTTTGGTTGCATGCTTGATTGCTAGGGCTGTTTTACATATCATATGGGAATTCTATTATGGCTGTTTTACACGTATGAATGCTTGATCACCATTCGTTTCAGTATTTGCATGGAATTGACAATGAACATGCGAGTATGGATTGTAGTCATAATAGCATACGTATATGGGGTTGTTGTATATGGCTTGCATATTTCGTGAATGAGATAGACATATACTTATTCACCGTATGAGCTAGAGTAAGGGCTTGTGCTTAAATTCAGTATAATTGCAATTTCACATAAACATATAGTGATTTTGGTTGTATTGATGATTATATGGAGTCTATCATCTGTGGATGATGTGTAAGTAGGTTATAGTGCATTAAAAAATGGTTATAACTCTGTTAGTGCTCTTGGCTACTTTCCTGTGATATGTGAACACTTCTTGCATGATAGTGCATTGAAAAATGGTTTTAGTTGTTATTTGCAATTAGTTTAATTCACCAATTATAATCGTTAGTCTAAGCATATGAATATAGTGATTTAATTGAGGCATAGTAGTTTGAATTTGACAACTTTCTCTGTGGGATTGATACTTTACTTACTCTATATTACTTGTTTACGCATGTATGCTTGCATGAGTTAGAGCTTTTTTATCATATCTGAAAAAGAGGCAACAAGTTTTTGGTGCTGTTACCGGGGAAAGGCGTTTAGTTTAAATAATTATCTTCAATATTAAGCTATTTTGTATGACTTAGACATATCTATTCTCATCTCATTTCTATTTTTGTATTATTTATGATTTCAGGTACTTGTAGATTTTTATGCACACAAGATCTTCCAATTCCGAATTAACACCAGCGCAGGATAACATTAACGGGAGAGGTTGGAAAACAAGTGTGCGGAAAAATTTATAAGCTTAGTTAGAAAGTACAACATTTAGCATGGCATAAAAACAAAGGATTGAGCAAAGAGAAAAGCATCGGCCTCTACGAGAATATTCCATGCCGAATATAAATGGGCTACAGTCTAGCATAGTCAGACCAGCGATAGCAGCCAACACCTTTGAGATTAAACCGGGCACTATTCAGATGGTGCAGAACTCGGTTCTGTTTGAGGGTGCTGCTATGGATGATCCGAATGAACACTTATTGAGCTTCATAGAGATTTGTGATACATTCCGATATAACGGTGTGACGGAGGATGCTATCAGACTGCGGTTGTTCCCATTCTCATTGAGGGATAAGGCGAGGAGTTGGCTTCATTCTTTGCCATCAGGGTCAATCACTACATGGGAGGACTTAGCGCAGAAATTCTTAGCCAAGTTCTTCCCAATGGCTAAGACTGCAAAGATGAGGACAACTATATGTCAGTTTGAGCAACAACAGGGAGAGTCCTTATATGAAGCATGGGAGAGATACAAAGAGATGCTAAGGAAGTGTCCGCATTATGGTATGCTGGATTGGATGGTAATCAATACTTTCTACAATGGATTAGGATGGCAATCGAGACCGATTGTAGATGCAGCTGCTGGAGGGACATTATGGATAAAAAGCTATGACGAGGCCTATACCCTTATTGAGACTATGGCAGCTAACAATTTTCAAAATCCTACATCTCGGATGCCACAACCCAAGGTAGTAGGTGTGTTGGAGGTAGATGTTATTACGCAGTTATCGGCACAGATGGCAGGTATGGCAAAGAAGATAGACACTTTGGCAAAAAGTAGGACGAAAACAGTTGCCTTCGTTTGTGAAATTTGTGCGAGGTCACACTCCACAGATCAATGTGCCATCAGCTCGGAGTCGGTGCAGTATGTGAGCAACTATAGGAAAGACCAAGGTCAATTTTAGAACACATACCACCCCAACAACCGCAATCATCCAAACTTCAGCTGGTCGAATAACCAAGGAAATCAACAAAGTTAGTTTCAGTCGAATCATCAATTTCAGTCACAGCTAGCTCAGCCACAGTATACACCGAAACCACCATTTCCATCGGGATTCTCTCAGCAACAACATCACGCTCCAGCTGCACCACAGCCATAAAAGAAATCAGAAGTGGAGGAGATGATGTTGAAATACATGGCAAACACGGAAGTTATGATTAAAAGCCAAGCAATGGCTATTAAGAATTTGGAAACTCAGATGGGGCAGATAGTGAGCATGCTTAACAACAGGCCCCAAGGTTCCTTGCCAAGTAACACAAAGACAAATCCTAGAAGAGACGGGAAGGAACAATGCCAAGCAATATCATTAAGATCTGGGAAAAATCTGGCAAACACTGTAAGTCGCGCGCTTGCGCCTGAGAACACTAAGGAGGCCGCGCGAGACAGAGTAAGTACCTACTGATGAAGAAAATAAGGAAAAGTTTGAGTCGCAGCAGGTTGAGAAGGATACAACAGGTTCAGCAGAAAAGCCTAAGAGTTCAGTGCCACCAGCTTACCCTCAAGTACCATATCCGTAAAGATTAACTAAGCAGAGGGAGGATAAACAGTTTAGCAAGTTCTTGGAGGTATTCAAAAAGCTGCAGATCAACATACCGTTCACCGAGGCATTGGAACAAATGCCAAGCTATGCAAAATTTATGAAGGTTATATTGTCAAGGAAGAAAAGACTAGATGAGTTTGAGACGGTATCCTTGACAGAGGAATGCAGTGCAGTGCTTCAGCAGAAATTACCTCCAAAGTTGAAGGATCCGGGCAGCTTCACAATTCCATGCACAATTGGAAAGATGAACTTCAGTAAGTGTTTATGTGATCTTGGGGCAAGCATAAATTTGATGCCCTTGTCAGTGTTTAACCAGTTGGGATTACGGCTCCAAATAAACAAACATATCATTACTGACTAGGTGATAGATCCATCACGTATCCACGGGGAATTGTTGAAGATGTGTTGGTTAAGGTGGACAAGTTTATTTTCCCAGCTGACTTCATCATTTTAAACTACGAGGAGGACAAAAGCATACCAATAATACTGGGGAGACCATTCTTAGCCATAGGCAAGACTTTGATAGATGTGCAGAAAGGGGAACTTACGATGCATGTTCATGATCAGGAGGTCACCTTTAATGTCTTCAAAGCCATGAAGTTCCCAACAGATGAAGAAGAATGTTTTCTGGTTGATTTGGTGGATCGAGTCGTAAAGGATGAGGTATAGAGTCTTGTAGATTATGAACCGTTGAGAAGTATCATTGCTGAAAATACAAAATTGAAGGACGATGCAGTTGACGAACTTGTGCAATACCTGGATGTCATCCCAAAATTCAGGAGATTTGGAATACCAGTCCAGCCATTGACAAAAGCTAGAGAGTCATCGGTCAAATTAAAGCCATCTCTTGAGACACCTCCAGAACTGAATTAAAACCACTTCCAGAACATCTCAGGTACGCATTTTTAAGTAAAGATTCAAAGTTACCTGTGATTATTTCTTCTACACTAACATCTTTTCAGGAAGAAAAATTGCTACGAGTGCTTAGAGAGTTTAAATCCGCTATTGGATGGACCATAGCAGATATTAAAGGGATCAACCCTTCGTTCTGTATGCATAAGATCTTTCTAGAAGATGGGAGTAAACCTTAGGTTGAGCAACAAAGAAGGCTTAATCCGATAATGAAAGAAGTGGTCAAGAAAGAGGTACTGAAATAGCTAGATGCAGGAATAATTTATCCGATTTCAGACAGCTCATGGGTGAGCCCAATGAAGTGTGTGCCAAAGAAGGGTGGTATGACCGTTGTGACCAATGAAAATAATGAGTTAATTCCAACACGCACAGTGACGGGGTGGAGAGTTTGCATGGATTACCGTAGACTCAACAAAGCTACAAGGAAAGTTCATTTTCCACTACCATTCATCGATCAGATGTTGGACAGATTAGCAGGTCATGAGTATTATTACCTTTTGGATTGATATTCAGGCTACAATCAGATTATGATAGCCCCAGAAGACCAAGAAAAGACTACCTTCACATGCCCATACGACACTTTTGCTTTTCGAAGGATGTCTTTCGGATTATCTGATGCTCGACCACTTTTAGAGATGCATGATGGCTATATTTTCAGACATGGTGGAGCAGAACGTGGAAGTATTTATGGATGACTTCTCTGTCTTTGGGAACTCATTTGATTTCTGCCTCGAGAATTTGACTCTGGTTTTGAAGAGATGCGTTGAGACAAACTTAGTACTGAACTGGGAAAAATGCCATTTCATGGTGCAGGAAGGAATTACATTGGGACACAAGGTTTTGAAGAAGGGACTTGAGGTGGATAGAGCAAAGTTGGACACGATTGAGAACTTGCCACCACCTACTTCCGTAAAATGTGTTCGTAGTTTTTTGGGACATGCAGGTTTCTACCGCAGATTTATCAAAGATTTCTCCAAGATAACCAAACCACTATGCAGTCTATTGGAGAAAGATATACGGTTTAACTTTGATAAAGCCTGTGTGTCAGCATTTGAGTACTTAAAGAGAAAACTAACTTCAGTACCTGTGATTACGACACCAGATTGGGAATTGCCATTTGAGTTGATGTGTGATGCCAACGACTACGCTTTAGGGGCTGTCTTGGGGCAGAGAAAAGAGAATATTTTTCATGTGATATATTATGCCAACAAGACCCTTACAGATGCACAGCTGAACTACACTACCACAGAGAAAGAGTTATTGGCAGTAGTGTACGCCTTTGATAAATTTAGAGCATATCTGATTGACACAAAGGTGATAGTGTATACAGATCACGCAACAATTTGACATTTAATGGCAAAGAAGGATGCAAAACCCCGATTAATCAGATGGATTTTACTACTGCAGGAATTTGATGTGGAGATCAAAGACAGAAAGGGCACCGAAAACCAAGTGGCGGACCACTTATTGCGACTAGAGAATCCGGAAAGGCAGGCAAACGATAACGTTATGATAAATGAGACTTTTCTAGATGAGCAGTTGTTTGTGGTGAAAAGGGAAGTGCCATGGTTTGCAGATTACGCGAATTACTTGGTGAGTAAGATGGTACCTTCTGACTTGGTGGGTTATCGAAAGATGAAATTTTTGTATGATGTTAAATGGTATATATGGGATGAGTCGTATTTGTTTAAATAGTGTTCTGATCAAATGATAAGGAGGTGTATTCCATATAGTGAGACCGAGGAGATTTTGCAGGATTGTCATGCTTCGGTGTATGGAGGTCACTACGGGGGAGAAAGAACAGCGACGAGTGTACTCCAAGCAGGATTTTATTGGCCGACTATTTTCGAAGATGCACATAGTTTTGTTCAGTGATGTGATAGATGTCAGGGAGTAGGAAACATCTCGAAAAGAAATGAAATGCCCCTGAATACAATCCTCAAAGTTAAAATTTTTGATGTGTGGGGGATTGATTACATGGGACCCTTTGTTTCTTCCTACGAAAATCTATACATCTTTCTCGCAGTGGATTATGTCTCGAAATGGGTAGAAGTGGCAGCTCTTCCGACTAACGATGCCAAGGTTGTTCTAAGATTCTTACACAGAAGTATCTTCACGCGATTTGGGACTCCAAGAGACATCATCAGTGACGAAGGTAGTCATTTCTACAACAGGCAGTTTACAGCTTTGTTGGCTAAGTATGGAGTGAACCATCGCATTGCTACAGCCTATCACCCACAAACAATTGGCCAAGTTGAAGTGTCAAATTGAGAAGTCAAGAGGATCCTTAAAAAATTTGTGAATCCCACACTGAAGGACTGGCCGTTAAAATTGGATGACGCAGTATGGGCTTATAGGACTGCATAGAAAAATCCATTGGGCATGTCACCCTATCAACTCGTATATGGAAAAGCCTGTCACCTTCCTATGGAGCTAGAGCATAAGGCATATTCGGCAATTCGAAAGCTCAATTTTGATTTGAATGCTGCAGGGGAGAAACGCTTACTCCAACTCAATGAGTTGGATGAATTCAGATTACAGGCATATGAGAATTCGAAACTATATAAGGAGAAGGTGAAGAAATGGCATAACCAAAAAATCATTGAGAGAGCCTTTGAACCAGGACAAAGGGTTTTACTTTATAACTCCAGACTTAAACTTTTTCCCAGAAAGCTGAAATCAAGATGGTCAGGACCATTTACAGTGAAAACTGTCTTTCCGCATGGTGCAATTGAAGTATATGATCAGATACCGGACAAGCCTTTTAAGGTGAATAGACAGCGATTGAAGCATTACTTTGGTGGCGAAGTGGACAAATAAAAAGTCGCCTCAATTCTTTCTTCGACATGAGATTCAGAGACACTCAAGCTAATTGACTATAACTTAGCGCTTGATGGGAGGCAACCCATTATTTCTATCTCTATTTTCTTTTTATTCATTCAGTAAGGTGTTTAGCTGAAAGTAGTATGCACACAAGCCAATCATGTTTGATGATAAAGCATATACTTTATAACAATCTTATTCATTTATTAATAAAAAGTATTAATTTATTAAAGGCTTTTAATTATCTACATGATGCTGTTTTATAATATGTGATAAACCCATAGTTTTAAGCAATGCTTTTAGAATAATGATGATGTTCATTCTAATGAGATCTAAATTCTTAGAAAGCTTAAAAACTAAAATAGTTCCCAATCATTGGATTACTAAATTGGGGATTAGTGAAGACAGATAGATTGGTACATACGTTGCTTGCTCATTGGATGAGGATGATTGATCTCATGATCATTTGTGTGGAGACACTAAAGCAAGTATGTAGGTGCTTATTAGAGAATAAGTTCACTGAACGTGGCTCGCTAAGAAATACCTAATGGAGTTTTATTTGCTGTCAATAGGAATTCTGTAGTGATAGTAGTACAAGTAATCCTTGGACTTGAGATCATCATAGTATCTTGTGTATGATGAGTTATACTTTGACTTATTCCTTAAGACCACGAGGGTATATCAAAGGGTATGCTTGGGTATAATAAGTTGTACATGGAGATAATGTATGATCAATAAAGAATCTACCACTTCTAATAAAAGAAGAGAAATGTCCTATGTGATTCGATAAATGACAACCCGGTAGTCCTTGGCCAAGGCAGAATGAAATTAGAAAGGAGTTTCTAATTTGCATTATTTGGAGTTGTGCATTTAAGAGTCGAAATACATATAATTAAATAAAATAAGACTTGACAGTAATTCCATGTCTTATATTTAATTGGGACATTGTATGGTGGAAGGATTGAATTGTACGGTAACTATTTACTCAAAGGTTCTTTAATGATTAATGTTGAAATCTATATTATCTGGAAAGTCGTTGATCGCTAGGGGAGGCTTATCCTATTGTAGAATAAATATTATTTAAATAAATTAATTGTTTAATTTATTTATTTAAATAAGATTAGAATTGTTCTAATTGATTTATTCACAATAGGTTTAATATGGAGAACCTAAAGGGTCACACCATAAAAGGAAGAATAATTATTTAAGAAGTTAATGGCATAATCGTAATAATATGTTATGTATATTTAATTTAATCTATGGTGATAGAATAAATTAAATAGCTTAATATTTATTATTTAATATTTTAGAAATATTAAATATAAATTAATAAGAGGAGTCTTATTAATATTATTACAATTATTATTATTTTAATTTCTAAAAGAGTTTAGGAATTAATTTAATATAAGTACTCTCATTTATTCCTAATTGGATTAGGAAGGAAAATTAGTTAAAGGAGTTTAATTAATTATCCCTAATAAGATTAGGGAGCTTAATTAATTAAAAGAATTTAATTAATTAAATAAATCCCAATTCCTTAATTGTTAAGGTGGGTTGCCCACATCTATAAATAAGAGGAGTCTTATTATGGGTGGTGTGGTTGTTGACTTTTACGACATAATTCCAATTTGTTGGAGAGTACACCCCCTTTTTCTATACAGATAGGAAAAACTAGGGTTTGAGCCAATACCCCTTCTTCTTGAAAATTCTTTTTCCTTGGTGGATCACCTCTAGAGGCCAAACACTTGGGTGGCTAATGTTGATCAAAGGAAGGAACCAAACCCGGTGGATTCAAGTTGAACGCGAAAAGGATTGGAGGTGAACTTGTACCTGAGGAAGCTCGATCTTCAAGGGTATGATTCTTATTCGTTATCTTTTTCGTTTAATTAATAATTGTGCATAAAGGGTGATCCGGGTATATGGTTTGTAAATTTTAAAACTCTGATTTTTACACGTTTCCGCTAATTTATGCAATTTGATTGCGTTCAAGAATATTACAAACCAAACAGTGGCATCAGAGCCAAACCTTTATGTAAATTATTAATTGTTTTAATTTAATATCTATATTGATATGTGTTTAGAACAATTTAATTGGGCATAATTTTGTTGTATAAAATTTAATAAAAAAAAAAAAACGTGGTGATCAATTTATGCGAAACATTTTTTTTTTAGGATTCACGTGGGTCGGTTTTATTTTTTTTCAAAAAGTTGATTTCGTGCCACATATATATTTTATATATAAAACATCCTGCCACGTTTTTTTTTTTGAAAAAGTTAAGGGGCAACCATGTTTACATATTACATATATATATTTAATATATATATACGGTTATTATATATATATATATAATAGTTATATATATATTATTCTTAATAATTTTAGAATTAAAATAAAGTTTATTTTAATTTTAAAATAAAAAGTTCATTTTAATCTTAAAATAAAAAGTTTATTTTAATTTTAAAATTAAATTTCATGCTAACTAATTAGAGTTGGAATTGGATTCCTTGAAAACTAATTGGAGTTAAAATTGGATTCTATTTTTCTTTAAATAAAGGAGTTTATTTAGATATGAAATTAGATTTCATATTATTCAAAATAAAAGAGTTTATTTGTGAATAGGAAAAAGAATCAATCTTTCCTTAAGTAAAGGAGTTTATTTAGATATGAAATTAGATTTCATATTATTCAAAATAAAAGAGTTTATTTGTGAATAGGAAAGAGAATCCATATTTCCTTAAATAAAGGAGTTTATTTAAATATGAAATAAGATTTCATATTATTCAAAAATAAAGGAGTTTATTTGTGAATAGAAAAAGAATTCGTGTTTCCTTTAATAATTTTTTTTTATATGGAATTGGATTCCATAATTAATTAAAATAAAGGAGTTTATTTTGATTAAAATAAAATAGTTTATTTTATTCAAAATTAGATAAATTAAAATAAAATAGTTTTATTTTGATTTAAATTTGGATTAAAATAAAGGAGTTTATTTTGATTCAAAAATAGATTTTATACTAACTAAATTTGCCCATTAAATGATATCAATATATATATATATATATATATATTAAATGTTTATTATTCATCGATGAATGTTATTTATTGATGCATATGATCTTGTGTATGATAATAAATGGGATTGATTATGGACTATTGACCAATGCGATTGGATTTTATTTTAGTTGGATGCATGAATGTATGAGTTTTATTAAATGGGGAATTCTGTGTACCTCGTCTTCTCTCTTTTTTTTTCTTAATGTAAATTCTAACTCCCTCCTATGTACTTTCCTCGATTTCACGATCAAGGTTTCTATTTATTTTAAATAGTTTTATAATAGGAATAGTTAGAATTAATTTTGAAAAATTGGGGATCAAGGGCAAGGCGCTTGAAGACCCATTTGTAATGGAGCAGGGTTTAAATGTAATAGTTATATTTAAATATTATTTCTTACACCCCTAGGGTTTGACCTTTTGGTTCACTTGGTGGCTCTAGTGAACCAAACTAGAATAAAAGTCCATAATCAATTCGGGTAGAATATAGTATTCTATATGTGCATGCTTATACTATATATATTATATATTATGCAAACATGCTTCGCATGTTCATTAATATGACGCGTATTTTATATATATATGTAAATAAATGCGCTAAACAAGATGAGACAAATTAATAACAAACCCTCAATTTTTATATTAAGTCTAAGCGTTCAAAGATATTTTGAATATCGAACGTCGCCTTCTAGCATGATAAAATTAATAGAGTATTAAATATTTAATATGAGTTTGTTGTGTCACCACAAGGCAAGTATTAAGTATTTAAGATGTTAATTTATCACATTTGATGCTTATAAAGAAAATTGAACAATATTGTTTTGTTGTGTCACCACAAGGATGATATTTTTCTTTTTTGAATATATGGAGTGCTAGGTCGGACTTAACTTGGATAATTTTGATTCGGATGTGCCACCACTTGATCAAAATAATCTAAGAGGCAAAAGAAAAGGAGTTGCATAGTTGATGTAATTGACAAAAGTTGTCTACCTATTTATTTATATATAGTTTGTTGTGTCACCACAAGGCTATATACATTTGAAATGGGATCCTTATTCTCACTAGCAAATCTTTAATCGATTTTCTTAGAACTATATAAGTGAGGTAATACAGATTTGAAGAAAATAGTGGGAGATACCAATTTAAAACAAGACCTAATTTATTTTGGTAATTAATAAAAGAATGTATGTTAAAATGTTGTTAATTACAAATTCATTTACAGAATTTTACAATGTCTAAAATTACTATCACTGCGAAGCATATTAGATGTTAAATTAACCAGACCGAATTAAACGGATTGGTTAAGGAATTTGAGAATAGTTCTTATGGCTGAAAAGCTATCTTATGTCCTTAATCGCCTATCCTGCAATGGTTGCGCACAATGCCTCGAGGAAGACATTTCTACTTTTAGAAAGTGGCAAGATGATGCATGCGATTGGCTCAATGCATCATGCTCGCATCTATGAAGTAACGAGCTTGGCGTCGACAAGATGAAACTATGGATGCTTCTACTATATTCACGCACATCAAGTAGTTGATGGTGAGGAAAGGGGACCGATAGATATCGGATATCTAAGGAGCTCTTTAGATCTAGAATGACTGAGTGACACTACTGATCTGAGATAAAAGTCCTTAACATTATCAATTTGATTGATCAATTAGGACAATGGGTTTTGTCATGGATGGAGAGTTGAGCCAAGATTTGATCTTGCACTCACTCCGGACTCCTTTCACAATTGTTGTGAATTTTTCATATAAACAAGCTAGATATCAGCCTTGCTGATTCGCTTAACATGTTGAAAATGTTGAGAGTGACTTTCCAACCAAGAAAAACAAAGTCTTACTGGTAGGGGCCAAAGGATCTTATGAAAAGAAGAACGATTCAAAGAAGGTATATAGAAAGGCAAAAACAAAGGATAATAAGAACAAAACTGATATGGATAGCAAAGGAGTTTGCTTCCAACCGCAATAAGCTGGACAATTGGAAAGAAAGCTGCGAGAAGCATCTTGCAGAGGCTAACCAAAGAAGCTTAGTGAAGTTTCGGTTCATAATCGCTTTTGTTCATGTGATTGAAATAAATTTTTCTTTAAGTCAAGGTTCTACTTGGGTATTGGATACCGACTTTGGTTATCATAAATATAGATTTATGAAGGGACCAAGCAAAAGTAGAAAGTTAAACAAGGTAAGTAATCCTATGTGTTTGAAATGAAGCAAAGGTTGCTGCATTAGCCATAGAAACTTATAGTTTAGCAATCCCTACGTGCAAATCTATTAAGTCAATAAGTTGTTATTGTATTCCAGTTCTTGTTAAAAATATTATTTCCATTTTATTGTTGGACAATGAAATATTTGGTATTATAATTAAGAACAATTGTTGTTCTATTTATAATAATAATGTTTTGTATAGAACTGGAATATTACTTAATAAATTTTGTATACTTGACTTACATGAAAATAATTTTGCATATTGAACAAATTAATATAAGAAAAGGAGATGATCATTCAAAGAGTTGAATGTATGTATTTGTTGAAATACAAGTGTGAATTATTTGAAAGGTTCAAAGAATTCAGAAGTGAAACAAATTGACAATGTATTAAGATTCTTTGATTAGATCAAGGAATAAATACTTGTGAAATAAGTTTCTAGATCATCTTAAATGGTTTTCTCATAATGGACGCCTCCTGATACGCAATAATTGATTGATGTATTTGAATGAAAAATCGTACCTTGTTGGACATGGTACGGTCCATAATGATTTTACCGACATTCCAGTATCCTTCTAGGATCATGTCCTAGAAATGGCTGCATATCTACGAATAGGTAACCTCAAAACCCGACCCCAAGACTCCATAAAAGTTATGGATGGGGGGAGGATTCTAATCTTAAGTATGTTAAGTTAAGGGGTTGTCCAACTTATGTGAAAATGTTTCAAAGGATAAGCTTGGGACAAGATTTGACAAGTACAATTTGTGGGACATCCTAAAGTAAGTTTAGGGTATATGTTCTATAATCCTACTTAGCAAAAGGTGTTTGTTGCGAAACACGTTGCCTTCTAAGATAAAGGTGTTTATCATTGAAGGGGCTAGTGGGAGGATAATAGATCTTGAAAAGTTCAAGAACCACAAAATACTATAAGTCAAATAAGAGGAACCTGTAGATAGACCTATTATACCACAACTGAATCGTAAATCTGGAATAGTACCGAAGATACCTGGGAGGTATGGATTCATCATAGATGATGATGATGAGGTACACATCATAGAAGATGATGATCCAATTACATACGATGAGGTAAGTGTTGTAGACACTCAGAGAAATGGATTGAAGCAAGTTTCTCAAATATGGAACATTCGTTTTGATGAGGCAATCAAAAGAGTTTGATTTTATCAAAAATAAGAATGAACCTAGTGTGTACTAAAGGGTCAGTGGGAGCATCGTGACATTCCTAGTACTATATGTTGATATACTACGGATAAGGAATGACATACCAATACTACAATCAGTAAAGATAAAGTTGTCTAAACATTCCTCCGTGAATGATTTAGGAAGAGTATCATTATTGGGGATATAAATCTATATAGATAGATTTAAAAGGATGCTCGACTTAACCCAAGGAACGTATATTTATTTGATGCTAAAGTCGTTTAGCATGGAAAACTCCAAGAGATGTCTCATGTCGATGAGCTAATGGAGTGTATCTCTCTTAATAGTCCCCACAGACTCCTGAAAAGAGAGGTCGCATGAGTGACAAGCATGCATGCAATGAAATGTATGAGACCTGATGTTGATCAGTCATATTATGGAGAAGTTCACTATGAGTCAGTGAAAAATATCTTAAAGTGCTTAATCGGCACTAAGGATGTGATCATATTCATGGTGGGTCTTAATTAAAACTAGAGGGCTTAACAGACTCAAGTTTTTCAGACAGACCAAGATGACAGAAAAATCCACTTTAAGGTAAAGGGTTACCTTGAATAGTGGTGCAGTGAATTGGAAAGGTTCCAAATAGCAAAGAGTTGCTGGTTTAGTGATAAAGACAAAGTATATAGCTATAAATGAAGCTGCAAGTTGATTGTTTGGATTAAAAGTTTATTACAGAACTAGGAATAGTTTCTAAGTCTCATCTTGGATCTAAACATGTGTTGTGGCACTTTCATTTGATTATTAGAATCATTGAAAGATGGGAAATCACTATAGAGATAGTGGACTCTCATGAACAACATTACATATCCATTAACTAAAGCTTATCCCAATGCAGGATAATCATCACTTAGAGCAAGAAGAGTATAAAGATACCATGACGATTGGCTTTAGTGCAAGTGGGAGATTGAAAGTAGTATGCACACAAGCCAATCATGTTTGATGATAAAGCATATACTTTGTAACAATCTTATTCATTTATTAATAAAAAGTATTAATTTATTAAAGGCTTTTAATTATCTACATGATCTTTGTTTTATAATATGTGATAAACCCATAGTTTTAAGCAATGCTTTTAGAATAATGATGATGATCATTCTAATGAGATCTAAATTCTTAGAAAGCTTAAAAACTAAAATAGTTCCCAATCATTGGATTACTAAATTGGGGATTAGTGAATCCGGATAGATTGGTACATACGTTGCTTGCTCGTTGGATGAGGATGATTGATCTCATGATCATTTGTGTGGAGACACTAAAGCAAGTATGTAGGTGCTTATTAGAGAATAAATTCCTTTGAACGTGGCTCGCTAAGGAATACCTAATGGAGTTTTATTTGCTGTCAATAGGGAATTCTCAGTGATAGTAGTACAAGTAATCCTTGGACTTGAGATCATCATAGTATCTTGTGTATGATGAGTTATACTTTGACTTATTCCTTAAGACCACGAGGGTATATCAAAGGGTATGCTTGGGTATAATAAGTTGTACATGGAGATAATGTATGATCAATAAAGAATCTACCACTTCTAATAAAAGAAGAGAAATGTCCTATGTGATTCGATAAATGACAACCCAGTAGTCCTTGGTCAAGGCAGAATGAAATTAGAAAGGAGTTTCTAATTTGCATTATTTGGAGTTGTGCATTTAAGAGTCGAAATACATATAATTAAATAAAATAAGACTTGACAGTAATTCCATGTCTTATATTTAATTGGGACATTGTATGGTGGAAGGATTGAATGTACACGGTAACTATTTACTCAAAGGTTCTTTAATGATTAATGTTGAAATCTATATTATCCGGAAAGTCGTTGATCATTTGGGAGGCTTATCCCTATTGTAGAATAAATATTATTTAAATAAATTAATTGTTTAATTTATTTATTTAAATAAGATTAGAATTGTTCTAATTGATTTATTCACAATAGGTTTAATATGGAGAACCTAAAGGGTCACACCATAAAAGGAAGAATAATTATTTAAGAAGTTAATGGCATAATCGTAATAATATGTTATGTATATTTAATTTAATCTATGGTGATAGAATAAATTAAATAGCTTAATATTTATTATTTAATATTTTAGAAATATTAAATATAAATTAATAAGAGAGTCTTATTAATATTATTACAATTATTATTATTTTAATTTCTAAAAGAGTTTAGAAATTAATTTAATATAAGTACTCTCATTTATTCCTAATTGGATTAGGAAGGAAAATTAGTTAAAGGAGTTTAATTAATTATCCCTAATAAGATTAGGGAGCTTAATTAATTAAAAGAATTTAATTAATTAAATAAATCTCAATTCCTTAATTGTTAAGGTGTGTTGCCCACATCTATAAATAAGAGGAGTCTTATTATGGGTGGTGTGGTTGTTGACTTTTACGACATAATTCTAATTTGTTGGAGAGTACACCCCCTTTTTCTATACAGATAGGAAAAACTAGGGTTTGAGCCAATACCCCTTCTTCTTGAAAATTCTTTTTCCTTGGTGGATCACCTCTAGAGGCCAAACACTTGGGTGGCTAATGTTGATCAAAGGAAGGAACCAAACCCGGTGGATTCAAGTTGAACGCGAAAAGGATTGGAGGTGAACTTGTACCTGAGGAAGCTCGATCTTCAAGGGTATGATTCTTATTCGTTATCTTTTTTGTTTAATTAATAATTGTGCATAAAAGGTGATCCGGGTATATGGTTTGTAAATTTTAAAACTCTGATTTTTACACATTTCCGCTAATTTATGCAATTTGATTGCGTTCAAGAATATTACAAACCTAACATTAGCTAGTTCATCTCTATTTTGTTTTTGACAATGTATGTGTTATGCGTCATTAAGTGCATAGCTGAATTGGCATCGAGACATGTTTGAGTAGGGTAGAGTCCTTATGTTGTTCGTTAATTCACGCCTTAATAGTGTGCATTCATATCCATGTACGTATCTTCAAGTGCACGCATCATGGATATACAGATTGGGAGTAAAAAGTGTACAATCTGAGGAAGGGCATCACATGCGGCAGCGATGCTAAGCGCCCTAAAAATCAAGAGCTCCATCTCAGTTTAGCAATCCTATTCCCCACTCATGGCATGCATAAGATTCCTTCTACAATGTGCATGTGGCATGGCAAGTAGACTGTCATGCACATCTATTTAAAACCTATCCGTGGCTTAATTGGATTTTCACTTGATATAACAGAAGCGACCCCTTCCTTTCTTCCATAACAACATGCCTCCTCAGCTCCCATATAAACTTCCTACCCACAATTCTCGTTAACTTTAAAATCAAACTCGCAAATTTTCTTGCATAGAAGAAAGCTAGGGTTACTACTTGGGTTGTGAAGCAACTAGTTTGGGGGTCGGGAGTGATTATTCCTTATCCAGCAACTCATCTACATTCTCTCTATCATTAGCACATGGGTCCCAAAAGAGCACGCTCCATCCCCATCTCTTCTTCATCAGAATCTTCCTCTAGTAACCAAGAAGAGGATGTTGTGGACCACAGAAAATTTATCAGTTTGGAAGCTCAGTAAGAGTATTATCGTATTGTGGCCAAATCCTTTGTGAAGGAACGGGGGTTTAAACCTGAAAAGCAAGATGGTCAACTATGGAATATGATACGTGAAAGAGACTGGGTTGGTTTGGCTGCAACTCCTATGCCTATTCCCATGGGGGTTGTGCGCGAGTTCTACGCGAATGCTAAGGAAATGAAAGGAGGGATAACACTGGTTCGAGGAGTGCAAGTGGACTTTCGACCACCAGCAATCAGAGCAGTCTTCAAGATAAACGACGCACCACCGACTGGGTTTGCTAATTGGGTTACAGGTGCACATTTGATGACGGACTTGGACTTAGTGATTTCTGAATTGTGCATTTCTGGGCACCAAATGGAATTATAAGGTAGGGACGATCGAGCCAAAATCTTTCCCAACATCTGCCTTAAATCGATATACCAAGGCATGGAATCTGTTTATCTGCGCCAAATTAATTCCATCAGCTCACGAGCATGAAATAACCACTGAGCGGGGTATCATTTTATGGGGCATTATCAAAGGCAGGTACATTGACGCCGGCCACCTTATTCATCAGAACATGTTGCGTTATTTGCGGGGGAACACGACTGGGAGTATTCCACACGCGTCTGTGGCAGCCATGCTGTGTACACAACAAGAAGTCCCGTGGAATAACGAGCAGCTGCAGAACCCGAGCCATGATATCACGCATGCTACTATTGCCAAATTTAAGGATTGGACGGGTGGTGAACCGCATTCGCGAGGGCTAGGTTTTATTATCCAGCCCACATTTATAGAGCCGCCACCGCAGCCCCCTCAGAACGATAAGGCACATCCCTCGACACGACCCCAAGCACACACTGTTCATGGTGATCGCCAGCTCCGAAGGTTGGAGCAAAAAGTCGATGTCATGTATGATAATTTTGGAACGTTTGCTACGGGACTCACGAGGGCCTTGGCCGAAGCCTTTGCCCAACAAGGAACAATGCTCGAGTGGCCTCGGTTGATGCAAAGAAGTGCTTTTATCCACCACTGATTCACCACCCGAGGGAGGGTGGTACAATGTACCATCATTAGGGGAGTTTTCTTGTACCCTTTACCTTCATTCAATGGGGCATTGAATATTATAAGTTTGGGGGTATTGGGGAGTAGTATAGTAGCATGTAGTTAGTTTTTGCATGTTTAGTTAAAATGTTGCATGATTAGTTTAATAATTTAGTTGTTTTTGGTGTTATTGTTTTATTGATAGAATTTTTTTTTTTTTTAGTAATTCGCATGTCTCACAAAGTTCTTGTTTTATGGAATTTTTTGCCTAGCCAATGATGATGGTGAATTGTGAAGGATTTTTGAATATATGGGATAACATGAACGCAGTTATAATGTTTTACACGATGGAATTCATGTTGCTGTTTAAATGCTTTTGGTTTGCAAGGTTATGTTCACAATCACTTGTAGGCATAAGAGTTATGTGTTGCATTGCTTGTTAGAAAATGTAGTTTTAAAAAGAGAAAAATGTGGAACATGCATGTAGACTTGACAAATATTGACATTCAAACTTTAGGAAAACATGGGTATGCTATGTATATAAAAAAAATGAATAGCAATAACGTGGCTAGTCTTATTTCGGGGCCCTGGCTACTTGAGTAAGTACGCCCAAGGGGATTGTCTCTACACCTAGCACCCTAAGGTCTTTCATGGTCTGGGAGTCATTGTTTGAAATCTCGCTAAGGGGTAGCAGTGTTGCCTAATGGAATAAGGCATTGTACAGTCATGTATAAAAAAAAGAGAGAGAAAAAGAAAGAAAAAATAGCAATAAACACCGCAGGAAAGAGCGAAAATCGCCCTCGTGAGTAGCAATAAAGCAATTAAGCCCATTGCTGAACTTTAGTTTGTTTGGATATGTTGAAACAGTTGCGTTGTATAAGTATACATGATTCTCAATCTAGACTATACTTTTCTATTTCGAGCATGTTAGCATATATATTCTTTGCTTGAATCAAGTTTTGGTGAACATTACACACACACAACATCTCTATAGCATGGTTGAATTATCTGAGTGTATGATGTTATGACCATCGTTTAGTTTAAACTTTTATTCCTGAATCTGGATAATTCGCTGAGGCATTTTGAGCTTAAATTCTGTTTAAGTTGGAATGATGTGAGACTAATTTGCATAGTAGTTTAGCTGCATAGTAGTGCTTTTGCATTTTTCTTTGTTATTTAGCATGCATTGCTTGAGGGCAAGCAATAGTTCAAGTTTGGGGGTATTTGATAAGTGGTTTTATACCTACTTATTGGATATCAATTTACTCAAATTATGCCCATCTCAAGTATATTTCAGTCTGTTTTAGTTGCATTTCATGTTATTTTGCATTGCATGTACTTAAAACTCCTTTTGGCGAAAAAGTGCAGAAAATGGCCTAATTTGGTGGTATTAGAGGGCACGAGGCTAATGGATGCATGAAGCAAGGCACAAGCTGGGATAGGCATGGCGTGATAAATGAGTGGAGCATGGATGGACAAAAGACATTTTAGTAGCAGCAGCAACAATGCAGAACCAAACTAAGGAGTAGAACCGGAATTCACCAACTGTAAGCCTTGCGGCCGCACGACAGGATGAGATTGGAGACGCGCGCCCGCGTGAGCACCCAACCATACAATGTTACCTACTGCAAGTTGTGCGGCCGAGAGCATGACAAGCTTAGAGGACGCACGCCCGCCAGAAGAGGCCTGGCTAGAGTGTAGAACCTTTCACAAGTCGTGACGTCTCGCGATTGAATACAACTGGAGGGGGTAAAGGCCTTGCATGATGCCGATAGGCTGGAGATGATGTGTTTTAGTTTAATTTTTAATTAAAATGATTGTAATTGATTAAAAACGATATCTGACTGGTGTTTACACGTGAGAGAGATTCCAACAAAGAACGAAGCCAAAACTCCATCTTCTCTAATTCTTATTGGGATTCTCCATCATTGTGGATTGATAATATTGTTTTTCTGGATTTATATGAGAATTTGAACGTTGATATTGGTTTACAACCTACAATTGGGTTTGATCATTCTATCCCTCATCTTTCAATTGTTTACTTGATAATTATGCTTAGCGTTGACCCCATAATGGCTTTTGGTTCAGTCATGAACTAAACTCCATTATGGGATTCTAATGGATTTTAATATGTAGTTTGGTTGCATGCTTGATTGCTAGGGCTGTTTTACATATCATATGGGATCTATTATGGTTGTTTTACATGTATGAATGCTTGATCACCATTCGTTTTAGTATTTGCCTGGAATTGACAATGAACATGCGAGTATGGATTGTAGTCATAATAGCATACGTATATGGGGCTGTTGTATATGGCTTGCGTATTTCATGAATGAGATAGACATATACTAATTCACCGTATGAGCTAGAGTAAGGGCTTGTGCTTAAATTCAGTATAATTGCAATTTCACATAGACATATAGTGATTTTGGTTGTATTGATGATTATATGGAGTCTATCATCTGTGGATGCTGTGTAAGTAGGTTATAGTGCATTGAAAAATTGTTATAACTCTGTTAGTGCTCTTGGCTACTTTCCTATGATATGTGAACACTTCTTGCATGATAGTGGTGATTAGATGAAATATTAATTGAAGTTAGGATCCCATTATTTCCAGATTTGATTTATTCCATTAATATTCTTATTTTAGTTTTTATTTGCAATTAGTTTAATTCGCCAATTATAGTCGTTAGTCTAAGCATATGAATATAGTGATTTAATTGAGGCATAGTAGTTTGAATTTGACAACTTTCTCTGTGGGATCGATACTTTACTTACTCTGTATTACTTGTTGACGCATGTATGCTTACATGAGTTAGAGCTCTTTTGTCATAACTGAAAAAGAGGCAACAGTTAACCATAAGGCGATAATAGATTGTCATAGGAAAAGTGTAAACCTTCGGCTTTCTAAGAAAACCAAGGTAGTGTTCTTCGGTAGTAAATCACCGAGACGCTCTTGTTGTCTATCGATGACACAAGCTAGGAAGATGTTGAGAAAAGGGTGTGTAGGTTATCTGTGCCATGTTGTGGATACCCAACGAGTGGGAACATCCTTGGACCAGATACCTATAGTGCAAGAGTTCGTGGATGTATTTCTAGAGGAGTTACCGAGTATTCCACCGGACAGAGAGATTGAGTTTGTAATTGATCTGTTACCGGGTACGGCACCAGTTTTAAGGGCACCATATCGGATCGCACCAGTTGAGATGAAGGAGTTAATGGTTCAATTGCAAGAACTATTAGATAGAAAGTACATCCAACCGAGTGTGTCTCCTTGGGGAGCACTGGTATTGTTTGTAAAGAAAAAGGATGGGGTCGTTAAGGCTTTGTATCAACTATCGAGAGTTGAACAAGTTAACGATTAAGAATAAATACCCGTTTCCCAGGATCAATGATCTATTTGATCAGTTGAAAGGGGTAAAGTATTTTTCTAAGATAGATTTGCGCACAGGGTATCATCAGTTAAAGGTGAGAAAGGAGGATGTACCTAAGACGGCGTTCAGAACTCGTTATGGTCATTACGAGTTTTTGGTAATGTCGTTTGGGTTGACTAATGCGCCAGCCACATTTATGGTTATGATGAACAGAGTGTTCAAACAGTATTTGGACATGTTCGTCGTAGTGTTCATTGATGACATTCTAGTCTATTCAAAGACATCAGAAGATCATGCCAAACATTTAGGGATAGTGTTGGAAACACTAAGGAAGGAAAGGATGTATGCGAAATTCACAAAGTGTGAATTTTGGCTCGAGAGAGTGCCGTTTCTAGGACATGTTATTGATAAAGAAGCCATTTCCGTGGATCCAGAAAAAGTAGAAGCAATTAATGAGTGGGAGCAACAAAAAATGCCAATCGAGGTTCAGAGTTTTCTGGGGTTAGCGGGATACTATAGAAGGTTCATTTCAAACTTTTCTAAAATAGCTACTCCATTGACAAATCTGACAAGAAAGTCGGTAAAATATGTGTGGACTGAAAAATGTGAGAATAGTTTTCAGGAGTTGAAGAAGAGGTTAAGTGAGGCACCTGTATTGTCCTTACCAGACGATACAGGGAACTTTGTAGTATATAGAGATGCTTCGCATAAAGGACTGGGTTGCGTGCTCATGCAGCATGGCAAGGTCATTGCGTATGCGTTACGTCAATTGAAGGATTATGAGAAGGTCTATCCTACTCATGATCTGGAATTGGCAGCTGTAGTTTTTGCCTTGAAGATATGGAGGCATTATCTATATGGTAGGAAGTGTGAGATATACACGGACCACAAAAGTCTGAAATATATCTTCACACAAAAGGAGTTGAACATGAGACAGAGAAGGTGGTTAGAGTTAATAAAAGATTATGACTGTGATATCTTATATCATCCGGGGAAAGTAAATGTAGTAGCCGATGCGCTAAGTAGGAAGGGTAGAGAGAAACTGTCATTGTTAACAACTCAGAATGAGTTGATAACTGCTATGGAAAGAATAGAGTTAGAAGTTAAGTTACCAGAGGAAGCGGTGGAAATGTTATTTTCTATGGAAACCCAACCGACCATAGTGGAACGGGTTAGGGGAGTACAATTAAGCAACGAGGAATGCAAGCAGATGAAGAAGAGGATAGAAGATGAAGATAAGACTAAGTATAACCTCGATAAGGAAGGACTACTTCGTTTTGAAGGAAGAATTTGGGTTCTAAAGGATTCTGAATTAATGGAAGAAATAATGATGGAGGCTCATAGTTCGAGGTACTCGATACATCCTGGTAGTACGAAGATGTATCAAGACCTTCGTCAGAACTTTTGGTGGCCGAACATGAAAAGGGAGATAACAGAATATGTTAGTAGGTGTTTAACTTGTCAAAAAGTTAAGGATAAACACCAACGACCTAGCGGGTTGTTGCAACCGTTAGAAATTCTAGAGTGGAAATGGGAGCACATCACAATGGACTTTGTGGTGGGACTTCCAACAATAAGAAAAGGATACGATGCTATTTGGGTGATAGTGGATCGATTGACGAAATCGGCTCATTTTCTACCAATAGGAGTTAGGTATAACCTAGATCAGTTAGCTAAGCTGTATGTTAAGGAAATTATTTCCAGACATGGAGTACCTGTTTCGATTGTGTCAGATGGTGATCCACGATTCACATCGAACTTTTGGAGGAGTTTGCAAGAACAAATGGGAACGCATTTAAGATTGAGTATGGTGTATCATCCTCGGACGGTTGGTCAGAGTGAACAGACAATTCAAACGCTAGAAGATATGTTAAGATTTTGTGTTATGGATTTCAAAGGGAGTTGGGACGAATATCTACCGTTGGTAGAATTTTCGTTCAATAATAGTTTTCACGCTAGTATAGGCATGCCGCCTTACGAAGCGTTGTATGGAAGGAAGTTTGAACTCCATTGTGTTGGGATGAGGTGGGTGAACGTCGGATGTTGGGACTCGAGATGGTACAAATAAGCGGCGAGATATGGTGAAGATATCGTGCTTTCGATTAAAGTGCGGTCCAAGATAAAGCGGAAGAAGTATGCAGATCCTCACAAAGAAAAGAGAGAATCGATGTAGGATCTTTTGTCTTTCTGAAAGTATCGCCTTGGAAGGGGAAGATATGTTTTGGAAAGAAAGGGAAGTTAAGTCCAAGGTTTGTAGGACCTTTTGAGATTTTAAGAAGGGTAGGAGAGGTGGCTTATGAAGTAGCCTTACCTCCAGAAATGGAACGCATTCATAATGTGTTTCATGTGTCTGTGTTGCGTCCTTATAAACCAAACTATAAAAACATAATAGAGTATGAATCTATCCAGATAGAGAAAGATTTATCATATGAGGAACTTCCAATTCAAATAATTGATATGAAGGAACAAGTATTAAGAAATAAGGTAATACCTTCAGTGAAGGTGTTATGGAGAAACCACAATGCTGAAGATGCAACGTGGGAACTCGAGAGTAAAATGAAGGAAGATTTTCCTCATTTGTTCATGTAATTATAAGCTAGATTCAGGGGACAGAATCCTTATAAGGGGGAGAGAATGTAACGCCAGAGAAAATCAGATTTTTATGACAATTAAATTTTTATTTGATTATGTGAATTAAATGAATTTAATTGATTTATTTTGTGAGTAAGTTATGTGAAGGTCGTTCTATGACCTAGAATGTGCTAATGTGGTTAGTAATCTGGCTATGTGCTAGAATTAATTGTTTAGAATTTCCAAGACGAAAATAAATTTTTCTGAGAAATTTCTGTAAAAACACTATTCATCCGTTTATGTTCGGAGAATTATTTTGAAATTCCGAGAAACACGTAATGATAGAATATTAAGATGAGATGAAATATCTGATAATATTTTATTTATGGAAAATGAAGTTTTCGCCTGCAGACTTAAAACCTAAGGGTTGAGTAGATTGATTTCCGAGAAGGAAATGAAACGCATAGAAGGAATTGCGTTATTGTTAATGTGTGTATTATACTAGTATGATACTATTTAGTATCTATGTATAATACAACGAGTTAATACGAAGTACAATACGATTATCATACGAGTATTATACGGAGAGAATACGTGAATTATACGTATGTAATACGATTAGTATTATGTAATTAAGTTAAGACTTAATGTTTATTCATTTGGGTTGAATTATGTTTAGTCCAATCAATTGAATGAGCAAGCCCAAGGGATTAATGTGTTAAGCCCAAGTCAAGGCCCAATATTAGATTGGTTAAGCCCAATACAAGAAAACTGAACCGTGGATCGAACCGGTGGGTCACCGAAAGGGTAAAACCCATGGGGATGACCCATGGGCAAGGTGGGCCGGCCACTTGGTGTGCAAGGCAAGATAATCACTTGGTCACCAAGTATTTTTACTTGGTGACAAAGTGTTGAATAGTAAGGAGGTGGGACATTTGACCAAAAAGCCCTTCCTTTTGTTTTCCTATAAATAGGAAGCCTATGTTGGCCATTTGGTGTTTTTCCAAGACTCAACCAACATATTTGAGAGAGAAAAGGAGCTAGAATTAAACCATTCTTCTACCTTGAAGCTTTTTCATTAGAAGTTTATCAAGAACACAAAGATCGTTAAGGTAATATTCCTAAATAGTAGTTCCATCTCTTTTGGTTTTCTTTTAGTATGAAAAATCATAAATGGATGGTGTATGTCTAGTATGGTGGAGTAAGGATGACTTATCATAGATTCAATCTCTATAAGTCATGAAATCATAAGGTTTGATATAGGTTAAAATCATGAAAATATTGATTGTTGAGATTGATTGTTGATAAACAATTGAACTCCATCAATACGTAAATATGTGCATCTTGTTTGGCTAGGATGTAGATATGAATTCCATGGAGTATTCCATGTGATTTGGCTTAGAGAATGTTAGTAACGAAGTTATGGCGAATTTCACGGAAATTGACATTAAACATCGAAAACGTTAAAATTCCGGATTAGTAGTCGAAAGTTGCCGTGAGACTTGGAAATGTTGTTTTCAATGTCAACACGTGAGATAGGGTATTTAAGAGTTGTGGACTTAAGAATCTTCGGATTCCAACATAAAACGAAGAAAACGAGCATTGAACGCTCATTAACATTTACGAACGCTTAAAAAATGAACTCAATAGTGAATTTTGAGTTAACGAATTCGAAAGTGTCGAATTCTTATATGAATACGTAGAGTATGTCATTTATGACGTGTAGGCTTTTGAACGAACCAAATCGTACTTATAACGAAGAAGTTATGGCTCCGAGAATCTCACCAAATTTTTATCTGTTAGAGAAAATCTGGTACTGAGGTCTGGTGTGACGCCCCCAAATCTGGGTCTCTTCCAACCCGATAGATGGTGCTACACGGTACTACCATTCATTCATTCATTCAATTGAATAGTCTCAAAAGGACTAATATAACTTCTATATATCCAAAATAATATTACATTTCCCAGGTTCTTTGTAACCCATTCGTTTGTTCTTATCATAATATTTAATATATTACAGACATTCAACTATTCTATTACATAAGAAATCTAAGGGTTCGTCTTCGCCTTGCCCTTGTCCTTGCCCGAGCCTCCGGTCCGCTCGATCTTAGCTGTGTTCATATGGTTCAAGCAAGAGTGAGCATGACTAGCTCAGCAAGTACTACAATTCTAATAAACAACATGCTTGAAACATATAACTTATATATCTTCAGTAACTGAACAATAGTTACGAAGTACTATCGATAATTCAAAATAGCACTTCTTTTTAGTCAAAACGTTTTCCAACAACAATATTCAGTAGAATATCAACTAAGGCTCAAGACTATGAGCAGTTCTTAATTTCTTTTAAAAAAGACAACCCGACAATAAGTCCGTAAGTCCGGCATAGCTTACGAGCACTTCTGGGTGATCTGCCCATAGTGTAAGACCCCAAATTATTAATAAATGAAATTTATTTCCTCTATTTTTTATTTTGAAATAGTAAGGGTTGATTTGATTAATGTGGATAGTTATGGGTAAAATACGCGTTGTTGAACAGTAGCACACGGTATTGCACCAATTATTGATTCTTACGTAAGAAGGCACTACTCAATAATTGTTACAGTAATTCTCTATTCAAGATTTTATTTTATTGATTCAATAATTGCTGCATTGATATTTTATATTACTGTTGTTTGAATAAATTGTCATTACACAGTATTTTCTATTATCGAAGCAATAATTCATATTATCTGAATAATATTATTAGATAACATTATCGGCAATGTCTAGAAAGTTACATCTAAGGAGAGGTTTGGTCACCTAAATCTTGCTTAGTAAGGAGAAATTCTTATTGGAAAGCCCCTCTTTCCTAGAACTACTGGTCACAAGATTGTGATTACGTAATATGATTTGTGAATAATTAATTATTGATTTATATGATGAGGAAAATATTAATTTTATGTGGATATAGATGGAGAAAATTTTTAATGTGACAATTGTTGAAAATTAATATTTTATCTTTTTACGATAAAATAATTCATTTAAATATATTATTTTAATAATATATTAACGGTGATATTTTTATAATGAATGTGGGATATATGAGTATATGAGGAGGAAGAGTATTTTGTGGCATTAAATGTTTAACACATATTTTGTGTGTTGGTGGACACAATTATCGGTGAAATTTGATTATAGCTTTGTAAAATTGCCCGTTTGTGGATTCGGTTAATTTACATTTTGGAATTTGGAAAAACTTCCTTCTGCAAAGTTGTAGATAATGGAATTTCCTATGGAAAGTCGTGAGTTTCAAATTTTTCTGATAAAAGAGCTATTTATTATGAATTATTGAAGTTTCAAAGTTATGAAATAATTGATTTTTGGAAGTTTTAATTGTTTTAATTAACAAAAACGTTTTTTAGATGTATGAGCCTCATTTTACATGTGTTAGGTTGCTGATTTCAGATTCTCAAAGGTTGGCATAGACAAATTTTTATAAATATATTATTATATTAAATTTTATGCTTTGGTGTTCTAAGCATTTTCCTATAAATAGGGTGCTTAGGTTAGAATTAAAATCACACGAAACTCCAAGTTTTTCTCTCTATATTATCAAGCGTATTCTTGTGAGTATTTTGAGTATACTTTGAGTATTATTGCTATACTGATGCAAGTTCAAGTCATAGCCTATATCCGGTGTTTCAACTAGAAGTACTGCTTTTCGAGGTAAGGGATGTTATTTTCTTCTCAAATGATATTATTTCTTCAATATCATTATCTTTGAAATATTAGTTGGAATTTTTATCAAATTTGGAACTTTTTCATATCTGAGTTACTATTCATGAGTTACTATTCACGAGTTACTATTCATGAGTTACTATTCACGATTACTATTCATGTGAGTACTAGTCGAGGTATGGAATGAAGGTTTAGAGAGAGTTGTTTAGTAGTCCTCACCATTTTGTAAAATAATGTATAAATAATTGTGATGAGGATTTATTTGGGTATGTATATTGTGCAGAAGACAATAATTGTATTTAAACTCATGATATATATATGTTGTCGTATTTTGCACGACAAATGTATTAATAAAGTTGTAGTTATTTCTGTACCATGTATTTGGCGACTCAAGAATGGGTTGGATGGAATGGACCTATTTTGGGGGCGTCACGGTTGGTATCAGAGCTTAGGGATATGATCTCTGGCGGAGATCAGGGAATAGAACTAGGAGGGGAGAGACGAGTAAATCCTTTGCTAGTGTGTCCTACCTAAGCTTATTTGTTAGTTAGTTCAGTATATAGGGATATTATGTGATATATTGATTTTCTTAATTAACCCTTGTTTTATGACAGTATTTGAGAATGTCGAATGAGAATATTAATGATGGAGTAAATGAGACCAAGTGGAGATGCTGTATTTACCAACGAGGAGAACGTGCAACAGTGGCAATGTACCTCTGTGAACAACACCACCGAGCGAGATGATGAGCGAGGGATGTTTAGAAGCTTTTTGCGATTCATGCAAAATCGCACGAGGAGACTCGTGTTCAAAATACGGGGAGGAAATGATAGCAATTCACGGGTGGTCACAAAAGCGGTTCAAAGAGTTGGGACCACGAACTGGGAAAGCGGATCCGATCATGGCGGAAACATGGGTCAAGCAAATTACCAAGATATTCGATGTCTTGGGATACGGAGGAACGAAGGTTCCATTCGCAACCTTTATGTTAAAGTGGTGAGGCAGACATCTTGGGAATCGTGAACGTACCCATCCAAATTGCATTTCGTATATGTCATGGGAGACGTTTGAAAGCAGTTCAATGACAAGTACTTCCACGAAAGTATTCGTCTATATGAAGGAAGTGGAGTTTATTAGACCGGAGCGAGAATAACATGGCGGTGTCCCAAAGACGAGGCGAAGTTCAGCGGAGTTATCGAGTTTGCACCTCATTTGGTGGAGAATTAGGAACGTTATGACGCGGATGTTTCGAGAGGTTTGAAACCCGGCATACGTCAATATCTCATTTCTCATAAATTTTCTCTATTTAGATGTTGTCAGCAGGGCTCGGTTGTTAGAAGCGAGATAACGAGTACGTTCAACTGAGGACCATAACCGAGGATCATCTCAAGATAGCGAGTCATCGAATAATGATAACGGTGGAGAAAGAAGAATACGGACAAAGGCGATAACCACTACTGGTGGTAATCGTGGCCATGAAAATAGAAGAAGCGAGTCGGGAGGAGATTTTAAAAGAGGAGATTCAACAACGACCATGTGAAGACGTCGGTGAGAGTAATGGCGGTTCCAAGGAGGAGAAAGACCACCGGTCGTATGTCACAAATCAGGGAAAGAGGGACATATCACCCCAAACCGCCCACAACAGTTTAAGGTATGCTATAATTGTGGAAAAGAAGGACATATCGCTTCGAGATTATGCGAAGATCGAAACCAGATCCATGAGGAATGGTGACTCAAAAGGATGTCCCAGAAAAGTCAAAGTCAACGATTCATGGAAAAGCGTTTGTCGTGACCGGTCAAAATGTGAGGAACCCAAACGAAGTTAGCACGGGTTAGTTAATTATAAATTCTTGCGAAGTTTATACCTTACTAGATACTGGTTCTACCCATTCTTTTATCTCTCTTGCTTGCGCTCAACGTTTGAACTTGACTACTGGAGAAATTAGAATTTGACCTATTTATGGAGACTCAGTTGGGAGAAACTTTCATTACATCCGTTGTTTAGAAATCTTGCTTGATTCAGTTGGCACTATCACATTACACGTTAACCTTATTTCTATAGAGATATTTGCTTTTGATGTGATTTTAAGGTTAACTACTCATTATGCCGAAATTGATTACTTTCGCAAGAGGTTGTTAGTTTTCATATTCCTAAGCAACTCCGTTATTCAATTCAAGCAATCAAACCATTGTAGTCAAACATTTTCATATCAAGCCATGAAGTCATTCGTTTATTACGGATGTCAAGTTTTCTTAGTCCATGTTATGGATTTGAATAAAGACACGCGATTTGAATAATATTCCGTTGTTATTGATTTTTCCCGACGTATTCTGAAGAATTTCTTGGTTACTCCCAAAGGCGATATTAAATTTTGTATCGACTTTGAACCTTGTACAAAACTCATTTCTAAAATCTCATATCGAATGGCTCTATTGAACTTCGTGAGTTAAAAATTCAACTATAGAATTTGGTACTGAAGCCTTTATCCGGTGACTTCCTTTATAGAAATGCACCGCCGCGGACTCTCCGTAGGGGACACCATATTCGATGCGATAGTAAAGCGATAGGTGTCATTGTAACGTGCTTATCAAGGTTGGGATATGAGTCACAGTTGAGAATAACCTAAGTCGGTAATCGAAATCGTAGCTTTACAGGCTTAGTTGGTTATTATCGGAGATTCGTTGAAGGATATTCTCGAATCGCTATTCCATTAACTTATGACTAACTCGTAGAGATACAAAATTGAATGGAGCAAGGAATGTGGGAAGAGCTTTGAAGAACTCAAGAGAAGACTCATTTCAGCACATGTTCTGACCATGCCATCCTGGAAAAGCGAACGTGGTAGCTGACGTGTTGAGTAGAAGATCGTATATAAGTTCGAGTACGATATTGTCAAAGACTCATTTCGTATAATTTATAAATAATAGAGATGGAGATGAAAACTCTAGGTACCCACGTGATGATATACGAGTATAATCAACTTTAATCGATAAAGTTAAAGTTGTTCAAGCTACACACCGGAGCTGATGAATTTGAAGAAGGAGGTGCAAGAAGTTGTTATTTCAAAAGCGAGAATCGGTGAGGTGAGGAAAGCTCAAACCTTTGATTTATTAATCCATTTGAAATTCTCGATCGAATAGGAACTGTGGCCTATAGACTCGTTTTACCCCCAAGTATGACGCGTGTTCATAACGTTTTTCACGTATCGATGTTACGTGAATATGTGGACGACCCGAACTACGTCATTGAGTTAGAACCAGACGAGATAGCCGAAGACTTAACGTACGAGGAGGTACCTGTCAAGATCTTGGATAGGAAAGAACATGTCCTATGTACCGAGGTTATACCACAAGTTAAAGTTTTGTAGAGAAACCATGCTATTGAGGAAATGACCTGGGAGTTGGAAACGGAAATGAAAGCGAGGTATTCTCATCTTTTCGAAACACCAGGTACGTACGTCAATTTCGAGGACGAAATTTCATAAGGAGGGGAGGTTGTAAGACCCCAAATTATTAATAAATGAAATTTATTTCCTCTATTTTTTATTTTGAAATAGTAAGGGTTAATTTGATTAATGTGGACAGTTATGGGTAAAATACGCGTTGTTGAACAGTAGCACACGGTATTGCACCAATTATTGATTCTTACGTAAGAAGGCACTACTCAATAATTGTTACAGTAATTACTATTCAGTATTTTATTTTATTGATTCAATAATTCTCACGATTGATATTTTATATTCTTGTTGTTTCAATAAATTGTCATTACACAAAGATTTTTCATTATCGAAGCAATAATTCATATTATCCGAATAATATGATTAGATAACATTATTGGCAATGTCTAGAAAGTTACATCTAAGGAGAGGTTTGGTCACCTAATTGTGCGAAGAAGGAGAAATTCTTATTGGAAAGCCCCTCTTTCCAGGAGAACTACCTGGTTGCCAAAGATCTTGTGATTCTCGTAATATGATTTGTGAATAATTAATTATTGATTTATATGATGAGGAAAATATTGATTTTATGTGGATATAGATGGAGAAAATTTTTAATGTGACAATTGTTGAAAATTAATATTTTATCTTTTTCTCGATAAAATAATTCATTTAAATATATTATTTTAATTATATTTACTTGGTGATATTTTTATAATGAATGTGGGATATATGAGTATATGAGGAGGAAGAGTATTTTTGTGGCATTAAATGTTTAACACATATTTTGTGTGTTGGTGGACATAATTATTAATAGAAATTTGATTATATTTTTGTAAAATTGCCGGTTTGTGGATTTCGGTTAATTTCTATTTGGAATTTGGAAAGACTTCCTTCTGCAAAGTTGTAGATAATGGAATTTCCTATGGAAAATCGCGAGTTTCAAATTTTTACGATAAAAGAGCTATTTATTATGAATTATTGAAGTTTCAAAGTTCAAATAATTGATTTTTGGAAGTTTTAATTGTTTTAATTAACAAAAACGTTTTTTAGATGTATGAGCCTCATTTTACATGTGTTAGGTTCTTGATTTCAGATTCTCAAAGGTTGGCGTAGACAAATTTTTATAAATATATTATTATATTAAATTTTTCGCTTTGGTGTTCTAAGCATTTTTCTATAAATAGGGTGCTTAGGTTAGAATTAAAAAATCACACCAGAAACTGAAGTTTTCTCTCTCTATATTATCGAGCGTATTCTTGTGAGTATTTTGAGTATACTTTGAGTATTGCTATATGGTGCAAGTTCAAGTCATAGCCTATATTCGGTGTTTCAACTAAATCTTGTCTTTCGAGGTAAGGGATGTTATTTTCTTCTCAAATGATATTATTTCTTCAATATCATTATCTTTGAAATATTGGTTGGAACTTTTATCAAATTTGGAACTTTTTCATGTAGGGGTTACTATTCATGAGTTCTTATTCACGAGTTACTATTCATGAGTTACTATTCACGAAGTTCTTATTCATGAGTACTATTCACGAAGCGTGAAGATGTTTTTTTGTGAAATTTCTATCTTTTGGTATCGAGTTACTATTCACGTATACACAAGACTATTCACGAATACTAAGACTATTCAATCGAAAAATGAAATTTCTTCTTTTTGTCCAAAATATCTATTATGGATACTAGCTTTGATTGTATCCATGTTTTGATCATTCTTGAATTTTACTCCACTCGATTACTTTTGAAGTATTTTTGAACTTGGATTGTTTAAAATACTAATCCTTAATATTTGTTCTTTTGTTTCACTAGATTCGTTTTCTTTGAAATATTTTTCATCATCCTCTCATCCTAAATGATGATATTATGAATATCTTTGCTTTTGTAGTGCAAAGATGAATGATTTCTTGATGAATATCTTTTGGCCCGTAGTGCAAAGATGAGCAGTGTTAAGATGAACATGACTCATCGATTAATATCTTTGGCCCGTGAGTGCAAAGATGAATAGGTGTTTAGATGAACATGATTAATCGATGAATATCTTTGGCTTCAGTGAAAAAGATGAATGTTTGATTCCAGATATATATTGATTGATGTTACAAGGATAAAATATTGACGATGAACTTTTAAATTCATATATAGAAGATAGTAGTTTGCATTCTCTACTTAACTCTTCTAATGAATTGTTGTTTCACGCTGAGTTGTTGATTTAAAAGCGGTTGTCTATTGTATTCTATTAGATTTTTCCTGTTGAAGACTAACGATAATTTGTTGTATATTATCTTAGTCATAATATTCTTTACTGGGCTAGTTGAGCTCACCCTTTTCCTTGTTGTTCCATTTTTCTTCTCAGGAGGCGAGAATGTAGTGAGTACTAGTCGGGGTATGGAATGAAGGTTCTAGAGAGAGTTGTTTAGTAGTCCTCACTATTTTTATAAATTAATGTATAAATAATTGTGATGAGGATTTATTTGGGTATGTATATTGTCTAAGAGACAATAATTGTATTTAAACTCGCAGTATGTATGTTGTCGTATTTTGCACGACAAATGTATTAATAAAGTTGTAGTTATTTCTGTACCATGTATTTGGCGACTCAGAATGGGTTGGATGGAATGGACCTATTTTGGGGGCGTCACACATAGTACTCTATGTTGATCAACATTACATTCATTAAACGTGTATACGTTTAAGTTGTGGCAACCTCATGTGCCTGTCGTTAAACGACAAAAACATTTTAGCATACTAGGTCTTCGATTGAAAACCATACCAATATAACTCGGTAAACATTAATCATGCTTGACAAAATCATAATATAAGTCTAGCCGAAAGAATTGGCTTTAGACTTCATCGTTAAATCTTCATGCGAAAGAATACATGAATTACAAAGCTTGTCCAGACTGAACTGGAACAAGGGTTAGAATACTTGCCTTCAGCGTCTGCTTACTAATTAACACATGTACATTTTAAGTCTCTACGTTTCTACAATACATGATCATATAATGTACCACATTAGGTTATATATAATCAAGTATGTATACTATTATATCTTACCCTTCATCTCAATGTAAATACTGACTTAGATCTACTATTATGGGTTTTCGGCTTTCATTACGTCATTCACATTTTGTTCATCTTCATTTGATTATTAACTCTTAATCATCATACGCAAGTGTCTAACAATGTCCTAAAAATTTCATGTTTATGCCTTAGTTCATTACTATAAAGTTCCCTTTCATTCTGTACTTGTAATTATTCTTTATTGTCCATTGCCTAGGGTTGGCACTGCGGCGCCACCCATTACTCTTCATCTCGCGCTGTGGCGCGAGTTAGCAGTACCTGGCATCCAGACATAGCGTTGCGGCGCCACACTTTGTTCTTTATCTCGTACATGCAACATGAGTTAGAAGTGTGTGCTCAGACATCGTTATGCAAGACTACTACGGCACGCATTTCATTTGGCCTTGGGTTGGTAAGGCCTTGCAGCAACTCGACTCTCTGCCTCGCATAATTTGCAAAGTTTAAAAATTTCACGAAACTCCCGGACTCATAACTTCTTCGTTATAAGTCTGAATTGGCTCATTCAAAAGCCTACGGTTCACAAATTACATCCTCTATGCGGTCATGCAAGAATTTTATCTATTTAACTTCGTTTGTTAAAATTTCACCTATGAGTTCATTTTTAACTAAAACGATAAACGTCCGTGAACGTTCAACGCTCGTTTCTCCGTTTTAAGTCAGAATTCAATCATTTTTTAGTCCGCAACTCTATAATGCCAAATATGACTTGTCTCCATCGAAAACCAATGTTTCCGACTTCAAACACAAAATACGACTTCCATTCCGAGAATTTCACGAATTTGACGATAATCGTCTAATCGTGTGAATTCTGGAAAAACTACATTCTTAATGATTCTAAATGGATTTCAACCAATATATGAACATCACAAGTTACTTATTACACCAACTTATCATCAAATTAGGTTTTGACTTATTCTCATAAGTTAATGACTTAATCAACTTATGAACTACAAATTCTCATGCTTATGACTTACCATGGGCATAAGTCCCTCAATCAATGTTCTCATACTATATTCAACATACTAAAATCATATGACAAACATATGACAAGTTCTTCAAGATTCTAACAACTTATTAGAGTTCAAGTTGCTTATTCAACTTATTAAAGCTTTAAGTTCATTCCTTAATAACTTATAACATGTTCTTAACAACCAATCCCCCTTCTCTATCAATCCTATCATAGAAGAGATAAAGATAAAAAGTATGAGTCTTACCCTTGAAGACTATGACTTCAATTCACTTTGGAAAATCTAGCAAAAGTTGAAGTGGCTTATAAATGTTTAAGTGGCTTATTCTCTCTACCAAATAAGTTGCTTATCTTTGAGAGGAAAGTGTTGGATGAAATAACAACCAATAAATGAAATAAGGCTTGGTATTTATAGGCAACCAAAAGCTAGGGTAAAATGGTCAAAACACCATCCCACCCTCCTTACTATTCATTCCTTGTCTAGCACATCACTTGGTCACCACACAATTTGATTGCCCATCAAGTCTACCCATTTCATACTTGGTTTACCCCATGGATCATGGCTTACTAATTGGGCTTTGTTAATTAATCTAGCTAATTCCTTATTGGGCTTATGCTACCATAGTTTGGACTCATGATCTATCAAACACTTGGGCTTGAGTATCACATTCTATTTGACTTCTATCACTAAGCTAATAATCCTACAAGTCCATTACATTTAATTAACAACTTAACATATATACACCACGTATAATTCTCGAATGCTAGCTCGTATATTAATTCGTAATATACGTTATCTCATTCTCCATACATAATAGTACAATACGTCATATTATACTTACATTCATTACCTTCATATATTGAATACACATTATATGATCACAACTTTCATCCTTTAACGCTTAATAAACCTTACGTTCCCAAATTAAGTCCGCATGTGAAATATTACGTTTTCCATACTTGGATTATTATTACATAATCCATCTCACCTTGATATTATAACGTTACGTATTTCTCGAAACTTCAAGAATAATTCCCGAGCAGAAATCGATGAATAGTGTTTTTTGGAAAATTTCTCAGAAAGCTTTTATTTTCGTCTTAGAAATTCAAACACTTTAATTCTCCCACGTAGTTAAAATACTATGACGTTTCGGGGTTTCTAAGTTATAGAACGACATTCACTTTACGAATACATAATAATAATAAATAATATTATTTTATTCATTATTAAAAGTATTTACAAAAGGTTCGATTTTCTGGGGCGTTACATTCTCTCCCCCTTACAAGGATTCTGTCCCCAGAATCTCGCTATATAACAAAAAAAATTACACAAATAATTGAGGGTAATTCTTTTTCATCATTTCTTCTAACTCCTTCGTTGCTTCTTCTGCATCGTGGTTCTTCCATATCACCTTCACGGAAGGTATGACTTTATTCCGCAGAACTTGTTCTTTTCTATCAACAATTTGAATCAGCGTTTCCTCATACGTTAAGTCCTTCTCGATATGAATAGGCTCATATTCTATCACGTGCTTATAATCTGGCTTATAAGGACTTAATACGGATACGTGAAATAAATTATGTATTCGTTCTAGGTCTGGAGGTAAGGCTATCATATAAGCTACCTCACCTACCCTTTTTAATACCTCAAAAGGTCCTATAAACCTCGGACTTAACTTTCCCTTCTTCCCAAAATGTATCTTTCCTTTCTAGGGAGATACTTTTAGGAATACGTACGAACCTACTTCATACTCCCGATTCTCTCTATGCGGATCTGAAAACTTCTTCTGTTTGTCTTGAGCTGCTAGAAGACGCATTTGTATCTTCTTGACAATGTCCTCTGTCTATTGCACCAATTCTGGTCCCAACATTCGGCGTTCTCCTACCACATCCCAATACAGTGGCGTTCTGCATTTCCTCCCATACAAAGCTTTGTAAGGCGGCATACCTATGCTTGCATGATAACTATTGTTATACGCAAACTCCACTAATGGTAGATGATCATCAACTACCCTTGACATCCATGACGCAAGATCTCAGCATATCTTCTAATGTCTGAATTGTCCTCTCTCTCTGTCCATCCGTTTATGGATGATACGCTGTACTCAAATTCAACTGCGTTCCCAACTGCTCTTGTAGACTTCTCCAAAAGTTCAACGTGAATCGTGGATCACGATCTGACACAATCGATACAGGTATTCCATGTCTGGAGATTATTTCCTTAATATAGAGTCTAGCTAACTGGTCTAAGTTATACTTAACCCTAATTGGTAAAAAGTGAGCTGACTTCGTCAATCGGTCTACTATTACCCAGATCGCATCATACCCCTTCTAAGTAGTCGAAAGTCCTACCACAAAATCCATCGTGATATTCTCCCATCTCCACTCCGGAATTTCTAATGACTGTAGCAAGCCACTTGGTCGTTGATGTTTGGCCTTAACTCTCTGATAAGTCAAGCACCTACTCACGTACTCTGCTATTTCTCTCTTCATGTTCGGCCACCAGAAACTCTATCGAAGATTTTGATACATCTTAGGGCTACCAGGATGAATCGAAAACCTTGAACTATGAGCCTCTTGTAGAACCTGCTCCTTTAATTCCGTCTCATTCGGAACCCAAATTCTTCCTTCAAATCTTAATAATCCCTCATTATCAAGACTGTACTTAATATCTTTTTCATTGGCCAGCCGCTCCTTCATCCGGTCACACTCATTAGTTTTGAGTTGTACCTCCTTAACTCTTTCTACAATGGTCGATTGCATCTCCGTCACAAATAGAATTTATCCTGCTTCACTTGGCAGCTTCACTTCCAAATCCATCCTAGCCATCTCTGCTATCAACTCAGTTTGAGCCATTAACAAAGATAACTTTTCTCGACCCTTCCTACTTAAGGCGTCGGCAACTACATTGGCTTTTCCAGGGTGATACAGGATTTCACAGTAGTAATCCTTTATCAACTCCAGCCATCTCCTCTGCCTCATATTCAACTCCTTCTGTGTGAAGATTTATTTTAGACTTTTGTGGTCCGTGTATATCTCACATTTTTCTCCATAAAGATAATGTCTCCATATCTTTAGAGCAAAAACTATCTGCGGCCATTCCGGATCACGAGTAGGGTAAACTTTCTCATAATCCTTCAACTGCCTAGATGCATACGCAATGACCTTGCCATGCTGCATGAGCACGCAACCAAGTCCTCTATGCGAAGCATCGCTATAAACTACAAAATTTCTTGTGTCATCAAGCAATGACAAAACAGGCACTTCACTCAACCTCTTCTTCAGTTCTTGAAAACTTTCCTCGCACTTGTCAGTCCATGCGTATTTCACCGTCTTCCTCGTCAAGTTCGTCAACGGAGTAGCTATCATTGAAAAATCTTGGATGAATCTCCAATAATAACCCGCTAACCCTAAGAAATTCCACTCCTCAGTCGGTGTTTTAGGTTGTTCCCAATTCATCACGGCTTCCACCTTCGCTGGATCTACTGAAATTCCCTCATGGTCAATGACATGACCTAAAAACTGCACCTTCTCTAACCAAAATTCACACTTCGTGAACTTTGCATACAACTTCTCCTTCCTAAGTGTCTCCAATACTAATCTTAGGTGTTCAACATGATCTTCTGGCGTCTTAGAATAGAATAGAATATCATCTATAAACACCACGACGAACTTGTCCAAATATTGTTTGAACACTCTGTTCATCATATCCATGAATGCAGCTGGTGCATTTGTCAACCCAAACGACATCACCAGAAACTCGTAATGACCATAATGAGTTCTGAATGCTGTCTTTGGTGCATCCTCCTTCCTAACCTTCAACTGATGATACCCCGTTCTTAAATCTATTTTAAAAAAATACTTAGCCCCTTTCAACTGATCAAAGAGATCATCGATCCTGGGCAATGGGTATTTATTCTTTATCGTTAACTTGTTCAACTCTCGATAGTCGATACATAGTCTTAACGATCCGTCCTTCTTTTTAACAAACAGTACCGATGCTCCCCACGGTGAAACACTCAGTTGAATGTACTTCTGGTCTAACAGTTCTTACAACTGCACTATCAACTCCTTCATCTCCACTGGTGCCATAGGATACGGTGCCCTGGAAACTGGTGCCGCTCCTGGCACAATGTCTATCACAAACTCGGTCTCCCTATCTGGCGGAAGACCCGACAATTCACTCGGAAATACATCAGAAAATTCTCTCACTATAGGTATTTGTTCCATGGTTGCTACCACTCTCTGGGTATCAACAACATGGCACAGGTAACCTACACATCCCTTTCTCAGAAATTTCCTAGTTTGTGTCATGGTTAGACAACACGAACGTTCCGACGATCTATTACCGTAAAATACTACCCGAGGTTGTTCTAACGTCTTAATGCTCACACATTTCTTTTGACAATCTATAATTGCCCCATGGTTTACTAACCAATCTATTCCGAGAATTACATCGAATTCTCCTAACTTTATCGGTAATTTACAACCCTGTATATATACACAACAACTCTTATGAACATCTTCCACAGGAATTATCTCTTCGTTCGCTACCTTAATATTTAAAGGTATAGGTAAATTTTTGGGAAGTAATCCTAATCGTCTAGCAAAATCGCACGCTATAAACGAACAAGTAGTACCCGAATCGGAATAATACATGCGATGACATCCCCTGATGCTACTGCATCTTGGTCTGTCATGTTAAAGGTACGACCCATCGGCCTACCCGGCTATGCTGGACCCCCAATAGCTAACTTACCGCTATTAGTGCCCCGGTTCCCGTCCATCCCCTTCTTCGGGCAGTTCTTTGCCATGTAGTCAGTTGACCCACACACAAAACATCCATGGTTCTTCTTCAGACTCAGACAATTAGGCGCAATATGCCCCTCCTGTCCACAGTTGTAATAGACGACCTTCCCCTTGAGACAGAATCCTAAGTGAGTCTTCCCACAGGTCTTGCAGGCCTCCATTCTTCTCTTCGGGTCTCCTTGCTTCACTCTGGTATTCCCATAGCTAAATACCTTCCTCTTCTGACCCTCTCCACTACCACTGGCTCCCTCAATCTTTACTCTCCTGTCTACTTTAACCTTGCTCTTCTTGTCCTTGTGGTATTGACTTAAAGCTTCACTACCACCCTCGGCGATTATCGCCTTCTCTAAAACGGTCCCAAAAGAAATACTTTAGAACACCGATATGCGGTTATAGAGCCAGGGTTTCAAGCCCTGCTCAAACCATCGCGCCTTCCTCACCTCAGTATCCACTTGATGTGGAGCGAACCTTGCCAGTTCATTGAACTTGGCGGCGTATTGGGGAACCGTCATGTCCCCTTATTTCAACTCAAGAAACCGCATCTCCATCCTTCCCTGCATGCTCGTGGGAAAGTAGTTCTCAAAGAATATCTCCTAGACCCTCTCCCACGTCAAATTCGTTATCCCAACCCTAGCCTGATTGGCTTCCCACCAAAGGTTGGCCTCTCCCTTTATCATATAGGTCACAAAGGCAACCTTTTGGGCCTCATCAACATTTACTATTACAAATACCTTCTCTATCTCCTTAACCCACGTTTGGGCTTCAATAGGGTCCGTAGTTCCTTTGAACTCCAACGGACCCACACTCTTGAAATCCTTAAAGGTAGTAGCTCGTGCTACTCCTGGATTTATGGGGATATTAGCCCCTGTTCTATTAAATGCGGCTGTTATTAAATTAACAAAATCCTGCATCGGCTTTAATGGGACCTCCTACGGTTGATTCACGCGTTCGTTCTTGGTTACGTTGCACTCTTCTTCTTGTGCATTTCTTCGATACAATAAACACATTTCGTTATTATTCCTTTCTTTATTAGTTATCATTAATATTAAACAATAACTCCAACATCCATAACTCATTGCTTTCCATAAAAGGACTTATATTCATTCTTCGTAGTATAATACTACATCGGTTATATACATGACCTAAGTCGATTACATTACTTTCCATTATCGCTTTCCAAAAATTGGGATTTACAAAAGACTACCCTTTACTATACAAAAAGGGCTTTACGTCACTACTACTTACAAAATATTTACATACTACTCTAACTACTACTAGTCTACATCTGCCTCAAGGCATTCTCGAAATCTGCCTTGGCAAGACCGGCAATAATATCACGGCTAATAGTATGCCGTGTTTGCCCCACCTCTACAGGATAACCAGCTACCTGCTGCTAGAAATCTGTATGAGAACTCCTAAAGATATAGGACATCCTCCCTATCTTCTGCACCTTGGTCTTTAGCTCCTCCTTGAGCTCAAAGACCTCGTGCTTTAACTCGTGGACTTTGTCCTTAGCCAAAATCCTCTCATCATGTTCCTGCTCCCACATGGACTCGACATCAGTCTTGTCCTCTATAATCATTTGGAGCTCTACTTTTAGCTCCTTGACCTCCTGACAGTAATGGATATTTCTATCCAACACTGACATGAAAAGAGACATCATCGACCTCCCAGGAGCTATCTCCGCTGCTATAGCCACTTGATTAAAGGACACTGTCTCTACTTCCTCCTCTATCATCCCATCGAATACTGACATATAGTCAGCATCGGCTGAGTCTCCAGACTCAATAACTACCACCTCCCGATCAGTTGCTATGGGGTTCGGTAAAACCTCTATTTGGTTCACCGATTCTTCACTAATGGCTTGACCATCTACAAACATTCCGTTTACTCCTGACATCTACACAAAACAATTAAGTTGATTAGTACACGTCAGTAGAATAATAAAAACACATAATATAATCATAATGAATTTTTATAAGGTTATTTTCTTCTTGTACTTCTTTGACTTCTCTTAAGGTTATGACTTAAGGTTTTTTAATCCCCCCCCCCCTTAAGTTTTATAACCTAATGCTTTGATACCAACCTGTGACGCCCCCAAATCCGGGTCTCTTCCAACCCGGCTGAGATGGTGCTACATTGTACTACCATTCATTCATTCATTCAATTGAATAGTCTCAAAAGGACTAATATAACTTCTATATATCCAAAATAATATTACATTTCTCAGGTTCTCTGTAACCCATTCGTTTTTTCTTGTCATAATATTTAATATATTACAGACATTCAACTATTCTATTACATAAGAAATCTAAGGGTTCGTCTTCGCCTTGCCCTTTTCCTTGCCTGAGCCTTCGGTCCGCTCGATCTTAGCTGTGTTCATATGGTTCAAGCAAGAGTGAGCATGACTAGCTCAGCAAGTACTACAATTCTAATAAACAATATGCTTGAAACATAGAACTTATATATCTTCAATAACTAAACAATAGTTATGAAGTACTATCGATAATTCAAAATAGCACTTCTTTTCATTCAAAATGTTTTCAAACAACAATATTCAGTAGAATATGAACTAAGGTTCAAGACTATGAGTAGTTCATAATTTCTTTTAAAAAGGACAACCCGGCACTAAGTCCGTAAGTAAAAGATAGCTTACTGAGCACTTCGGGTGATCGACCATTATAGTACTCTATGTTGATCGACACTACATTCATTAAACGTGTATACGTTTAAGTTGTGGCAACCTCACATGCCTGTCGTTAAACGAAAAAAAACATTTTAGCATACTAGGTCTTCGATTGAAAACCATACCACTATAACTCGGTAAACATTAATCATGCTTGACAAAATCATAATATAAGTCTAGCCGAAAGAATTGGCTTTAGACTTCATCATTAAATCTTCATGCGAAAGAATACATGAATTACAAAGCTTGTTCAGACTGAACTGGAACAAGGGTTAGAATATTTGCCTTCAGCGTCTGCTTACTGATTAACACACGTACACTTTAAGTCTCTATGTTTCTACAATACATGATCATATAACGTACCACATTAGGTCATATATAATTAAGTATGTATACTATTATATCTTACCCTTCATCTCAATGTAAATCCTGACTTAGATCTACTATTATAGGTTTTCGGCTTTCATTACGTCATTCACATTTCGTTCATCTTCGTTTGATTATTAACTCTTAATCATCATACGAAAGTGTCTAACAATGTCCTAACAATGTCATGTTTATTCCTTAGTTCATTACTATAAAGTTCCCTTTCATTCTATACTTGTAATTATTCTTTACTGTCCATTGTCTAGGGTTGGCACTGCGGCGCCACCCATTACTCTTCATCTCATCGCTGCGGCCTTGGAAGTTAGCGACACGGCATCCGGACATGAAATGCTGTATTTACCACACTTTGTTCTTTATCTCGCCACGACGGCGAGTTAGCAAAGTGTGCTCGAGACATCATTACTTCGCATTGCTGATGCCGCGATGCCACTGGGTTGGCCTTGGGTTGGCCAACTCGGCTGACTCTCCTCAGATAATTTACAAAGTTTGAAAATTTCACGAAACTCCCGGACTCATAACTTCTTCGTTATAAGTCCGAATTGGCTCATTCAAAAGCCTACGATTCACAAATTACATCCTCTATGCGTTCATGCAAGAATTTTATCTATTTAACTTTGTTTGATAAAATTTCACCTATGGGTTCATTTTTAACGAAAACGATAAACGTCCGTGAACATTCAACACTCGTTTCTCCATTCTAAGTTGGAATTCGGTCATTTTTTAGTCCGCAACTCTATAATGCCAAATATGACTTGTCTCCATCAAAAACCAACATTTCCGACTTCAAACACAAAATACGACTTCTATTCCGAGAATTTCACGAATTCGACGATAATAAATCAATCGTGAATTAAAAGAAAACTACATTCTTAATGATTCTAAATGGATTTCAACCAACATATGAACATCACAAGTTACTTATTACACCAACTTATCATAAAAGTAGGTTTTGACTTATTCTCATAAGTCAATAACTTAATCAACTTATGAACTATAAATTCTCATGCTTATGACTTACCATGGGCATAAGTCCCTCAATCAATGTTCTCATACTATATTCAACATACTAAAATCATATGACAAACATATGACAAGTTCTTCAAGATTCTAACAACTTATTAGAGTTCAAGTTGCTTATTCAACTTATTCGGCTTAAGTTCATTCCTTAATAACTTATAACATGTTCTTAACAACCAATCCCCTTCTCTATCAATCTATATATAGAAGAGATAAAGATAAAAAGTATGAGTCTTACCCTTGAAGACTATGACTTCAATTCACTTTGGAAAATCTAGCAAAAGTTGAAGTGGCTTATAAATGTTTAAGTGGCTTATTCTCTCTACCAAATAAGTTGCTTATCTTTGAGAGAGAAAGTGTTGGATGAAATAACAACCAACAAATGAAATAAGGCTTGGTATTTATAGCAACCAAAAGCTAGGGTAAAATGGTCAAAACACCATCCCACCCTCCTTACTATTCATTCCTTGTCTAGCACATCACTTGGTCACCACACAATTTGATTGCCCATCAAGTCTACCCATTTCATACTTGGTTTGCCCCATGGATCATGGCTTACACATTGGGCTTTGTTAATTAATCTAGCTAATTCCTTATTGGGCTTATGCTACCATAGTTTGGACTCATGATCTATCAAACACTTGGGCTTGAGTATCACATTCTATTAGACTTCTATCACTAAGCTAATAATCCTACAAGTCCATTACATTTAATTAACAACTTAACATATATACACCACGTATAATTCTCAGTATGCTAGCTTGTATATTAATTAGATTATATCGTTATCTCATTCTCCATACATAATAGTACAATACATCATATTATACTTACATTCATTACCTTCATATAATGAATACACATTATCTGATCACAACTTTCATCCTTTAACGCTTAATAAACCTAACGTTCCCAAATTAAGTCCGCATGCGAAATATTACGTTTTCCATACTTAGATTATTTTACATAATCCATCTCACCTTGATATTATAACGTTACATATTTCTCGGAAGTTCAAGAATAATTCTAAAGCGTAAATCGATGAATAGTATTTTTCGTAAAATTTCTCGGAAAGCTTTTATTTTCGTCTTAGAAAGTCAAACACTTTAATTCTCCCACATAGTTAAAATACTCTGACGTTTCGGGGTTTCTAGGTTATAGAACGACATTCACCTTACAAATACATAATAATAATAAATAATATTATTTTATTCATTCTTAAAAGTATTTACAAAAGGTTCGATTATTGAGGCGTTACATCTAAATGTGTATGCCAAACAAGATGATGATAAATGCCGGCCACACAATATTGCAAGACACTGATATAATGGGTTATCTTGGAAAGTGGCGTCATGGCGCCACTTCAGTATAAGGACTCTCGCAACGCCGAGACCAAGTATGGAGATTGTTAAGCGGCGTAGCAATTTTGGTCTTACTAATAATGTCACGTCGCATTGCATGAAGTCGTGGGTTTTGTTAAAAAGCTAGGTTTTGAACTTGATTTGTTGTTAGAGACCTATATGAGTTGAGTGTATATACTTAATGAATGTACTAAGACTATTCCTATACTACCTATACTAATGTATATGGTATTGAACTTAGGAATTGAATGCATGTTAGTAAGTTTTGAATGAAGATCACCAAGTGTTGTTGATAAACCCTAGTCGAAGAAACAACATTGGTATTTCACCAATGATAATAGAGTCAGGTTAATGGCGTAAATTGATTAATGTTTTCGGACAAAGGGTAATAATTCAAGTTGACTTTATTAATGATATTGAGTTAACTAAGACATAAAAGAGAAATAAGTTGGTAGAAATAATTTGAATAAGTGTTTGATAGCTAATTACAGTGTGCTATATGAATATATCATGTAGATTTTTAAGGGCTGTGGTCAGTCGATTAAGTTATTTGAAGATGATGAAAGGCAAGTTTTCTTAAACGCTTGTCTGACTTTCAAGTTAGCCAAGTTTTATGTGATTCATTGTACTCAATCGCATCGCATCGGGTTTTAAAGAAAGTGTCGATGCGCATTTAACTCCTCGGCGGACTACTCGTAAGATATAGATTGATTGTTATTCATATCTTTCTATATAGAAATGTTAACGCTTATCTATGCCAAGTAATTGGTACGGATGTGAAGATAAGGTTTGTCTATGAATAAACAAAAGTATTTTTCATCGATTATTCGATGGGCACGCAGCGAGTTTGCCAAATGTTAAACATAAATACATTTAACGAATGAGTGTTGATCAACATAGAGTACTATAGGCTCATCACCTAGAAAATGCTCATAAGTAATGCGGATGTACGACCTTAGTCTTTGTGATATCCTTTTCAAGTATGAAAAGCAAAAGCTCTTGTTCATGGTCTACATCGATCGATTCGTAATTCCTAATCTACTCTATACTTTGGGAATTGATGATATGAATTGTTAAAGTATTATTGTTTCATAATACTTCATAACTATTTGTTCAGTTATGTATGAATTGCTATATAATTCACGAATGTGGTATTACTGTTATCCTTTGTTAAAACTTGCTGAGCTTGTTATGCTCACTTCTTGCGTGAATTATATGATTACAGTTAAGGATGAACGTACTGAGAATGTTAAGAGAGATAAGGGCAAAGCTAAGATGGATACTTAGCCATTGTGTAATATATTAGTATGTTTGTATGTATTATACATTATGAACAACGAACGGTGTAATCGGTTAATGAACCTGGGAAGGATTATACTTTGATTGTAATAAGAAGATAGTAATTACATTCATTATATTGTATTTCAATGGAATGATTGTATAGTTATGAGACCGAGTGTAGCACCATCTGCCGGGTTGGAAGATACCGAATTTAGGGGCGCCACAAATTTAATGGATATAGATAAATTAAATAAAGTGATGTCTAGTTTATTAATTACATTAGATATAAAATTAATTATTATTTATAATGGTAACTATAAGAGAAATTATTTTAAGTACCGTTATAAGTTATTTAAATCAATTAAACTAAGTTATTTAAATTATCTAAAGTGTGACAATTGGAAACTATATAATATAATAATATAAAAATAATTTAGTTTATAAAGTGATTTGGTAGCCAAACAAGGCCTTGTGGCCTTTGGCTTATTCAACTGATGCGAGCCTTTTTGTGTTTTTACCAGACGAATGTGGGAGTCAGTATATGTGGGTTAATCGTCTTATTTTTTCCTTAGGCTTGTTAACATAGAAAAATAGAGGAAGAGAGAATTGCAGAGTTTTGAGAGTGAGAAATTGAGAGAGAGTAATCTCTGTGAGTTGCCAAGAGAAAGAAGAGATTCACCATCTTGTGCTAGCCTATAATCAAGAGGATTAAGGTATCATTCATTCCTAAATTTCTAAGTTTTAGTTTTTATCTAAGTTATCTGTAAATTGGTTTTTGTGGATTTGTTGTTCAAGCGTTGTGTAAATGGTGTGTATTATGTTGTAGAATCTGTTAATTATCATGTATAAGGGTTGTTTGAGTATCAAATTCATGAGAATTGGGTTGTAGCAGAAGATTATTATATATATATATATATATATATCAGTGTTTAAGTTCATATAAAATGGCTTTAGAAAGTACAAAATTTCATGCCTTATATGTGTTGGAATCTGCGAATTGAAGTTGGATTGTGATAATATGTTAAGAAATGAAAACAACAAAGTTTAAATCATGTCAATTGATTAAGAAACGAGTTCGTGGCAATCAAATTCATTAAAAGTGTAAAAATGAAGAAAATTTGGAAAAACTTTGGTTTTGATTCCTCAAAATGGTGTATATGTAATGTTTTGTATATGGAATGTTGTTTAGCATGTATAACTATAGTATGTCAAAGTGTTAGATGTTGAAGTTGGGAGATTTTCTGTGAAATTGGGATTTTTCGACTATAACTGAGTAATAGTTCGCATCTCGTAAAAAGCGAGTGCAGTGCATCGCGTTGGTGCATTGCCTCAAGCGCGGTTGTCATGTGCATGAATGACAAGAATTGAAGTGGCCTTGTGACATCGCAGGCATGCAATAGCTCAAAGATAATACTTTCGTCTTGCCAGCCATGAGTAGCGAAATGAGCATAGTGAAGTCCACTTTAATCAGAGAGGTGCATGAATAGCGGACTTTGGGTTAGTTTAACATGCATGTAAAGGATACTAAAACATTAAGTGAATTACAATAACAGATTGTAATGTGTTGTAATAAAAAGTGTAAATATTTGAAATAATTATTTAAATAAGTTATAAAATGAAACCAAATGTGATGTTTTCAAAGTTAGAGATGAACGGTTAGGCTATGTTGGCTCGTAATGAGATTTCAGATTTGTTAAGTATGTTAACCAACATGGTAGATGCTAAGTTAAGGTTATGACCTAAATGATGGGGTAAACCCATAAAGCTAATATTCATACAATTAATTGTTATTGCGATTTCAATGATATGTGTAGGGTAATTGGAGATTATTTTACACTTGTGTAGCTTACAAACAAGGCAAGTTCCTAAACCTTAACTCTTTACATTGAGCAAGCTTTCTAACTTCATTCTTTTCATATTGAATGCATGTTCCCATTCCTAAATCGTTATTTTACAAGTTCCTAAAATTCTTGTAAGGTTGAACAAAGCCTAGTTTATCTTGAGTATGTTTGTGCAAGCTCTTGTAACCTAATTCGTTACATCGAGCGAGCTTTATTTTCTTTATTATCGTTCGACGCATATATTGTTTCTAATACATTGGTTCATAGAAGATTGTTCTAAACTCCTTTGAATATAGCACTTTGCATGTATATCATGTTATTACATTATATATATTATTGATATCCAGATCTTTGACTTTAATAGCCTTGTTAGATTATACATTCTCTTATTAAACCTTTATTAATGGAAGTTGAATAGTGTTCTAAAATTCTAGAGACGGTGATAAGCTAGTTCCAAACAAAACTTTCTTTAGTGCGGAAATTCTAAATTCAAACCGAGACGAACAACCCTAATATAGGGGATTTTTTATACATTGTAACGTTTAGATGTTTGTGCACAATACATGGTACAAAGGGTTGATCCCCTAAGCACGCAGCTAAGAAGGGTCTGCATGCAGGTCTAACGATCATTAAGGTTAAGGTAATAATACCTATATCTAGGAGACATAGTTCGTGGTCTTAAGACCCTCAGACATTGATTTCGAACTTGTGTTCTATTCTTAATTCACAGAACAAGTTCCTTATTGCTAGCATTCGTTGTTCATTCTCATGTTTTTATTATTACTACTTCTTATATCAGTGAGCAATTGTTTGCTCACTCTTGCAATTAACACTACAGCTAAAGTTGAGAAAGTCGATGAGCCGTCTACTAGCAAAGGAAAGGGCAAGATGTCCAAGTGTTGAAGACTTATGAGAATTTTATTTTAATGAATTATGTTAAAGACTTGTTTTAATATATGATGTATTTCGCAAACTTATGTAATAATTTTAAGGTTAGATTACCTGGGATTTATTTTGAGATTATGATGTAACCCTTTAATGGGAAAGATTATTGTTTAAGTTATTTAAATTACGTCTTTATCCTTTGATTATGGGTAGTTAGATGTAATATTTTGGGTAATGAACACCAAATCCTGTGGGAATGGAGTACCTGGATTTGGGGGTGTCACAGCTGCTATCCAAATGGAAGTTTCGTTATTCGAGGCTGATTTCAAGGATTTCATTTTGTAAACTGATGAACCAATTACATTATCAAATCATCTTTTATTTCATTATATATAATTATCTTTTTGAGTATATATATAATTATCTTTTTGAGTTATAAACATGTAGCCCAGAAAAGTTATTAACTCTATCCATCCTGAAACTGGCATAACTCAAACCTCAACTTTTTGCTATTTAAATTGGGAGTCGTAACATTGAGATTTAACTTTTTGAATATATATATATATATATATAACAAATTAAATCATATGTCCATGGTAGCAAATAGCTATATAACTAAATTCAACAATCGACCCAAACCGAGATATAGTTGAGTTAATAGCTAGTGGATTCACCCCAGGTATTCTCGAGATCTTGGTGGGAAAAACATCTCTTGAAGATACTAGATTATCAATAATTCATGTTGTCCAGTTAGATGATGACGGCAACCCCATCTTAGAATTAATGAGAATAGAAAACAACGTCAGTAATGATGAAGGTTCTGATATTCCTTATTCCTATAATAGCAGTTCTAGTAACCACAAAACCGGTAGTGATAATGACGAAGTCACTATTTGTACTAACAATTGCAACGAGAAGTGTTGCAATAAACAAGTTAATGTAATCACTAAAGATGAAGAAGAAAGTTCTTTGCTAATTGATTTAATTAGTAAGATTTACGATCCCGAGTTAAAATCTCAATACACTAAACAATTAAAAGATTTATTAACCAAAGATAATAGAATTAAAGATAAAATTATTAAAGCCAAAGAAAAACCAATATTTAGTTATTATAATGTAAAAACAGTTGAAAAGGTCTATGCAATTAACAAAGAATACGAAAATTGTAGTCTTTTATCTCCGGATGTTATTAAAAAATATAGAAAAAATGGTTATAATTTCATTCATATTGGTTTAGAACAAGTTGCGAGTTAAACCCACGAATATTAAAGGAATTAATTCAAGTATCTATCTACATCTCGGAGATGCGATTCTTGAATTACTATCCAAGTATGATTGGTAGCTATGGAATCAAGTTTGCCTGATGGACCTATCCATTTCAATTGCTTTCCGATTTTACTTTAAGCCTAAGTGATCAACATTTATTAAAATCTTTGACATTAAACATTAAAAGCTCTTTGAAGAAATTACTTATATGATTGAGGGTTCTCAACCCATAGCTTTGATTTCTGAGGATTTATTATAAGACCATGAAAGCGAACTTAAACTTTCATGCTCTTAATAAAAGTCCTAAAGATCAATGTATTAATTCAAAGTTCAACTAGTGATGCTAATATTCGGATCCCGAGAACCATCCTCTGGAAGGATATTACATTACCTAGTCAATGGACTTTACCCAGTGAAATACCTCAACAACCTGTAGTTAACAACTTGTTAAATATTGAAAATGTTAAACAATTTTATGATGGAACGGTCAAAATAAGTTTTGAGCGTATTTAGAAAAGGCCGATTATTATAGAAGATTTTACTATTTCTTCAAAGACCTTGATTTCACCCTAAGAGATAATTGAAGTACTTAGTAACCCTTACATTAGGGATATTAAATTAAAGGGTATCTTTAATCAAGGCCAAGCTAGTCACCCTTATTATACTCAAAATGATACGTAGAAGAGGAAGATTCTTCTTCTCCTACCCTTACGAGTATCCAACTCAATCGATTTTGAGATTCTAATTAACAATCAATTAAGAGTTATTAAAAAGAATTCATATTAGATTGGGACAATCGTGTAAAAGATTTTAATTCCAAGTCTAATAAAGAAAAAAGACATTTATTTAGATCTAATCATTCAATGTAAAAAAAAGCGCGATAAAATTGTTAATAGATGGAAACGATTCATTAATAATGAAAAAAATAAACATTACCTTTTACAACTGGTATGATCAATATCAAGGTAAATGTAATGTTATAACTAAAACTTAATGGATTAAAGAAGATAAATCAAAAGTCTCTTCTAGTCATCCCCCCCTAGAAACTGTCCTACTTCCAATTAAAAATACGTCTATTGTTGCTAATCCTTTTAAAATTTTAGATGGTAATAAAGATGATAAAAAAAAAATTATCGAATAATTAAATTTTAGTAATCAATATATAGCAACCGTAGGAAGAAGGCGACTAGATAGAATTGAAGAAAAATTCAAAGAAACCAATATTAAAAAACCGATTCAAAAATTGAACATCCTTTATTAAAAATACCTGAAAAAAGAAGTAAATTAGGTTTACCTAATAAAGATGGTGAACTCAATCGAGCTATTGATAAGTTATTTAAAAATTAAAAAAGCGAGCTTTGAATCAAGTGGCACTATAGCAATCATTGATCAAGTTGAAAGCGAAATGATGAAAGCGATAAAGAAAGTCGATCATTTCGATATTTCTTCAAGTTCAGATTTTAATGATCAGTTAAACAAATTAACAGTTAAAAACACTAGTATAACTAGGAATTGATATTCTAGACCTACTCCTCCGGATCTACAATTCGAAGAGAGAAATCTAGATAAGAAATTCTCTGTTTCGTGCAATAAAATTTATGAATGGAACATTGATGGTTTTAGTGAACAGGAGATTTTAAACAAATTAAATCATATGTCCATGGTAGCAAATAGCTATATAACTAAATTCAACAATCTGACCCAGCCAGATATAGTTGAGTTAATAGCTAGTGGATTCACTGGTATTCTCAGATCTTGGTGGGAAAAACATCTCACTGAAGATACTAGATTATTAATAATTCATGTTGTTCAGTTAGATGATGATGGCAACCCCATCTTTGATGAAGATGTTGGTGTTGGTCCGCTTTGATGGAGTCAATACTTTAATATTTACCATAATTAAACATTGTGTTGGCACTCCCAAAGTAATATCTTTGAAAGAATTCATGATCAATTAAGTAATCTCACTTGTCCCGATCTAAGTGATTTTAGATGGTACAAAGATGTTTTTACTTCTAGAGTTATGATGCGAAATGATAGCAATAACCCATTCGGAAAGAAAAAAATCGTCAATGGTTTACCTTCATTATTTGCACATAAAGTTAAATCAAGAGTTAAGTAAAAATTTAGGATATATTGATTATGATAACCTAACATATGGTGACATAATCGAGTTATATTCAAAAATTGGATTAAAATGTGTATTGATTTTAAATAGCCAAGCAAGCTAGTAAAGACAAGAAAAAGCTAAGTATGAGTTAAGAACCTTACATGAACAATATGGTTTACCCCCAGTTGCTCCCTCTAGAAGAAAGAAATTGCATAAACATATTGATCACCACAGAAGTCACAAGCATCGTAAACACAAATGTAGTCATAAAAAGAATAAAAATCAAGAGGAATGTTATAATAAACCCAAACCAACAAATAAAAAATGTGATAAAGGGTCTAAAAAATTTGATAAAAGTAAAATTATTTGCCACAATTGTGGGCAGAAAGGGCACTACAAAAATGAGTGCAAAATTAAAAAAAAATTATCTCAATTAAATATTTCAAGTGAAGATACTGAACAACTATCAGAATTAATGAGAATAGAGAACAACGTCAGTAATGATGAAGGTTCTGACATTCCTTATTCCTCTAATAGCAGTACTAGTAATCACGAAACAGATAGTGATAATGACGAAGACACTATTTGTACTAGCAATTGCAACGAGAAGTGTTGCAATAAGCAAGTTAATGTAATCACTAAAGATGAAGAAGAAAGTTTTTTGCTAATTGACTTATTTAATAAGATTTCTGATCCCGAGTTAAAATATCAATACACTAAACAATTAAAAGATTTATTAACCAAAGATAATAGAGTTAAAGATAAAATTATTAAAGCCAAAGAAAAACCAATATTTAGTCTTAATAAAACTCTTGAAAGATTTAAAACTCCCGATTAAGGAAGTTACCCTTCCAGAATTAAATCAAGAAGTTAATAAACTAAAAAGACAAATTTCTAACTTAAAATTAGAAGTCTCTAATTTAAGAAAAGAGTTGGAAGACAAAAATCCGATCTTCAAGTCCATGATTCCTCCTCCTCAGTGATGAAGATCACGATGAGCTCGAATCATCGGGAACAAAAGAAGAGCCGGATCTCTTTGTCCAAGGTCTTTCTCTTAAGCGAATTAAGATATCACCATTCAAAAATGGTATATCTCTATTAATTTAGTTGTTGATAAAACCTTTTCGATACAACTTCCTGCCCTAGTGGATATTGGCACAGATCTTAATTGTACACAAGAACGTCTAATCCCAACTAAATTCTATAAGAAAACTAATGAAAAACTAAATTCAACTAACGGTAGTCAAATGGAAATAAAATATAAACTTCCTAAAGTTCATATCTATCAAGATAATATGTGTTTTAAAACATCATTTGTTTTAATCCATCAATCTTCGATAAGATCATCTTAGGGTTACCGTTTATATATTTACTCTACCCTTTTACTACCAGTAATGAAGGATTAAGTTGTAAACATTTAGGAAAAAGAATAACATTTAAATTTCTTATTAAACCTAAAGAAAGAGATTTAAAATTAATTCAAGAAGAGTCTATTTTCAAATCATTAAATTTATTGAATTGTAAATCCACCCATTTGAATTTCTTAAAGGAAGAAATTAAATACAAAAGAGTTGAAGAACAACTGTAGAATAAAGAAGTTCAAGTTAAAATAGAAGAGTTAAAACTTATTTAAAAGACAACCTCTGTTCTGATTCTCCTAATGCCTTTTGGCATAGGAAGAAGCATGTTGTAAGGCTCCCTTATGCTAAGGAATTCAAAGAGCACCTGATTCCTACTAAGGCCAGACCAATACAATTGAATCACGAATAAATAGAGTTATGTAAAAACAGAATTAATGACCTCCTTAATAAAGGATTAATTAGACCTAGTAAATCTCCTTGGTCATGTCCTGCCCTTTATGTTAACAATGAAGCAGAAAAGGAGAGAGGTGTTCCCCGTCTAGTAATCAATTACAAACCATTAAAAAAAGTCTTAAAATGGATTAGGTACCCTTTACCTAATAAGGATGACCTCATTAAGCTGTTTAAGCAATGCCACTATCTTGATGAAATTTGATCTCAAATCGGTTTACGGCAAGTTGCCATTCACCCGATGATAAATAAAAATAGCCTTCACTACCCCATTTGGCCATTATGAATGGAATGTTCAGGAATTTGGCCTAAAAAATGCTCCTAGTGAATTTCAGAATATCCTCAATGACATTTTGAATCCTTTCAGTCATTTTGTTGTTGTTTACATTGATGATATTCTCATTTTTTTCCAATTCCATCGAAGAACACATTAAACATTTGAAATCGTTCTTCAAAAGCAGTTAAAGATAATGGACTTGTCCTCTCACCTTCAAATCAAACTTGTTTCAAGCTAAAGTTCTGATTTCTTGGTTTAAATATTTATCGCGGACTCATATGACCTATTGATAGAGCTATTCAATTTCTTTGTGATTCCCGAGATAAGATTACCAATAAAACCCAACTTCAGATATTTTTAGGCTCGCTCAATTATATTGGCAAGTTCTACAAAAATCTCAATAAGATCAGCAAACCTCTCTTTCAGCGTTTGCAAGACAATCCTCCCCTTGGATGACGACATTCATACTTCGTCAGTCCAACAAGTTAAAAAAGATATGTTAAGGTCTTGCCTTGCCTTGGCATCTCCAATGATTTCGCTTTCAAAATTATTGAAACCGATGCCTCTCGATATTGGATTGGAGGTATTCTCAAGCAAAAGTTAACACTCAATTCTCCGAACAAATTGTTCATTTTCATTCCCGATTGCATGGAATAGAACATGTTAAATTATAAAGACTATTAAAAAAGAAATACTTTCTTTAGTATTATGTATTAACAAATTTCAAAGTGATTTATTAAATCAAAAGTTTTTGGTTTGCATTGATTGCAAATCAGCAAAATATGTTTTAGAAAAAGATGTTGAAAACATAGCCTCTAAACATTCCTTTGCTAGATGGCAAGCCCTATTGAGTATTTTTGATTTTGAGATTGAATACATCAAAGGTAGTAACAATTCCATTCCTGATTTTCTCACTCGGGAATTCATTAATACAGGTACCGTTCATTCACTATGAGTATTCGAGGAACATCTTCCTCTCGTGGTCCGGGTCGCCCTACTGGCCTAAGTAATCAACCAAAAGGAACTTTGGTTCCTCATCCAGTTAACCCAATTTATCAAACCACTAACAAATTTACCAGTCTTGGTACAATACCCAAGCCATATCTGATTCGATTTTAATTTAGTGACCCGGTCCCGATTGACCTTTTTCCAATCAGTCAAAGGCCTCCGTTTCAAACCCCAGTCATCCTAGTTTTTGAGTACATGCTTAGATGGACCAATCACCTGTTTCATATTGAACCCCATATGAAACCTAAAGATGACCCAGTCAAATTGGCCGCCTAGTTCTTTCCTTCTGGATGGCATTTCCAACCCCTGGCTCCTTATAAATCCCTTGTGTATTATAAGGATATTCTTATTGAAATTGAGTCAATCTTTATTAAACCCATTTATGCTAGTAATGATAAATCCAAAGTACTTTATCATTCATTATATATTAAAAAGTTCATTCTAATGTCCTCGATTGGGAAAACATCCTTCCGATCTTATATGACTTTCTAATCAAAATAACTCTTATTGTTATTATGATTATATGGAAGCTTGGTATAGAGTTTTCCTTTTTTAGAATGAGTCAAACAATCATTCATGGTTTTTTCAATTCGATCATAAGTTCAAAAGTCAGGTTCCTTTTGGTTTCGATCATTTGGTGGACAAGGTTTGGTTCCACTTATGATCTCCTTTCCGAACCTTTGAAAGTTCAACTTAGTCATTTTTGTAACCACGGTAAACATAATCCAAAGTATGATGTGGCGTTCTGCTATTCTTCAATTTGTAAGTAAATATAAGATTCTTGGATTCTTAAATGGCAATATGACATTAAAACCCCAACTAAAGTAACCGATTCTCATGGTCAAGATTTTAATTTGGTGGTAGCTTGTACCACAGTTGATCCATTTCCCCTTCTCTCCCGTCAATTCTTCATCAAATGGTGGGATAAGTTTGATGTTAATAGGATTGTTGGTCAAGTTCAGTTAGAATTTCCCACTATTCCTCTTAAGGTTCTTCCAGTTTCATCCAAAGAACCTTCCAGTCAAACAAAAGAGTCAAAACCCAAAGAGTCAGAGAGATCCCCCATTGGTTCGTCTTGTTCTCGTGACATTTCGATTTCAAGAACTGTTCCGATAAGAATTAAAATTAATTGCTCAAGCATTAAATAAAAGAATTGATGAATTGCATGAAGAGCCTCTCTCGGGCTCTTCATCTTCTTCGAGAATGCTTCTACCGGTCATTATAATGATGATGATCCGTATGGCACCATCAACTTGCAAGATGCTCATGACCCATTTGCCTGACATCCCAGTCACATTCCAGCCACTTGCAGACTGCTCTCCCACAGGTCGACTCAAAGATGCTCTTCAAATTAAAGCGATCCTCTACCACTTGAATATGTTCCTGCTTTTCCACCGAAAGCATTCTTCAAGTCAAAAGTTTTGGCCACTTCATCAAAAGTTGCCAGACGCGTCCATGAATATTAAAAAAAAGTCAGCACTATTTTACTGTTCATCAATAGTAAATCTTGTCTGTAATCATTTACTTTTGTAATAGTTCTTTCCCTATTCTATAAAAGGAATTTGAACTTAGTTATTGAGGCAGACTTTAAAAGACTCTGAGCTACTTCTCAGACGAATCTTTAGCCTCTACCGCTGTTAGCCTCTCTCAACCCCTCCTTCTTCTTCTTCTTCTAATGTTCTGATTAAATTTGTAAGTCATTTTAATTTTCAGTTTTGTAAATATTTTCAGTTATCAATAAAATTATTTATGTTTAGTAATATAATTGTGTTATCACTTATGCACCACTCTTTCATCTCTCTCAATCTTTCCTTCCGCCCCAAAATGGTATCAGAGCCAAAAAGTTTAGTAATCAATATATATATATATATATATATATATATAAATTAAAAAATATATATTATGGAAACAAATATTCTATTTTCTAAATAGGAATATTTTGATTTTGTTTTCAAAATTTAAGGAGGGATTTGTGGTATTACCATGCAAGATTATTGCATAAATTTAAGGAATATGCTGTGATTCATGGAGATTGGCACCCCAATTTAATTCAAATGCTTCCTGTCTTTCCATAATAAATATCATATTTGATATAATCGGTAACAAATACTATGTTGCTTTACTTTTTTCTTTGTTATTCATGCCATATAAGTTTTTTTTAGTCTAGTTTACTAACTTCAACTAGTGCAGAATTTTGGCTACCTGCATGTGTCCAAGAATTTTGGCCAATATACCCTATTATACATATATCTCCATATACTTTTCATATGACATTAAGAATTCTTGGGGATCAAGCTATTAATTAATTAATATTCAATATACAATACTAAATCTATAATATATATATATATAGGGAAGATTTGATCTTGTTTTCAAAATAAAATGAGGAAATATTTTATTTTATTTCTAAAAAAACGAATCTTGCTATTCTTGTTAACTTAAATTTATATAATATATATATATATATATATATATATATATATATATATTACGGAAACAAATATTATATTACTAAATAGGAATGATTTGATTTTGTTTCCAAAATAATAGGAATGATTTGATTTTCTATAAAGAAGGATTTGATCTTATTTACAAAACAAAATAAGATTTGATTTTATTTGACAAATATATAATTTATTTTGATTTAATTTCAATATATGTATATATATACGTATAAAATTAATTAGGAAACAAATATTATGCAAGGTTTGGAAAGATTTGATGAGGATTTCCAAAGATATATTGGGAGAGCTCCCATAGGTTCCCTCTCCTATGATTTTCTATTTTCGGGACTTGTAAGATCGAGTTCTCATGATTTTTCAAAAATTAAAGCGGGATTCACAGAGTTAAAGTATTTTGCACGATTGTTACTCCAAGGACGTGACTCTCGCGCAGGGGGCAAATGTGGGCCCAAGTGCAAATTAGGGTTCACTTGACCTAATTGAATTAAATGCACAAATTAAGGTTCGTATTATAATCAAATGAAAAGACGGAAGAGCCAGAAATAAAGAAGCAAGATCTGAGAGAATCTTCCACGTGTCCCGAGGTAGAAGACACGTGAAGGAGACTCATTTTGGGAATTGATTGAGGGATTGGATTGGTGGCTAGAAGGGCATGACGATCTATGCATTACTATGATGACTAAGGGTAAACTGGAATTTCCCGAGGTCATGTGCCTAAAGACATGACCACTATCCGAAAAACCCTATAAATACCCTTTCGATCCATTGGGAAGGGGGCTCTCTTTGACCTCACTTTGGACTCTTAGACCTTTTAGAAGATTAGAAGATTTGGATATTCTCTCCCAAATTTCCCGAAGATTTAAGAAGGCTCTCTGAATCCTTGCTACCCTAACAAGGTTCTCAGATTCTAGGAGTTCTGTCATGTGTCGTTGGAGTAATCATTCACCTGTTCTTCTCCCCTCTTCAATCAACCAATCAATTTCGTATTCTTCGTGGATTTCTCTCCTCTTCAGCCAACACGAAACCCTAACCCTAGCAAGGTACGATTTCTTTGCCCACAATAGACAATAAGTTTTATATCAACAACTACAGCGGAAATAGCAATCCATTATAAGAGTCAAGTAGAACATGATGTCTACTATCTTCTATGATTTAAAAGTTTATCATCAATATTCTATCTCTATAACACCAATCAATAAATGTTTCAAATCAACAAATTAACCATGCACTACGGGCCAAGGATATTCGTCTGTATCACCAGTGATCATGATCATGCCAAACAACTGTCCATCTATGCACTACGGGCCAAAGAGGACTTTCACCACATCACTTGTCTGTAACATTAAAGGTCATGATTATAACAATACATAATTCCTGGTCATAATCATACCAATCAACAGTCCATTTATGGACTACGAGCCAAAGATGACTTTCACCACAATATAAGCATGAGGATGATGATAATGATATAAAAAATGAATCAAGTGAGATCAATGATAAATATTAGAGATTTATAATTCAATTTATCCAGAGTTCAAGAATATCCAAATTATCAACATGATCACCAATTATGGAGTAAAATTCAAGAATGATATTCATGTATCAAAAATAATTTGGACAGAAAAGAAAATTAAATTCTATTGAGAATAGTACTCATGAATAGTACCGTATAAATAGTACCCCGACATGGAAAGATTAAAATTTCAATAAGAGAGTTCAGATCAATATTTTATTAAAATGATATTAGATGAAGCACAAACCTCAAGGAATTTCTAATCATTTCAGGAATTATAGAAGCAATAGTTAGTTTAGATTTAGGAATATGAAATGAAATAATACATGAAACTGCAAATGGATTTTCACCCATTATGCGATAATCCGCGTAGACAGATCATTTCCATAACTTAATAAAGAAGGAATATGAAAGGTTATTCACCAGGCACGCGGTAGTCTGCGTAGACAAGTTATTCTCACAGATTAATAAGGAATGAATACGAAAGGTTATTCACCAGGCATGCGGTAATCCGCGTAGACAGGTTATACCCACATATTAATAAAGAATGAATACAAAAGGTTATTCACCAGGAATGCGGTCACGTAGACAGGTTATTCCCACGGATTAATAAGGAATTAATACGAAGGGTTATTCACCAGACATGTGGTTGTCCGCATAGACAGGTTATTTTCACAGATTAATAAGGAATACAATGACAATCCTTACGAGTATTGAAAGAAAATAACATCCTTTACGAATAAGAAAGAAATAATACCCCTTACGAATACGAAAGAAATAATACTTTTACGAATACGAAAAATAATATCCCTTAACTTAGTAGGAGATTGGATCTTTGCAATAAAGTGTAGTAGCTAGCGAGAATACTCTTCTTCTCTCTCTCTATACTTTCTCTCATTATAGCTTGTGATTATAACTTTGCTCTTCAAAAATGGTAGGAAATAATGAATGGATGGAGGAGTATTTATAGGCTAGGAAAAGGTGGCAAATTACAAGGTTAATTATACTTTAGTACATTCATCTTTGCTTCTATTTTTAATTTAATCCTTCAAGTATTATCAATCTTGAATAACCTCCTCTAATAGTGCTTGCATGTGAACTAATAGTTCCTTGAATGTGAACCAATTGTTCCTTGCATGTGACCAATAATTCCTTGCATGTGAACTAATAGCAATTAATTATTTATTTATCCGATTAATTACCCGTTTGGTCAATTTAACATCCAAAAATTATCTATTATCGAAATAAATTTTGATTTCTACTAACACTAATATTTCCAACACAATGAAAATATTTTTATCAATAATTATTCCTCATTAATATTATAATTCACAATATTGACAATCAGATCCTTCCCAAGAAAGAGGGGGCTTTTCGATAAGGATTTCTTATTATTGGCATGCAATTAAATAACCTAACCCCTTTCCTCGACAGAACTTTCTAGACATTGTCAATAATGCAAATAATAATATGAATAACTGTTTCGTCTCAATTATTGATTTAATAATACAAAATATTGTGAAGATGATATTGTGACAATAATGGAATCAATTATATGAGATACTATGTAGCAACTATTATGACAATTATTGAATAAAATTGAGTGACTTCTTACGTAAGCATCAATATCAGAGATACTGTGCAATACCGTGTGCTACTGTGCAACAACGCGTATTACTGTACTTTTATCACCGGATATTTCAAAAGTTTAACGGTAAAAGTTTTGCCGTTATTTTTATAAAAAGTTATTTTTGTCGCTTTCTATATTCGCCGATTATTACATTGTGAGGGTCCACTGATGATTGTGCACTGTCGCATTTAATATTCTCTCGAGAAAAGAATATTCTCCGACCAAATGAATATTTTATGAGAAATTGCTTACTTTGCAAAATTATCACATATCACCTTAACTCTAACCTTTTATCAATTTAACCATTTACTGAATAAAATAATAATTATAAGAAAAATTGAATACTTTTATTTCATAAAATTCGGGATCTCACATTTGTCACTAGGATTAAATGGCCGATCGATATTTTGTCTAATGTCAAACCGTCAGAAGACTCTATCTGGATAATGTCGTTCAACTATCTCAAAGCATATCAACGAACACCTTACACGCCAAAGTCCTCGCCCAACTAGATAATCTATTTTTGTTTCTCACCGAATAACTTCGCTTTTTAAAACTTTCTTTTGATATTGTCTGCGTATGGTAGAAGTTCCTAATTACCTTTTGACCTAGTGTGTATACACATATATGAAAACCTACAAAGGCACAATAAAAGAAAATTTAAACATTTAAATTAAAACCTAATTAATTGTAAATAATATGGAAATAATTACTAAACACAGATCCCCAGTAACGATGCCAAAAACTTGGTCAATTTTGCAATTAATAAATACGTGCAAGTATACACGGTCAACAAGTAATATTGTAGTGAATTAGAGTGTCGAACCCACAAAAATCTATATCTAATATATCCCAACTACTAATTTTTTATCAATCCAACTTTATTTAAAGAATCAGAATTTTGAGAATAATAATTAAACTAAAATTTAACAATAAAATCTAGCACAAACATTGAAATTCAGATGTAAAAGTTTAAGATTATAATATCCCCAATTATGCACTATAAATCAATTATCCAATTCATCCAGTTATTAAATCCATTAGAGTTGTTAACTGTAATTCATAATTATTGATAAGCCCTTTCCCAAGGAACAATAAAAATATTCAATTCAATTAATCTTGCTATATCCCTATTCAAAATAAAAGAATCAAATTCATTAGTTATCAATTCTCATAAATTGCATGCAATGAAAAGAGATATCCATATTCAATTCACAACCTTAATTATTTATCTCATGCAAACAATTAAGAATGCATGTTATCATATTTAGAACTAACCTAGATTTCATTTCTCGAATTCATCTAGTGTATCAAGCTAATTGTTGGCCAAACAATTAATCAATAAGCACAAAATATGATAGATAACTCAATTTGAATAAATAATTGGACTTCAATAGATAATTAATCCATAAGCATAAAAGGTTTAATCATAGGTCTTAATTTTAAATTTAGTTCATGTTGTAAATTAAAAACAAAAATCGCAAATAAGCCATCACAAGTAAATTACAAATCGAATAAGGAAGAAAATAAAAACTCAGTAGATGTTCTTGATCTTTATGTCTCGACTGAAATCCTTGTGATGCTCTGAAAAAATCTCTAATCTCCAACTCCATTTATCCGAATCAATTCCTCGTGTGTGTAGATAAGTAGCCTTCCTCTATTTATATAGCACTCCTCCTTTAAGTAAGCTTTTATTGGAATCCTATTTTGAGTAGAAATCAGTTTTTTAGTATCATCCTTGCAACAAACCCGACCAATTTTCCCTGACCCCTAGCACCTCGACTCTAGTTTTACATTAGAGAATAGCAACCCGGTGCTGCAGACATGCTGGAAATGACAATTATGCCATTAATGATGCCAAAATTCTTGATTTGCTCTTATTTTTCCCTAACCTACAAAATAACAATTAAACAAGTAAAAATGTCCTAAAATACTCAAAAACAAAGAATAAATCAAGCCTAAAAATATTCAAATCATGGATATATTACCCACTCATCAGTGATGAATGTCATTGTCTTCACAGAACTTATCCACTTCATAAAAATTAAACTCTTTTCCATGATCACTCCTTATTACTTTGACCTTTTCACCTTTCTCATTCTCAACCAGCTTGAAAAACTTAATTAACTAAGAACTGGTTTCATCCTTTGAGGACAAAAAGGATACCTATGTGAATCTTTTATGATCATTCATTATGACTAAGGAATACTTCTTTCCTCTATGGCTAATAGTAGAAATAGGGTCAAATAGATCCATATACAAAAATTATAGGGGACTATTATTGGAGTTGACTGTCTTGATTTTGAATGAGATTTTGGTTTGCTTTCCCAACTGACAAGCTTTACAAGGCCTGTCTTTAATGAAGTTAAGTTTAGGCAAACCAGAGACCAAATCTTTGGAAACTAGCTTGGACATGTTCTTGAAGTTCAGATGTGATAATCTTCTGTGCCATAACTAGCTTAAATCTTTAGAGTCTTTGGTAAATAAGCAATTTGTTTCAGTAGAACTTAGCTTGCTAGATTCACCATATACACATTACCATATTTAGTTCAAGTTAGCTTGATGGAATTTATCTCTAGGTCTCTTACTTGATATTGATTGTTGAGGAAGATAACTTGATGCCCTTTATCACATAATTGATTGATGCTCAATAGCTTGTGCTTTAGACATTCAATAAATGTTACTTTGCTAAAAGAGACTGCACCATTCTTTATTGTGTCATATCCTCTTATTTGTCCTAAATTGTTATCTCTAAATGTAACAGTAAGACCACATTTTCTACGAATTTTAACAAGAAAACTTTGTTACACATCATATGCCTTGAGTATCCACTATCCGGATACCATGTTGAATCTTTGGAGCTATTATCCTACAAAAGAAATTAGATTTTACTTTGGTACCCATAATTTCTTGGGTCCTGATAGGTTAGATCTCTTTCGAACCAAGAATTGCCTAACTTTAGGCTTCCTATACACAAAATAATCATAAAAATCACACATAGTAACAATATGACCATAATGATGACAAATATAACATTTTATATATTGCATGCTTGTGTGTATGGATTATTTCTTCAATGACATATGTGGAACAAAAACACTTACATCCTTTCTTCTAGCTCAACCTCTCTTTGCCTCCACATTGTTCTAAGATTTTGGGAGTTCGTTGAGGGTAAAAATATACTCTCACGTTTCTTACCTAATTGGTTAAGTAGAGTGAGAGTTAACAGATTCTAAGATCCTTTGAGGCTTAAAGGCGTTTTGATTCGGATATGCGATTTCTTAAACCTTAGGCCGATTGTGTGGTCGATTGTTTTCGAGGATCACAATCGATTAGCAAAAATTGTGGAGCTTTGAATAATCGAC